>CM065719.1:56079445-56109445 GCA_033310375.1 Conus canariensis | reverse complement strand
TTATCAGCAGCTTGATACCCTGTCGGTCCCGTCTTCGCTGGATTACCACCACCAGTGCACCGGATCGTCGTCGTCGTCGTCGTCGTCGTTCATTTCAGTGGATGGCGTCAGCTAGGGACTTAACGTGAAAGGGACCGGTATGTTAAGAACGAGGACATAATACAGGAGAACGCGGACCCCAGTCCTGGAAGAATTTTGGATCTGCTTGTATAAGTCAGTTCAGATCTCTTCTTGTAGAAATGAATGAACAAATAACTAATTTTAAATAAACAAATACGCAAATTAATAAATGAATGAATAAATGAATAAACAAACAACAACAAAAAAAAACCAAACCGTGATGTCTGATTACGCCGACCGCGTTATTGGTCGTGACGTACATGATGTGTCTATCGTTTGACCGCACCATACCATCCAAAACAAAACAAAGCAAACCAACCAACCAGTCAAAATAAAAAACAGAAGAAGCTACTGGAAGATCTAGGACCCGCTGTTTGATCCACATCCGTTTCCCAGATCCGCGCCAAAATGTAACGAGTTCATCGCTGACCTGGGACACAATCTATCTTTCCACCGAGTTTTGTCAAAATCGGTTGAGTAGGTTTTTTTGTGTGTCGAGGAAACAAAGAAACAGGCGCAGGCGAAAGCATTTTCGAATCAGAAACAAGAGGCAAAGCCCCTTATGCTCACGTGTACTGCACCGATGCTGAGAGCTCCGATTTTAGATGTCCGTGATGGCCAAAAGGTACTGAGGGGAGGTAATTCAGCATTGTACACGAAGACTTATGTCCCATTTATCAACTACATTTTCCATAACTGCATGGTGTGTGTGTGTGTGTGTGTGTGTGTTGTGTGTGTGTGTGTGTGTGTGTGTGTGTGTGATATTTGTATTGTACACAACGGTTTAATATTTTTCAGTTGAAAATTTTCTTTCGTCTTTACAAATTTTAAAAAGGAAAGTCATTAGTTTTGCTAGACAATCCAAACAGATTACAGGACAAAGCACGATACATTTCGATCTCTTAGGTCTTCTTCAGGCGAAACAAACAACAAGAAAAAAAAAAAAAAAACATTTAGGACAATGAAAACGAAGAACCATCAATCACTTCTCATATTCGGTGCACAATTGGTGTTGAAAATTTTCTCTTTACATTACAGTGTTGAAACTACTATATTGAAATAACGACAAGAACAGATAATTCCCTTGCGAGAAAAGAACCCATTGGGGTCACCGGATCCCCACCCCCACCCCCTCTTCGTAAGCGAGTACAATGTCCATTAACTCCCCTTCCTACATACACATGTGGACAGTATCACCAGAATGAAATTCAGTCTTGTTTTCGACCAGTTTTCTTTCGTCTGTTCTCAACAATTAGAGACTAGAGAAAGACATGACACATACACACACGCACCCACCCCCCTGCCTTCTTACTTTTTATCTCAACAATTAGAGACTAGAGAAAGAAATGACACATACACACACTCACCCACCCCTTGCCTTCTTACTCTTTATCTCAACAATCAGAGACTAGAGAAAGACATGACACATACACACACGCCCCCCCCCCCCCCCCCCCCCCCCCCTGCCTTCTTACTCTTTATCTCAACAATCAGAGACTAGAGAAAGAAATGACACATACACACACGCACCCACCCCCTTGCCTTCTTACTCTTTATCTCAACAATTAGAGACTAGAGAAAGAAATGACACATACACACACGCACCCACCCCCTTGCCTTCTTACTCTTTATCTCAACAATTAGAGACTAGAGAAAGAAATGACACATACACACACGCACCCACCCCCTTGCCTTCTTACTCTTTATCTCAACAATTAGAGACTAGAGAAAGACATGACACATACACACACGCACCCACCCCCTTGCCTTCTTACTCTTTATCTCAACAATTAGAGACTAGAGAAAGACAATGACACATACACACACGCACCCATCCCCTTGCCTTCTTACTCTTTATCTCAACAATTAGAGACTAGAGAAAGACATGACACATACACACACCCCACCCCCCCCACCCCCCCCCCCCCTTGCCTTCTTACTCTTTATCTCAACAATTAGAGACTAGAGAAAGAAATGACACATACACACACGCACCCATCCCCTTGCCTTCTTACTCTTTATCTCAACAATTAGAGACTAGAGAAAGACATGACACATACACACACGCCCTCCCCCCTGCCTTCTTACTCTTTATCTCAACAATTAGAGACTAGAGAAAGAAATGACACATACACACACGCACCCACCCCCTTGCCTTCTTACTCTTTATCTCAACAATTAGAGACTAGAGAAAGAAACGACACACACACACACGCACCACCCCCTGCCTTCTTACTTTTTATCTCAACAATTAGAGACTAGAGAGAAGAAATGACACATACACACACGCACCCACCCCCTGCCTTCTTACTCTTTATCTCAACAATCAGAGACTAGAGAAAGAAACGACACATACACACACGCACCCACCCCCTGCCTTCTTACTTTTATCTCAACAATCAGAGACTAGAGAAAGAAACGACACACACACACACGCACCCACCCCCCTGCCTTCTTACTCTTTATCTCAACAATTAGAGACTAGAGAAAGAAACGACACACACACACACACGCACCCACCCCCTTGCCTTCTTACTCTTTATCTCAACAATTAGAGACTAGAGAAAGAAATCGACACATACACACACGCACCCACCCCCTTGCCTTCTTACTCTTTATCTCAACAATTAGAGACTAGAGAAAGAAATGACACATACACACACGCACCCACCCCCTTGCCTTCTTACTCTTTATCTCAACAATTAGAGACTAGAGAAAGAAATGACACATACACACACGCACCCACCCCCTTGCCTTCTTACTCTTTATCTCAACAATTAGAGACTAGAGAAGAAATGACACATACACACACGCACCCACCCCCTTGCCTTCTTACCCTTTCTTTTTCTCTCTTTCATTTTGTTTGTTTGTTTACACACACAAAAAAAATGTTTATTTAGATTCTGGATGAGTGGCCGATTGCCATTAACAGATGAAAAGATGTAATTGCCTTTACGCGAATCAGAGAGAGAATGTGTGATAGCCTAAGAGAGAGAGAGAGAGAAAGAGGAGAGAGAGAGAGAGAGAGAGAGAGAGAGAGAGAGAGGGGGGGGGGGGGGGGGAGAGACAGAGACAGACAGACAGAAAAGACAAAGTGTCAGGGACGCAGATCGACAGAAAGACACTGACAAGACAAAAGATACTTCGACCCGCTCGCTTTCATGAATAAATCACCGGAACGAACAAAAAGACCCGCCCTGACGACCCTACCCCGTGACGACATTCACAGTGACGTCATTTTTTTTACCTACAGGCGGTGTTGGAGAAATGACATAATTGCGTGAACATCCATCTTGCAAACACCCACTGCGCGTGTAGAGTAGTAGGCTGACTTCCTGTCTAGTGTAAATATGCGTGTGTGTGGTGTGTGTGTGTGTGTGTGTGTGTGTGTACACGCGTGTGAGTGAGTGTGTGTCTGTGTGTGTGTGTAAGGGGGGGGGGGGGGGGGGGAGGGATGGGGGTATGGGGGCTGGGGGGGGGGGGGGGGGGGGGGGGGGAGAAACCACCTTCCGGCAGGGTCGTGTTCGTTTCCGGTTCGGTTGACAGACTGTCAGCGCTGATGGTCTTGACTGCCTGGTCGGATTCACCTTTGGATATATTGATCAGTAGAAACCTGAACACTTGCCCGGAACCGTCAGAACTGGAGACAGCCGGTGCCACGTTCATCACTATGCCCCCCCCCCCCCGCCCCCCCCCCCCCCACCCCCCCCCCCCCCCCCCCCCCCCCATTGTAGCATGGCGTTTCTCCCAGTCCTGTTTTCTCCTGCGTCATTGCCAGTGTTCCCTTTCCAAGCTCTAGAAATCTACGGTGTACCGTTGCACCCCATTTTCACTCACGGTTCACCCAAATGGTGTTTTCGTCTCGACTTTCATTTCCGATAATTGTTTTTAGTCAGTCCGCCAAAAAAAACATGGACAAAACAAGTTACAAGACAAAACACGACGCGTTTCGACCTCTTAGGTCTTCTTCAGGCAAGATAAGGAGGTGTGGGAATGCAGACGCATTGGGCGAAACGTGATTTGGCGAAATGTCAACAGGCAAAACGTGACTGGGTAAAACGTGATTGAGTAAAACATAATCGGGTGAAAGGTGACTGGGCGAAACGCGATTGGGCAAAACGTGATTGGGTGAAAGGTGATTGGGTAAAACGTGACTGGGCGAAACGCAAATGGGCAAAACGTGATTGGGTGAAAGGTGATTGGGTAAAACATAATCGGGTGAAGGGTGACTGGGCGAAACGCCATTGGGCGAAACGTGGTTGGGTAAAACGTGACTGGGCGAAACGTAAATGGGCAAAACGTAATTGGGTGAAAGGTGATTGGGTGAAACGTGACTGGGTGAAACGTAAATGGGCGAAACGTGACTGGGTGAAAGGTGATTGGGTGAAACGTGATTGGGTGAAACATGATTGACCAAAACATGGTGCACCGAACGACCCTGGTAGGCTAAGGACACTGATGACGTATTGACAGAAGCGCTGGTGTAACACTCCCTCTGCGCAAGTGGACCTACTGCTCACTCGCCTTCAAGCACAGTTTCTCTCCGTTGCTTTTTCCTTACAACTAGAACCAAAATGAATTTAATCAGAAAACACTCTAATGTTGACTGCAAATAAACACAACATTCAGCACGTTTCTTTGTCTTAACCAATCCGACTTTTAACATTTGACCGGGCGAAGCTGTCTTTCAAAGGGAGGTTATCTCGTAGGGTTTTTGAATAGAAGCCTGACATGCTGAAAAGCCTATCGTAGAATTTCCCTAGGTCGTGCTTTTAGCACGGTAGTGTTTACAGCGTGTTATGCTGCTCCCTAAAATCCAGTTATACTGTAAATTCATAGGTAGAATTTTCTTTCAATATCACTATCAATTGTCTTATACATCGGTACTAACACACACACACACACACACACACACACACACACACACTGATACACACATTGACCTATGTGCCGGTCCCTAAAATCAAGGCTCCTCTGTAAACGCGTGAACAGGATTTTGACTGCAATAATTTGTCGAATCTAATGCTTACACGCACGCGCGCGCGCGCGCGCACACACGCACACACACACACACACAGGGAGAGAGAGAGAGAGAGAGAGAGAGAGAGGAGAGAGAGGAGGAGAGAGGCACGCCTGCAAACGCATAACACAACACACACTTTCATAAATAGAAGTGTTAGTACATGCGCGCGCATGCGATGTACAACACACCACACACACACACACACACACACACACACACACACACACACACACACATGATGGACAATTTTCCACATAAACGCGTCTCTCCCACTGTTGTATGGACAAAAGAAACAAAGCGATCTCCGCTAGTGCGACAATAATCCTTTGCTTGATTATTAAGCAACCGCGTACCATTTTCTGTTTCTTCTCTCCGTGCAAGACAGAAAGGGAAAAACAAATCAACAAAACAGAAAGGCATGGGGACAAAAAAAGAAAGAAAAGAAATGAAAAGAAGAAGAATAAAAAGCAAAAATCGCAAAAAAAGGGAGGGGGGGGGGGGTAAGAGCAAAAAAAAAAAAAAAGAAGAGAGAGAGAGAGACTCAAAACAAAACAAAGGGGAAAATGTAAAACAACAACAACAACAAGGTTGAAGAAGAACAAGAAGAAGACAAGAAGAAGAAGAAGAAAGACGTAAAAAGACGAAAAAAGACAAGAAAAACAACAGAAAATGAACGAAGAAAAATGGAATGGAAACAAAACAAAACAAAACAAAAAAAGGCAAAGATAACAGACTGGCCAATACAAACTAAACAGAAACCTCTTACGATTACCCTGTTGTATGAATCCCGGCCTTGCACACTCACTGTAAACGGGGATTGCCAGCTCCCCGGTAATTTATCGGCCCGGTTCTGCCAGGCGCTGTCAGTCATTCCACAAAGTAAACGTCCGGGGCTCCCGAGCTGTTTAATAATGCATGCAGTGCGTGCCCCGTATAACACCATACACAGGTGGAGAACTTGGCTAACAGCTTTGGGTAACAACGTGTGTAAACCGTGAGATACGAGAGAGAGAGAGAGAGAGAGAGAGAGAGGAGAGAGAGAGAGAGAGAGAGAGAGAGAGAGAGAGAGAGAGAGAGAGAGTTTATCAACAGTTTTGAGGACAGTTTACAAACTGTAAAACAACGGGATCGTACACACACACACGCGCGCGCGCGCGCAGAGAGAGAGAGAGAGAAGAGAGAGAGAGAGAGAGAGAGAGAGAGAGAGAGAGAGAGAGAGAGAAGATTTACTAATAGTTGACAGTTTACAAACTGTAAAAAACAGGATCACACACACACACACACACACACACACACACACACACACACAAATACAGAAAGAGAGAGAGAGAGAGAGAGAGAGAGAGAGAGAGAGAGAGAGAGAGAGAGAGAGAGAGAGAGACTTTACTAACAACTTTGTGTACAGTGTGTAGACTGTAAGACATCGGGAGGAGAGATGCATGTTAGTTTCATCAAAGCATGCTAATTTTATCAACACATGTTAGTTTTATCAACGCTTGTTAATTTCATCAACGCATGCTCGCTTCATCAACTCATGTTAGTTTTATCAACGCATGTTGATTTTATCAACGCATGTTGATTTCATCAACGCATGTTGATTTCATCAACGCATGTTCGTTTCATCAACGCATGTTGGTTTCATCAACAAATGCTAATTTCATCAACGCATGTTCATCAACAATTGTTGATTTCATCAACACATGTTAATTTCATCGACGCATGTTCGTTTCATCAACTCAGGCTGGTTTCATCAAGACATGTTAATTTCATCAACGCATGTTCATCAACAATTGTTGATTTCATCAACACATGTTAATTTCATCGACGCATGTTCGTTTCATCAACACATGTTAATTTCATCACCGCATGTTTCGTCGCGCTGAAGCTGTCCATCGGCGGCGAGTCCGGACATCCTTAAAACGTTATCATAATCGATCTTAACTGTCTCCATCAAAGAATCATTTCAGAATTGCGAAATAAAATGTGAATACTATGACTGTTTGTATCAATGATCCGATCGAGGCAGAGAGAGCAAAGCGACACTCTCAGAAAGTTTCCCCTATCACGAGAGAGAAATAGGAAAGGTGGGGACGGGAAAGGACGAAACGAGAGGTCACTGTGGTATCTAACTCTACACCAGCACCAGCAGAACAAAACTACATTAAGATGGACAGCGCAAATGACGATCTTTATTTCAGAAGACATCAAGATTCCAGTAGACAATATCCAGAAATAGTTTTGACAGAAGGACAAACAACTGCTTTTTATTAAGCACCATGCAAACTGCACGAGCAATCCACTTGAACACTATTCATGTTTTATGGGACATCTGCCATAGTCTTACTAGGGCTGTCGAACCTTAACTAGGAGTGCGAGTGTCCAGAAACGTTGACCACTGCGCATTTTTGGGTTCAACAACGCCATCTCACTTTCTCTGCAGTGTGTTTCCTAGTCAAAACGAGTTCTCTCCGTTATGGCACAGGGCCTGATAAAGCCGTTAGCGGCCGGCCAGCCACCGAGCAGTGCAAATCATGCTTGATCAACGCTCTCCTGCATTAGAGATTGGAAACAGCAACTTTTAGGTTTTCACAACTTCACAGAGAAGTTGTTGCTGTATTACAGAGCCAGTCAACACCCTTCTATCCCCCCGTTCATTTATCCGCTTGCAACCCCCCCCCCTCCCCCCCTTACTGCCCATCATCTTCCTCCTCTGCCCTTCCCCGCACACTCCACCCCTTCCCCCCGAGACATACCCCTCCCCCCACCCCCCTCGTGAAGCGTGAAATTGCTTAATCATCACGTACTGGTAACTCGTTCCGTGGATTCATCATTCCTCCGTCGACCTACACCAACAATGCGTCTGTCCTATTCTGTGGAACACGGCAAAGTCGGTCTGCTCGACACGCGATATCACCTTACCCAAACAACCGTATATTTCCCAGTCTAAAAGCAAACCTCTGACAGGTAAGGTAAGGTCAAATGTACTAAAACCAAGGTCGGTTTCTGGAGAGCAGCACGCGAGAAGAACGTTCAGGTATATACACAAGCCTGGTAGCTTCTCTCCAAACAAATCCAGGGTACAAAACTCTAGCAATGAAGGCTGGCCAATTTTTTTTGTTTTCTACGAGCAACTTTTTTTTTTCTTTTCTTTTCTTTAAAATACGGCTGCTGTTAGTCCACGCGCAAGAATACAGCCAACCGTGTTGTTTTAAACCCGCGTGGACTTGTTTTACACCGAAAGTCGGAACACCATCCAAAAATCACGCATACGCTGTCAACAACGCCAAAACATTTACAACACGGTGACGGCTGCAATGAAACAGCAATATCAGAGAAAATGGTTTTAGCCTTCGCGATCACTGGACCGTATTTATCTATGCATACATGCGTACACATGCACACATAGCACACACACACACACACACACACACACACACACACACACACACACACACACACACTGCATATATGTCTGTGGTAAAGGGAAAAATCTGAAGCAGCAAGCTGAAACAACTACGGTCTTCCTTTCTTCTTCTTCCTCTTCTTCTTCTTCTTCTTCTTTTCTTTTTAACAATTCATAATTAATTCGATCAACCCACCCAGATGGAATCCACAAGCTTTCCCTCTGTACTGTTGAGCCAGAGTCCTGGTTCCAAGTCCTGCTATAGTCTCCCCTCTCAGCTTGGAAAGTAGAAGGCAATCATTGTCGGCCTGACTAACGTGTGAAGTGCTCAGAACGCGCAGTTCAGATTGACAACAATAACTGTATTCTTCTTTTAGACTTGAAAGGGGTTCAAACAGAACAAAACAAAACAAAACAAAACAAACAAGTTTCAACTTAAACAGCACACAATTCTTCGAATGATATATCAAGATACACCACAGCTCTAGACTTTCCATTTGCGCGTGTACAAGACGAAGAACGATATCACACTTGTACAACGATCATACGGTCCAACGGCCATGTGGACCAGCGTATCGGACCATATCAAGATTCTGTTGATATCAGTATAGGAAAAAAGAAAACTACGCTGGACACCTGGCAAAGATAATCGCAATCAAATAACCTTGCTAAAGTAATCCGCACTTGAATAACCTTGCTAAAACACTTCGAAAATCGAATAACCTTGCTTAAGTAATCCGCAATCGAATAACCTTGCTAAAGTAATCCGCAATCGTATCACCTTGCTAAAATAATCCGCAATCGAATAACCTTGCTAAAATAATCCGCAATCGAATAACCTGGCTAGAATATTCCGCAATCGAATAACCTTGCTAAAATAATCTGCAATCGAATCAGCTGTCTAAAATAGTCCGCAATCGAATCACCTTGCTAAAATAATTCGCGATCGAATAAACTTGCTAAGATAATCTGCAATCGAATAACTTGTTAAAATAATTCGCAATCGAATCACCTTGCTAAAATAATCTGCAATCGAATAAACTTGCTAAGATAATCCGCAATCGAATCACCTTGCTAAAATAATCTGCAATCGAATAAACTTGCTAAGATAATCCGCAATCGAATCACCTTGCTAAGATAATCCGCAATCGAATCACCTTGCTAAAATAATCCGCAATCGAATCGCCTTGCTAAAACTAATCCGCCAGGAAACTGTTGAGGGAAGGAAAGAGAGGAAGGGGGGTGGGTGGGGGGTGAGGTGGGTGAGGAGAAGGAGGCCGATGGACTGACATGGAAAACATTGCAGGATGAGACAGGGAAAACTGTTCGCACAGACCCAGGCCTTGGCAAACCACCGATAGGGAGCATGCCAATATGTCAAAGGGTCTGTATGTCACCGTGTCTGTATGTCAACGTGTCTATATGTCATCGTGTCTGTATGTCACAGTGTCTGTATGTCAACGTGTCTATATGTCATCGTGTCTGTATGTCACAGTGTCTGTATGTCAACGTGTCTATATGTCATCGTGTCTGTATGTTACAGTGTCTGTATGTCAACGTGTCTATATGTCATCGTGTCTGTATGTCACAGTGTCTGTATGTCAACGTGTCTATATGTCATCGTGTCTGTTTGTCACGGTGTCTGTTTGTCACCGCGTCTGTATGTCTAGCCATAGCCCTGACCAAACCTAACGCTCACCAAACCCTGACTCTAACACACAGACACGGCTAACCCTCTCTGAAACAAGGTGACACACACACACACACACACACACACACACACACACACACACACACACACAAATATATATATATATATATATATATGTAGTTGAGATTTACGCCCTCATAGCGAAAGCTTTTAGGGACATGTCTTTCATTCACGGTAGTCTTTGGTGTCATTGGAAAGTATATATATATATATATATGTATGTATGTATATATATATATATATATATATATATATATATTTACCCACACATAAATAGACGGTGACATTATCGGGATGACCCACCAACAGAACTGGAGGAACTTGCTGAACACTTCATCAATGCGGCGTCCTAATGACTCTCAACTGTAGAAAAGTAAGAACGGAGGAAAGGAAAGAAGAAGAAGAAGAAGAAGAAGAAGAAGAAGAAGAAGAAGAAGAAGAAGAAGGAAAATAAAGAATGATTCACATGATTAGTTGAACGGAGCACCGTCACCTCTCAATTCTAGTGCCAAAAATAAGATTTCAAAGCACGAACGCACTGTTCACACACTCCCATGCCTATGATAACAATCACAGTCACGACATAATTGGCCAATCTTTACATTCAGAACGAAACACGAAATTATCCCAAACCATCAACTACCCTTAACAGGGTCATTCTCGCACAGTCATGCTGATTTATGATAGAGAAGTGAATGATTCATGTACCTTTGGTCTCGGAGATCGAACACGTTTCATGGCATCGAGGTGGTTCGCCCCACGGGCGGACATTTTGCAATGAATCGCACTCGTGTGTGGAAGAAAACACGCTCTCTCCCTTCCCTCTTCTGTGCCTCACGCAGCCATTATAAACACCAGACCAAGCTAAAGGCCTCTCTTTAAAAAAAACACACACACACACACAACAAGATTGAGCACTGAACGTCTGCTTTTTCATGGATCAACGAGCCACACCACAAAAGAAAGGGGAAAGAAACCGTGTGACAAATAGACCTGAATATTTCTTTTTTTTACTTAAGGGAAGTGACAACAGGTTGTGGACTGGAGACGGTCTTAAAAAAAACAAGAAGAAGAGACGTGGATTGTAGTAGTTTACAACCCATACAACTGATGATAAATCACGAAGACTAGCGGTTTGCGTGCACTTAATCTGGCATACTAGCACGGGAATGGAACAGCCAGTACCAAAAGTCAATGCAGCAGCACCGCCGACATTAATTCCTTGACTCGCACCCCATTGTGGGAATCAGCCCTCTCATTTGGTCCAAGACTGGGCTTTAAATGTCTGCTTTCAGTGGATTAAAATCCAAATCGACCGTATTCGCTGTAGTGAATACAAGTTCTCCACAGGATCCGAACAAATCAACTGGAGTCTCTAAAAAAGGGCAGAAATCACGGAGACAAGAGTAGCGGTTTCAGATATACCTGACACGTTGACAAGGCAAAACTACCAGTACCGTCGTGCGCTTAAGAACACGACTGACGTTTAATTCATTTCGTTTTAAACCCGCGTGCTTTATGTATTGTCAAGGGTGGGGAAGTCATCTTAAACACAGCCGAGAATCAACGAGAAATTACAGTAGAGAAGTACAGTAGAGGTGTTCAAAGCTGATTTTTGTATGGGAAATATCAGCCGCGTCACAGAAAATGATCTCACCTTCATATGCCACGCCACGCACACCCACGCACGCACAGCACGCACGCACCACACACACACACACACACACACACACACACACACACACACACACACACACAGAGGGAGATAGAGAGTCAGACAGACAGACAGACAGACAAAGATAGACGGACGGATGGACAGACAGAAGGACAGAGACAGGCACACGCTTCGTTCGTATAAAGTGCTGTGCACGCGGGCACGCAGGCGCGCGAGCACACACACACACACACACACACACACACACACACACACACACACACACACACACACACACACACACTGGCATACACGCAAGTAATAAGGATTGAATAGTTGAAACAATTATTACATTCCCGTTTTTCAAGAGACTCATAGCCAATGCCTACCCACTCAAAGCCATCCAGACTCAAGAACATCAAACAAATGAAAAGGAAGCGAAAACTAATTTTTAAAAAAGGCTTTTAAATAATCGCGCAGTCTACACTAATTCCCCGCTTTGTGTGGGTTGATTAACGTTTTTTCCCATCAGTGTTCACGGTTTTGTTTGTTTGTTTGTTTTCGTTCGTTCGTTTGTTCTTTCTCAAGAATCAGCTGAAAATCCGCATTGATCGACTGATCAGAATCTCAATCAAATGTTGCGTGTTTTAGCAATTGTTACTGGTGCAATTTTAACTTATAGTCTTCGCATCAATTTTTCAAGAGTCTTTACTACAAGGTGGACGCCGAGACTTATCGGAGGCCTGCATCAAAACTGTTGGAGACCATATTTCATAAACATTGCACGCAAATGTGGAGAAGGTTCTGGCTTGATTTTTATTTATCTTAAATAAAAAGTTGGCATTCTAACGGCCGGGTGTGGGAGGCTAGGAAGTGAAAGCAATCAAAACACACACACACACACACACACACACACACACACACACACACACACACTCAAACACACACACACATAAGCGCGCGCGTGCACGCACATACGCACGCATGCACGCACACACACATACACGCACGCACGCACCCACACATACACGTACACAAGCACGCACGCACACACACACACACACACACACACACACACACACACACACACACACACACAGAAAGAGAGAGAGCGACAGACAGACGGACATACGGACGGACACAGACAGAGACAGAAGACACGAGAGAGAGAGAGAGAGAGAGAGAGAGAGAGAGAGAGAGAGAGAGAGAGAGAGAAGAGACAGACAGACAGACATACAGATGGACAGTCAGACGGACAGACAGACAGACAGAACCCTCTTACCTCATCAAACGCACTCAGCGAAACCTAACGTGACTTGGCAAAATGAGGAGGCATCACAAATTTAACAACAACAAAAAATCGTGACTAGGGCAGCTAGCACTCAGACTAGTACAGGCTACATACTGAATAGTTACCAATAACAACGCGACGAAACAAACAATAATCAGTGATTGAATTACCACCGCTGTATCTGCCCTCGCTATCACGCTCGGCTGGGCTCTGGGGAACTCGGTGACGGGCACACGATGCCAGTTCATTATTCGGTGCAGCAGCACGTCGCGCTTGAGAGTGTCCGAAAAAGGAGCGACTGTCGCCTTTCACTGTCTCCGATCAGCCGTGCCGAGAGGCCGCTTAGCGAGGGGCTGGAAATTTTCTCTATGAAGAAGCGCTCTTGTGCGAGTGCGTACAGCGTGTTAAAGTATGGTGGAGGAGCGTGGAACTGTTTGTCTGCCTCTTTGTCTGTCTGTCTGTCTGTCTTTGTCTCTCTCGCTTTGTGAATGAGTAAGTGAGTGAGTGAGTGAGTATGTGTGGTGTGTGTGTGTGTGTGTGTGTGTGTGTGTGTGTGTGTGTGTGTGAGAGAGAGAGAGAGAGAGAGAGAGAGAGAGACATAGAGAGAGAGAGACAGACAGACAGACGACAGACAGACGAGAGACAGACAGACAGACGTGTAGATGTTTTATGCATAAAGGTCATAGCCTCCTAGAACAGGGGGGTGCACTGGAAAAAGATATAAAATCCCATGAATATGATAATGCATAATTATTTCACAAACAGACTGACGGGCTTCGTCCTTTTGATGTTTTGTTCAAAGTGCAACACGAATCACTGAATGATATTCTCATTTCACAGAGAGAGAGAGAGAGAGAGAGAGAGAGAGAGAGAGAGAGAGAGAGAGAGAGAGACAGACAGACAGACAGACAGACAGACAGACAGACAGACAGAGACAGAGAGACAGAGAGACAGACAGAGTGAGAGACGCTTCAGATACGTTTTTATTGACAATGGCCTACATAGCCTTTATGTCAAGGGGATACATGAATATTTGCAGCGCCGAAAAAAGAAAGTTTATGATGCAAAGAAGCATAAATTGCAACGGATTACGTAAATGTTAATGTTGAGGCTCGAAGCCATGACGAAGATAAAGAAAATAATGTCGTGCTTTTTCGTCACACAAAATGAATATGTAATTTTTTTTAAAGTCACAACATGATCATAAACACAAGTGCCTCACCCAGGCACATTATTCACTGTTATAATCTTTCCTGCACTGTCACATCTATCATCAGCGTCCGCTTCATCATTAGCTTTACTAGTGCAGAAAACAAAACCTTTTCTTGATAAGGTCATCAAGCTTGCGGAATACATAAAAAAACAAACAACTCAAACATTAGAAGTTCTTACCGAGCATTTTGTTTTCCTAACATCAGATGCCTCTGCAACATACTTAGCCAGTAGAGTTATTATCATATTAATGTCAGAGGACAACAAACTATATAGGTTATGATTTTCTGTCGCAGTGATATTGAAAAGTTGAGACTTCTGTCTGATATCGTTATAAGCTGCACAATAGAATATAAAGTGATCTTCATTTTCTCTCATACCATCTGTAAACATTACATTAAACGGTTTCTTAATATTCCATTGCATTCATCAAATACAATGGCATATGTTGATTCTGGAAGATATCCTCTTTACATTCGATCTTTCGGGAAATGCGTTAAATACTGGTTAAAACTTGCCCAGCTACCTACAAGCAGATTATGTAGACAAGCATACAATATGTTACTGTGGCAGTTTGAATTTAGAAAGCAGAACTTGGTTGCTGCTATAAAGCAGGTTTTGACAGTAAACGGATTTGGAGTAGTATGGCTCAGTCAGGGGGTTGGCGATGAAAGAGCATTTATGTTGGAATTTAAAGACCGTCTCATCTCATGTTATAAACAAAACTGGCATTCCAAGATGGAGGATGATATGAAGTATTCCTGGTTCCACTCGTTTAAAAGTATCTTACAACCTGAAAAATTTCTGACTGTAGTTACCAATAAATGGCACAGGGATATGCTTGCTAGATTTAGAAGTAGGACACTTGGACTGAATGCAAACAAAAGATGGTTTAATCCCGAAGGCACTGTAGACGATTTGTGTGTAATGAGAGAGAGAGAGAGAGAGAGGGGGGGGAGGGAGGAGAGACTGGAGAGAGAGAGAGTTAATTCAGTTAATTCATGTTCTTTATAATCTGGCCGGTCATGTGGCCCTATTAGGGTTGTCACCATGTAGAAATCAATTCTTTATGAATGCATATCAAGACAAGCAAAACAAATACAACGGAACAAAACAACAACAATAACCACGCCGCCACCACCACCACCACCACCACCACCACCGTCACCACCACCAAGAACAACAACTCAATTATCTAAATACGCTAGATTTGTTAAAACTACCAAAATCTGTCTAAACATTTTTTTTGTTGCTAAAATCATAGATCAGATTGAAAATAATCTCTCTTTTCAGGGACTTAAAAAAATTACGTCCAATAGTATATTTTAAACAGAAATCTGCTGTGAAGCGTTTCTGGCTGACATAATGGAAGTCCCAAAACTCTGTACGAACATGTTTCACAGTGAGTGGTACATCACACCGAACGCACTCACGGAGTTTCCTCACCTTTACAAAGGTAATAACAAACACGTGGGTGTAAAAGGAGCGGCCTGTGTGTTGCAGAGCACAAAGCTGTTTCTACCTTACGGCCCACCAGTAGCAGATGGTTACAAAAGAGTTTGTTATCCCGTCTGCGGATTCCAGTTCTCTTGCAGGGGTCTTTGACTGAAGTCCGGAGTTCAGATCGGTGTGAGGGACAGAGACTGTGCTCTTCATGTGTGTCAGCCAGCTCATTGGCTCGAATGCCGACGAGACCGGAAACTCCGGCAAACATCTACGATGTAACCGTTAGATTTTAAAAGAGGTTTACAGTTCAGACAAAAATGTCGGTAGCTGAGGAAGAGCTTCAAGTTCCGGCCACCAAACCGCCTCCATAGAAAAAAAAGTATGAGAGAGAATGAGAAAGTCTTTACACCCATCAAGATAACTATCGCGTACGACAATTTCTGTCAAGCGGAGGAGCACCTAGAATTTGTGCGTGCGTGTGTGTGTGTGTGTGTGTGTGTGTGTGTGTTCGTCTGTGTCATTTCAGTGGCACTAACCCCATGCAGCTCACACCGGCTCCCCGTCCACAGCCACACCCTAGCTTGTCCCGCCGCAGTCCCGGCACCGGCAACCCACAGGGAACAAAGTCGTCATGAAGCCTTTCCCTCGTCACGGATATGTGTGTCTCGGTGCACAGCATACTACATTGTTTCAAACAGACATATATGTGAAGTACGTATCTTGGAAGGTCTTTTTTGGGGAGAGGAGGGAAAGATTATTTGCAACATTCCAATTTTTTCATTTCTTCAAATTCTAGCATGCTGCATGTGCTTTTGTGGGAAACCGCAGTTAAAATATTAAGAGGTACAAAACTAAGTCTGCGTACATACAGCGTTTCTTTTTATTATTTTGTCTTCAGATCTCAACGCCGTATTCCTTTTTCTCTTTAAAAAAAATCGTATTTCATCATTAAGAATGTTGTAGAAATTATGGCTCCAAAGTGATGTCGATGATCTTTTTTATTATCTCAGATGGTTATTGTGAGATAAACTCTAATCGGAAACTCCGGAGATGTTGTCTTCAAGTGTGTGCCTTTTTAGGGTGCAGCTACACAGCATGCACGTCGTTTTTGCCAGCCTGCTTGGTTTATTGTCATTATTTCATTTCAGATGTGCCACTTTCAGTTTATTTCATTTACCCCAACATATTTATTTAATCTGCACATTGAATCGATCAGCATAGGGAGGGTACCGGGTGATAGGATGTGGTGTTACAGCGAGGAGTATGGAAATAGGAGCTGCATGCCTGGCTAAAGTTATTTTGATACTCATTGGAATGAAATACCCATAAAATACGACACGGGGTATAAAAGGAAATCTGATAACCCGGAGATGTAGGACTGAAAAAAGCACACACAAAAAACCCCAAAAAACTAGTGACCTCCAGACCGATATTTTACAGAATAAGGAACTAAAAAGGCAGGAAGACCATTATTCCGACTGCAGGTGTTCCGATCAGTTAGCATCAATCGAATAGTACCGCCGCAGGTACGTGAGCACACCTGACGACGGTCATTTCAACGCCACATTGTGAACGACCTGCGCACAGCCATCAAGATTACGAAACAAAACAGTAAGAGAGCAGACGACCCGTGAACGATCTGCGCACAGTGAGAGATTTCGCAACAAAGAAATAAGCGAGATAGCAGCAGAGTACGAAAAACCTGTCGTCTTCTACCGATAGAAAATGAGATTTGGACCAAGTCAGAACTGAAAAAAAAGCTCTATTACAGTTAAACATATGCCATGCCAAAAACGATAGTGACATTTCTAATGTTGATTTTTCTTTGTGTGCTACAACTGAGTAAATTCCGTGGATCGTTTTTCATATCTTCTTGCATGCATTTAATGTGGCTGGTTTCCCTTCTTCTTTAATTTTCTTTTTGTTTATGGTCGGCAGTTGGAAGTAGCAGGTCTAATGAATCTTTTCGTATCGAATCCTAACGCCTAAATTCTATGACACTACCTGGTACCGTGTCATGGTGATGCAGACCATGGATTTGTTTAAATCGCATTTCTTTCTTTCTTTCTTCCTTCCCTTTTTTCTAATTTCTTTTCCTTGATTTCTTCTTGATATTTGTCTTCATGACAAAAATACAATATTCTTAGTTTGTTTTTTTCGCTTGATGTGACCTTAAAAGATTTAGTGAAGGGGAAGGGGACGGGGTGATGGCGGAGGGGAGGGGGAATAATACAGAAAATATGCTCATGCGGCGGGAGAGCAGTTATTTCATTACTCATTTTTTGTTTGTTTCTTCGGGACTATTTTTAAGTCACAGAATGTTTAACATATGTCAAACTTAACATTCAGTCATACATGATTCCCAGTTCCACTCCTAAAAGAGATAAGTGAGAGAGAGAGAGAGAGAGAGAGAGAGAGAGAGAGAGACAGACAGACAGACAGACAGACAGACAGACAGACAGACAGATTCCCACGCAGCACGCACGCACACACACGTACACACGCACGCACGCATGCAGAGAGAGAGAGAGAGAGAGAGAGAGAGAGAAGAGAGAGAGATTTCCACGCTGCACCGTGTGTATAATCTCAGCACCCCCTCAGCAATGTGGTCTTCCATCAAAAATGCCAAGTCAAGAACGTTGGACTACTCCCCCACCAGAAGTGCACCCAGGAGAGCGCAGATCTCTCCAACGGCGAACGGATCCTAGATCCGCCCTTTTTAACCGGATCCCCCACCAAGGGACCTTACCCAAACCGACCGGGATCGTTCTCTGGCCACCTTCTAATTTTCCACCAGGCTTCCTTCAACTGGATTCTGTTGATTTCGGCATCATCTTGCTGAAGTATCCTGCCCGGATCTGCCAGTATATCCGACGGATCTGCATCACCGATATCTGGTAAAAAAAAAATTAAACGGTTATGTCCTTGGGCCATCCTCCACCTTTCCACCAAGTTTCCTTCAAGTCGATGCTCTAGGTTTTGCGTAAATTTGTTAACAAACCAATCAGCCAGCATAACGCTAGCGAAAACAACGTCTGGCGAAGGCAACCAGCCAAGCGGAATAGTTTCGATCCATTCCGGGGTCGTCAGTGCGAGAGTAGCTGGCCGACATTTTTGCTCTATATTGGCCTTAATCGACTGATGTAAAGAGTTTACATGTAGAAAGTTTTGGTTTGTTTTTGTTTTGTTTGTTTTCGTTTCGCTCAGTTTTTGTGGCTCAGAACGTACTGAACTGCATAATTGTATACTATATCATATTGTAGTACACTGAATTCAAAGTACAGTGTTGCATTTTACATAGTGTGTGATGTAGTGTTTTGGACGGTATTTTATAACCGCATAGCACTACGCTGGCTTGGATAGCATTTCCTTGTATGATACTGAAATCATGTCACATTATTTCGTATTTCATTGAATTGTCTACCTTTCTCGTAAAACAAACAGGTTTCTGTTTCGTCTTGTGATTCGTTTCTTCATGTTTGGCGGCTGTAATACTTTAAACTTTTTAAGATTTGCTTAGGCTTCCGCTTGCAGCTGCCTCACTTTGCAACTAGTTTTAGTATGTTAAACCTGATTGCTCTCCCCACTATGAGAGCGTATCACCAGAATACAGCCACCCATTCACTTTATTCTTGAATTTACTGTTCTGTTTTTCCATACCTGTTTTTTTTTTTATTTTTTTTTTTTAATGAGATAAGCTCTAAAGCAATTTTGTTGGGGCACAAATCGTTGCCGTGGGGGTATTTTACGAGTACTAAATACTCAGTAACACATAAAACCTCGGTTTAGTGTCTCTGTCGAAGGACTAGGTCTAAAACTATCTCTGAAGATCTCTTGACGAGAGAATAAAGAGGAAACGCCGGAAGGTGGGGGAAAGGGGTGGGGTGGGGGTGGGGGGATAGACTACGTTCCGTCCGAGATTTGAACCGAGGCCCTGGAAACTGCTGGCTGTTTCGACTGGTGCTTTGTCCACAGAACCACCCCTTCACTTTTTTTTTTTTACTGGCACTCCGCCTTCGTCTTCTTCCAACTCTTCTTCTTCCGTTGTTCCTTCCTCCCTTTCCTTTGTTTTCCTTTCCTTTCTTTCGTTTTGCATGCTGTTCCTTCTATTTTTTCTTTGTCTCTCCTCAACATAACTGTACATAACTGCATTTGTTCTCTAAGTCCTCTCTCTCTCTCTCTCTCTCTCTCTCTCTCTCTCTCTCTTTCTTTCTTTCTCTTCTCTCTCTCTCTCTCTCTTCTGTCTGTCTGTCTGTCTGTCTGTCTCTCTCTCTCTGTCTGTCTTCTCTCTCTCTCTGTCTCTCTCTCTCTCTCTCACCACCATCGCCCCTTCATACCAACTCGGTGAGGACCCGCTCCCCATGGCAAAGTGGGCTTTCAAAAAATCCAACCATAAAATCGAACCGAAAACCCCTCACATCTCTTCAAAGTAAGACACTCACACAGACAGAAAGGGGAGAGGGGTGTGTGTGTGTGGATGGATAAGGAGGGGGATGGGGGCTGGCAATTACAGGATGAAAGCATGTGACAAACAGAATTATTCATAGATTAATTAGACTGAAGTATGTCGAGAGAGAAAAACACAGAGTGGAGGAGAAAGAGCGAGAGAGAGAGAGGGTGAGAGTAACAGAGTCAGACAGAAGGGGAAAAAGAGAGAGGGAGGAGAGGAGAGGGAGGGGGAAGGAAGCTTGAAAGAGAAAAAGAAAGGGGGATGGAGAATGGGAGAGGGGGAAATAGAGGGGGAAGAGAGGGAGGAAGGGATGGAGGGAGAGAAAGAAAGAAAGAGAGAGAGAGAGAGAGAGAGAGGGAGAGAGAGAGAGAGAGAGAGGGAGAGACAGACAAACAGACAGACACACTGCAGAGAGAGAGACAGACAGACAGGCAGACAAACAGACAGAGATGCAGACAGAGACACAAATACAGACGGACAGGGGGGGGGGGGGGGAGAGAGAGAGAGAGAGAGAGAGAGAGAGAAGAAGACAGACAGACAGACAGACAGACAGACAGACAGAGACGGAGGGAGACGGAAAAAGAGATACTGAGAGAGAGAGAGAGAGAGAGAGAGAGAGAGAGAGAGAGAGAAGAGGGGAGAAGAGAAGACAGACAGACACAGACAGACAGACAAACGGACAGACAGACAGACAAATGGACAGACAGACAGACGGACAGACAGACAGACAGACAGAGAGGCGAGAGAACCGACCCGTCGTGTGATCGCCAGCCCTTCGACTAATCCGTGGCTTATCTCACCAGCGAGCTATATCTTCTTCCGGGTTGACTCACATCTTGGCGCAAGAACAACTAGATCCGACACCCCTCCCCCTCCACCCCACCTTGCCCACCCGCCCCTCCCCTCCAACCCCCGGGGCCGTAGATACTGAAGCGTTCTGAGCATACCCATACATGCACGGGCAAAGCTATGACTGTATAAACAGAGGCAGTCCAAAGATAACAGCGTGCAAGGTTCAGTTCCAATCGATAGAAGTTGGCTGACTCACAACACACTGGTAAATGACGCACCAAGTCTTTACTAATCGCCAAGAAGTGCACAGTATACAGCGACTCTTGCAGTCCGACGCATAATTCATTTTCTCTCTCTCTCTCTCTCTCTCTCTCTCTCTCTCTCTCTCTCTCTCTCTCTCTCTCTCTCTGTTGTCGTCTGTAGGGGGACTTTGAATTCGCAGCCCTGCGTATGTTGGCTCAGAACAGGTACCTCTGAACACCTTTGAAATGACTAGGTAACAACGCAGCGCCTCCTCTGGTGGGTTGCCTCACAAAAAAAAACCCGGATACTAACTGCTCTGCCAATGCCAGGAATGCGAACAGGACGAGTGCGGCTGTGTCTGGGCGAGTCGGGATACGCGGCGTAGGAAGAAGGCTGCTGAGAAAAGCTCAGAAGATGGAGCAGGAACGAAAGACAAAGAAATGTACACACACACACACACACACCAAAGATCTGTCGTATTTCAACATTCATGGCATCCATTTTGGGTTCTGAAACACAGACTCAAACATTTGCATTTCCGTTGTTTATTGGTTGCTTTTTGTTTTCTTTTTTCTTTATTTTCTTCTTTCTCCCCCCCCCCCCTTTTTTTTTGGGGGGGGGGGGGGGAGGGGAGGGAGGGGGTAGGTTGGGGTGGTTGGGCTGTGGTAAGGGCTACTTATTTTTCTCTAATACTTTCTTCACGTTTCCTCTATAGACTCTTCGCTGGCGATCTGGGAAGACCACTGGAAAAACATTGTCTCCCCTTCATGATGAAAATACGACACAATTGGAGGTATGCTGTGTCTCGATCCGATACCAGGGGGGGACTGGGACGAACAGGTCGGGCTGCTGATGAATATCGCCCGGGAGACGAAAGGCGCCTCTGGACTGGTGTAACCCACGGTTTATCACATGCTAACAGTCCAGGGTTTTCATATCTACATGTTAAAACTAACTTTTATGTCCCCCCCCCTTCCCCTCCTCTTCTTCATGCATTCTTCCCCCCTCCCCCATCCCCCGATCCCCCTACTTTTTGTGCAGAAAAATTAAAAACAAACAAATACACAAGCATGCTTCTTGTCAATATCACAATGACGATGAAATTGTTTGTCTGCGTTTGTTTTCCACCGCTGCTACGTATTCTAGTGGTGTGATTCGACTGAGACGAGGATGACGAAGAGAGAGGAGGAGGAGGAGGAGGAAGAAGAGAGGGAGAGGAGAGAGAGAGGAGGGAGAGAGAGGAGAGAGAGAGAGAGAGAGAGAGAGAGAGAGAGAGAGAGAGAGGGGGGGAGCGAGGGGGGAGGAGAGAGAGAGAGAGAGGAGAGAGAGTGGAGGGGAGGAGAGAGAGAGGAGGAGAGAGAGAGAGGAGAGAGAGAGAGAGAGAGAGAGAGGGGGGGGGGGTTCCAAGTGGTTTGTATTGACCATAGCTTTCATCTGAGAAAAAAGGAAGAACGCATCAACAACCCTAGACTCGATACTTATTTGCGTTTACATGCTACTTTGTCTCCGATGCAGACGTCATAACGACTGTCTTTACAATCTAGAGGTAAGAACAGGATCTCTCTCTCTCTCTCTCTCTCTCTCTCTCTCTCTCTCTCTCTCTCTCTCTCTCTACTATCTATTCAGGGAAGAGGAGGAGGGGGAGGGGAGGGGGAGGCAGGATGAGGGAGGGGTGAAGGCGGCTAAAGATCAACAACGACAACGACAAAACACGCCAAACGACATTTTCAATGAACTGCCAACTCACCAGGCCGCAAACTCGCAACTCCTGTTCTTCCTGAACCGATCTTCTTCACAGCATGAGAGTTCGATAATCACCTGTTCACGCCACAAAGCCCCTATCGAAGATGATAGACGGTGCTTTCACGTCTGACGACTAACACATCCACATACACACACATACACACGTGCGCGAACAGCCTCTCAGGGGGACACGCCCATCCACGCACCAAAACAAACACGGTGGCTCCCTCTAGGACTGTCCCCCTACTACTTATTCAAATCCTTCTGCTATAGAGACCGGAATCGACTCTTACAGTAAGCGTGACAGACCTTTAAAAAAAAAAGAAAGCATAAGACAGGCACATGAAATCTGGCTTCTATCACGTTTCTGTTTCTTCTTATCCTCTCTCTCTCTCTCTCTCTCTCTCTCTCTCTCTCTCTCTCTCTCTCTCTCTCTCTCTCTGTGTCTGCGTCTCTGTCTCTCTGTCTGTCTCTGACTCTGTCTTCGACTGTCTGTCTCTCTCTCCTGTCTTTATCTGTCTGTCTGTCTGTCTGTCTGTCTCTCTCTCTGTCTCTCTCCCTCTCTCTCAAATCTATAAAGTTCCTAACTTCAGATATACAGAATCCCAGCAATATCCACTGCTTGTGGATTTAAAAATCAATCTATTCAAACAGAACTGCATATTGTTTTGGAAAACTAAACAGGTTTTTCTTTCTCGCCAATGCCCGTTTTCAAAACCGGTATTTTCACACTTGCACATACATGCCAACAACTTCTGGACGAATGGTACCACGAATTCATTTGTTCGGATGCTCCCAATCCTATCCCTCACCCACGCGCGTGCACGCGCATGCAGGCGCACGCGCGCCGCACACACACACACACACACACACACACTATACACACGCACGCGCGCACACACACGCGCGCGCGCGCGCACGCACACACTCACTCATACACTTACAAGTTAACCAAGCGAAAGAGATTTTGATACCAATACTTCCAGTCCATGAGGGAGAAGTGTGTGTGTGTGTGTGTGTGTTGTGTGTGTGTGTGTGTGTGTGTGTGTGTGTGTGTGTGTGTGTGTGCACGCACGCGTGCGTGCGTATGTGTGTGTGTGTGTGCGTGCGTGTGTGCGCGCGTTTGTGTGTGTGCGTGTGTGCACGCACGTGCGCGCGCGCTTTCATTTGACAAGAAGCACAATAGCCTGTTGTTAGCACATAACAAAAACTGACTTAATATATAACAATTTACGCGTAATGTGAACTTTAAAAAAATGATAGGTATCATGTACGGCCAAGTTTACATCGCAGGGGAAAACAAATTGTACATAACCAATGAGTCTGTGTGAAACCCGACAAGGCTCAACACATTACCTGCACATAATTCCTGGAATCAGCGACTTTCGGTTTTCCGTCTACTCACACATGCGCATGCACACAGACACACAGACACACACACACACTCACACACAGACAGACACACGCACACGCACACACGCATGCGCGCACACACACTCACATAGACACAAACGCACGCACATACACACAGACGCACACAAACGCACGAACACACACACACACACACACACACACACACACACACACACACACACACACACACACACACACACACATTTCGCAGCAACTCGTACCGGTTTTCCGAATGGCCAAACATGAAACCTAAATCGACTTTTCGGTGTGCACCGTTTTCCAGCACAGGCCCCATTTTCAAACACTTGACATTTCATCATTTCTGAATCAATTCTCTGGCTTCTTTGAGTAAAACGAAGCTGAAGTATTGTTACCATATGTTTTTCGTACTCCAGTTCTTATAGAACAGGGAGTACTTAGAATGGGAACGAAGAAATGCTGTCTGTGTGTCTGTCTGTCCTGTGTGTCCGACCGTGGTCAAAATGTGTTCCACTCGCTCCAGACATAACTTCTGGGCTGATCTTTCTGAAAATTTGTAGGTATGTTTATTATGCGTCACGGATGATGCCCGATGTTTTATTTTACCAGAATAACCGTTACTAACAGCTATGAATGATAATTTTAAAAAATCAAATCCGATAAGGGAAATAACCACCGCACTGTCGAGTTTTTTTTCTTCCACCAACTGGAAATTGTCTCCCCTGCCTGTCACTGTACTGGGAGTACGTTTATATGCTTTACATCTTGTTTGTTTTTTTTTCTCTCTTCGCCTTCCCTCATTAAAGAGTCATCAACATCACAGTATGTTAATGTCCAAGTCTTAGAGTAGCGATGAAAAAAATAGAATATGTAGTTTCGTGTGTATGCGTGCGTGCGTGCGTGCGTGCGTGCGTGCGTGTGTGTGTGTGTGTGTGTGAACGCGCGCACACGTATATGTGTGTATGTATGTGAGTGTGTGAGAGAGGGAGAGGGGCAGATAGACTATGTTTATATTTGTGTGACAGATATTCAAAGAGAGGCAGAGACACAGACACACACACACACACACACAGGGAGAGAGAGAGAGAGAGAGAGAGAGAGAGAGAGAGACAGACAGACAGACAGACAGACAGACACACAGACATACAGAGAGAGAGAGAGAAGGAGAGACAGACAGGCAGAGAGAGAGAGAGGACAGACAGAACAGACAGACAGACAGACAGACAGACAGACAGAGACGGAGAGGCAGAAGCAGAGACACAGTGACAAAGGTACAGACACAGAGATAAGAGACAGACAGACAGGGACAGACAGACAGACAGCGGCGGTAATGCGGCGAGGGAAGGAGACGCGGCGGCGGCGCAGTGAGAGATAGGGGAGACAACAAAGACAGGACAGTCCCAAAAGACTGCTTCGTCAGTCGGGCCCCATACAAAGGCAAAAGGCGCACCAATCGGCCATTACCGCTGCTCATTAATGGCTCTGGAACCGAGTTCCGACTTGCTGCTATGCAGGCTGCACACCAAAAATCAATGCGCCAAGGCCTAGCTGAAGGAGTCGAGATTTTGTAGACTGGGGCAATTAGATTGTTTTGAGAACGTTTATTGTGTCTGAAAGTTGATTCTCTGATTGTTTTGAGAATGCTTATTGTGTCTGAAAGTTGATTCTCCTATTGTTTTGAAAATGTTTATTGTGTCTAAAAGTTGATTCTCCTATTGTTTTGAGAACGTTTATTGTGTCTGAAAGTTGATTCTCTGATTGTTTTGAGAATGCTTATTGTGTCTGAAAGTTGATTCTCCTATTGTTTTGAAAATGTTTATTTATTGTGTCTAAAAGTTGATTCTCCTATTGTTTTGAGAACGTTTGTTGTGTCTGAAAGTTGATTCTCTGATTGTTTTGAGAATGCTTATTGTGTCTGAAAGTTGATTCTCCTATTGTTTTGAAAATGTTTATTTATTGTGTCTAAAAGTTGATTCTCCTATTGTTTTGAGAACGTTTGTTGTGTCTGAAAGTTGATTCTCCTATTGTTTTGAGAATGCTTATTGTGTCTGAAAGCTGATTCTCCTATTGTTTTGAAAATGTTTATTGTGTCTGAAAGTTGATTCTCCTATTGTTTTGAAAATGTTTATTGTGTCTGAAAGCTGATTCTCCTATTGTTTTGAAATGTTTATTGTGTCTGAAAGTTGATTCTCCTATTGTTTTGAGAATGTTTAATTGTGTCTGAAAGTTGATTCTCCTATTGTTTTGAGAATGTTTATTGTGCCTGAAAGTTGATTCTCCTATTGTTTTGAGAATGTTTATTGTGCCTGAAAGTTGATTCTCCTATTGTTTTGAGAACGTTTATTGTGTCTGAAAGTTGATTCTCTGATTGTTTTGAGAATGCTTATTGTGTCTGAAAGTTGATTCTCCTATTGTTTTGAAAATGTTTATTTATTGTGTCTAAAAGTTGATTCTCCTATTGTTTTGAGAACGTTTGTTGTGTCTGAAAGCTGATTCTCCTATTGTTTTGAGAATGCTTATTGTGTCTGAAAGCTGATTCTCCTATTGTTTTGAAAATGTTTATTGTGTCTGAAAGTTGATTCTCCTATTGTTTTGAGCATGTTTTATTGTGCCCGAAAGTTGATTCTCCTATTGTTTTGAGAATGTTTATTGTGTCTGAAAGTTGATTCTCCTATTGTTTTGAGAACGTTTATTGTGCCTGAAAGTTGATTCTCCTATTGTTTTGAGAACGTTTATTGTGCCTGAAAGTTGATTCTCCTATTGTTTTGAGAATGTTTATTGTGTCTGAAGCTGATTCTCCTATTGTTTTGAGATGTTTATTGCCTGAAAGTTGATTCTCCTATTGTTTTGAGAATGTTTATTGTGTCTGAAAGCTGATTCTCCTATTGTTTTGAGAATGTTTATTGTGTCTGAAAGTTGATTCTCCTATTGTTTTGAGAATGTTTATTGTGTCTGAAAGTTGATTCTCCTATTGTTTTGAGAATGTTTATTGTGTCTGAAAGTTGATTCTCCTATTGTTTTGAGAATGTTTATTGTGTCTGAAAGTTGATTCTCCTATTGTTTTGAGAATGTTTATTGTGTCTGAAAGTTGATTCTCCTATTGTTTTGAGAATGTTTATTGTGCCTGAAAGTTGATTCTCCTCACTGTCTTTTCATACGGCCATCAAGGTACAGGCCAGGTGGTTCCAGGCAGACAGATTAAAACCAAAGGAATGGGACTATTTGGAATCATCCAGCTGGCGCAAAGACAGGGTCACGGTTGAGTGCAAAGGCCTGAAATGTGACGTCAACTATGGGGAAGCTAATGTATTTGAAGATTGTGTGTGATGTTCATCGGTGGAAATCACCCCCCAAAAGAAGGGAAATAATCGGTGGGGAGTTGTTCTCTTGATCAGTTGTCGGTTTAACATTAAATGCTGGCTCAAATTTATGGCAGGCCTCAAACCGCTTTCGTAGAATATACCGTGCAAAATCGCAATTATGGCGTGTGACCTGAACAATCCTGCGAACAGAGCAGTCAAGTACAGAGGTACCGGAGAGGGACACAGCGTGGTACACAGGGTCTTCGCGATCGATCAACCCTGTGAGAGAGATGAAAAGACTGAAAGGAAAGCGTCGGAAATGGCAGAAAGGGAAGGTGACAAAGATCGCGTGGATGAATGGAACACTAGGGGAAGAGAAGAGAGAGGAGGAGAGAAGAGAGAGAGAGAGAGAGGAGAGAAGAGAGAGAGAGAGAGAGAGAGAGAGAGAGAGAGAGAGAGAGGAGAAGAGACCGAGAGAGAGAGAGGAAGGCAGTGAGACAGACAGATTGACACAGACTGACAGATAGACAGACAGAATGACGGGCAGACAAACAAACACAAAGAAAGACAGAGAGACTGAGACGAAGACAAAGACAGGCAGCAAGCCGGCAAGCGGAGCAGGAGAGAAAGAGAGAGAGAGAGAGAGAGAGAGAGAGAGAGAGAGAGGGGGGGGTGACAGAGACAGAGAGAGAGAGAGATACAGAGAGAGAGACAGAGAGACAAACACAGGGAGACAAACACACAGAGACAAAGAGAGACAGAGACAAAGAGAGAGAGAGACAGAGACAGACATGCACATACAGGGAGAGAGAGAGAGAGAGAGAGAGAGAGAGAGAGAGACAGACAGACAGACAGACAGACAGACAGACAGAGGGAGGCAAAGACAGAGACAGAGACAAAGAGAGAGACAGACAGACAGACAGAGGGAGGCAAAGACAGAGACAGACAAAGAGAGACAAGAGAGAGAGAGAGGGACAGACAGACAGACAGACAAACATTCAGACAGAGAGAGAGAGAGAGAAGAGAGAGGTGGAGAGAGAGAGAGAGAGAGAGAGAGAGAGAGAGCGAGAGAGTGTGTGTGTGTGTGTGTGCGCGCGCGCGCGCGCGCGCGTGTGTGTGTGTGTGTGTGTGTGTGTGTGTGTGTGTGTGTGTGTGTGTGTGTGTGAGAGAGAGAGAGAGAGAGAGAGAGACAGACAGACAGACAGACAGACAGACAGACTGACAGACAGACAGACAGAGAAACAGACAGACAGACAGAGAGACAGAGAGGAGCGCATGCTTCCAGTCCCCTACCTCCCTCACGCAAGCAAAAACCGCCGACAGCAAGCGCCTTTTCCCCTCCCAATGCTAGAAACATGCCAACGATCACGATCTTCGATTTCCCATCGATGCGTGTCTAAAGGGAGTGAGGGCTGGGGGTGGTTGGGAGGATGAAGAAGGAGGGGTGGAAGGTTGTGAGGTGGGGGGAGGGGGGAGGGGAGAGGGGGAGGGGAGAGGGGGCAACCGAGGACAAGTGTTGAATTACGACGTACAGGTGAAGGTCAGGGCCGGTTGAAAGGTCATGTGAAGAGGTGGGGGTAGTAGGGGGAACGGAAGGGTAGGCGAGGGGAGGAGAGAGACACTGATGGCACAAAATCTCTCTCTTTCTCTCTCTCTTTCTGTCTCTGTCTCTCTTTCTGTATGCGCGTGCGCGAGTGTATGAGTGTGAATACATGTGTACGTGCGTGCTCGCGCGCGCGCGCGCGCATGGTGTGTGTGTGTGTGTGTGTGTGTGTGTGTGTGTGTGTGTGTGTGTGTGTGTGTGTTTTGTGTGTGTGTGTGTGTGAAATTTGGGGTTATGAAAATGTTGATATATTAGAAAAGTTACAGTTACGTTTTTTAAAGTATCTATTTAGATTAAATAAAACTACAATGACTTCAATGATTTATGGTGAAACCGGAATCTATCCTTTATCTGTACTGATTAAAGTGAGAATGATAAGGTTCTGGGCTAACTTAGTTGTTCCTGATTCTAAGAAGTATTCAAACAAAGTATATAGTATCTTACATGAACTATATACAAAAGGAATTTTCGTTTCACCATGGCTTAGTTATGTTAAAAGCATTTTATTTGAAACTGGTTTTGATTGTGTTTGGGAATCTCATTCATTCACAAACAGAAGTAACTTATGTAAGTGTGTTAAAAAGGAGTTGCAAAATAATTATGCTCGTGATTGGC
>CM065719.1:56064445-56069445 GCA_033310375.1 Conus canariensis | reverse complement strand
AAAAGGATCTCTTAAAGTAAAACAAACAAACAAAAACAAAACAAAATACAAAAAACACTAACTACGTACTATGATCCAGTGCATAACACGGTATGTAAGCAACGGACAAACTGTAAGCCCCCGATATACTCGGGCTGTATTAGGAGTGCCAGCGACCCCGCTCTATTTGCTGCCCTTGGTGTTTCAGAGAGAGAGAGAGAGAGAGAGAGAGAGAGAGAGAGAGAGAGAGAGAGAGAGAGAGAGAGAGAGAGAGCACAAGTCAATGAAAACATGCAACAAAAACACCTGTACAGGCCACACAGACAGGTAAACAGACACGGCTGAGTGCTCAGCTTGTATCCACTCTGGACACAGTGCGCAAGGTTAACTATCTAGTCGCCAGGAACTGATGTTTGAAAAAGCTGATATTCATGAATTTGGACCAGAGAAAAAAAATTAAATGACTCTGAGGAATTAAGGGGGGAGATGATCCACAACGACAGGAAAACAAGAGACGACAACAACAAACAAAAAACAACAACAACAACAAAATTGAAAAAAGACCGAGTGGAAGAGAGTAGTAGAAAAGAAGAAAATACCAGCGTAGAACTTCCAGAGGTCGACGATACAATATGAAATAAAATATCCCCCGACATACCCAGGAGGTGGCTCGTAGGTAATAGGTGCAAAGCAGTTTGTGTATTGCAAGACGCCTCAGTACGTATCTCATACGTACCAGTTTCGTCGTAGGGTGTGTTCTACCACACTTCAGTCAGCTAGCTGAGCCAATTACATCCATTTTACATGGCCAAATGAGGCCCAGCAGCAGCGCCATAGAATTCTGTTGATGGTTGAGTCTCCTGTCCCTTTGTCAGTCATGCTAAAACTGTTGGCAACGAACGAGTGGCAGTCTGATGACAGCCCTTCTAACCCCTGTACACCCAAAGCGGGAGGTTCTAGCAGGTTTTTCTTTGGAACCAAGTCTGTTGTTGCCAGAGTTCTGACATGTTCAGAAGACGTTTATCTTGAACTGGCGTGAGAGGAGAGTGGTTGACGGGTGGTCGCTCCACTTGGATGGCGTGTCGCAAACATTTTGTTCACCGAGGAGGGTGAAATAGTAGAATCACACTGGTTTCATCCCAGATCAGCCTTCAAAACGCATGGGCTGGCTTTCTTTCCAGCTGTTCTCACGTAAAAGGGGTCGAAAAGAAATTCAGCTTTTGCTGTGGCATATGTACAACCAAACGTTTACAACTGTCTAGCATTCAGCGGGTTCGCACTCCATAAATACTTACCTACACAGTTAAGAGAGACAAGTCGTTCCGTATGAATGTGCCAACGATCAAAGAAGGGTGAGAGGGTAAAAGACCCCTGTTGACCGCCTTCGTGTGTGCTGCCACAGGACAAACTACGGAGGAGGAGAGATGGGGAGGGAGGGGGGAGGGAAGTCCAGAGGGAGGAATGGGTAGGTGGGAGTAATGACACCAAGACAATGTGGACGATAACAGATTTTTAAAAAATCCATTCTATTAGATCCTCTCTCTCTCTCCCTTCACCCCCTCCCCCCAATGTTGGCTAGGAATGAGTTCTGAAGAGATGTAGGTACCTAAGGACATTCAAATAAAATGATTTAGTAAGACCCGTTTATCATGAAGGTAATTTACTGGTTCGCTTAACGGAATTTTGAGAGTATGTATATAGTCCGAAGTGAAAAAAAAAAGACGAACAAAGGCATAATGGTAAAATTTGGCATTCTCTCTCTCTCTCTCTCTCTCTCTCTCTCTCTCTCTCTCTCTCTCTCTCTCTAATGAAAAATGCCTTGTCACCAATCTTGACATTTATTCAACAAAAGAATAAGGAATTCGCTCCGGAACATTGAATGTTTCCAGCGTCAGAATGTGCACCAAAGACGTTGCAGATATATACTTTTGCACACTTCTACCATCAGCGTCACAAAAACCAAGTGATGATCCATTGACTTTTCATCCCAGACTTGCCCAAATAAAGATCGGAAATGAATCTGATTGGCACACTTCTACCGTCAGCGTCTAAAAAAACTAGCGATATTCATTGACTTTTTATCCCAAACATGCACAAATAAACAGCGGAAATGAATCTGATTGGGTGATTTAACGAATCTATAGCAACCGCCAATGGTGCATTAAGAAGACGGTCGACAAGTGCTGGCAGCCAATCTCACAGAAATGAGAGAATATCACATGACCATTTCAGGAGTGCACAAATCATTATGGTGTTTGATTACGCCCCACGTTCAGATATGAATTCATTTCTGCAAACGAGTTTCTACATGATGAATCTGGCATCAGCAAGAGTTCCTGGGCAAATAGCAAATTCAACATAAACCCAATTCATAACTCACTGAAGTCCACAGGAAGATGCAATAGCGTTTGATCTCCTTTGCATACTGACCAACAGAAACATGATTATTCCCATCAACGAAAAGCAGAAATGGCTGAAATTCCAAGGAGGCCCGAGGGACACGGTAAGCCTCCAGCTAGGAAAAAGAAAAAAGAAACTTGCTTTCAAAATGGTGCAACGCGATACGAATGCCGAAATCGAGTGGCGTATCATCCACTTTTCGGTCCAGCTACAGCCATTTGGTCGTCCAGCTTTCATCAGTTTCTTTCGCATACAATGTCAGAGTTCGACTTTGTTTTGCCATCGAACGGGTAGACAAAATGGCGACTGCTCGCTTTCTGAAAGAAGTTCACACAATTATTTCGTGACAACGCGACCAGCGCTCCGCAAATTCCACCGTCACGTTTTCTCTCCCCCCCCCTCCCCTCCTCACTCCCACCCCTTTTTTCTTTTTCCCCCCCCCCCCCCCCCTCCCCCTCCCGCGGACTCTCAGTTTCATATTTCGCTGAAATCCGGAGTTCGTGCAGAGGTGGAAGTCCTGAAAATGTCAATAAAAGCAAGCTGCAGTTTCACTGATCTGTCCAGATCGAATCAACTCAATCTACGGTGGTGACATAAAGCATTGTCCGAACGTGAAAAAAAAGGTCAAATAAATTCAATTACAAGGACACAAGGGAGAGCACAGACTCGTGTCACGACAAAGCACATCCTTGATTCAACCACCGATTCGGATCCGCAGCAAAGTCAAAATGGATTCGTCCCTGGACATCATTTTATCTTTCCGCCTGATTTCGTTAAAATCAGTTTTGCAGGGCTTTTTGTGTGAGTGATCTCACTGACAACCCAACAGATGCAGCTGAAAACATAACATCACTGGTGGAGGTATGTATATTTACATCGGTTCATAGCGAAAGTGTTTGCTGAGTCTTTTGATGTACTTCTGATGTTTTGGATCAGCTGAGATCGGTATGCTGCGGTGTACAAGGTCAATATTTATCAGTTCGTGCGTACCATGTATGTGTCCGTGCACCGGCCCTTAAAGTTATCTGTCTGCGAACACTCCCCTTCACAAGCCTACTTTACCCGCCATTGTCAATGTCTTTACAGACAGGTTCAACTAATGAAAAAAAAAAAAAAAATAGGAAAATCAGAAAACAAAACTATAAACGGTGAAATAACATCAGGAACACACACACACACACACACACACACACACACACACACACACACACACACACACACACACCACGCAGAGAGAGAGAGAGAGAGGGTGAGAGAGAGAGAGAGAGAGAGAGAGAGAGAGAGAGAGAGAGAGAGAGAGAGAGAGAGAGCAAAACCGAGCTTCAGATGAAACAAATCTACAAGACAACCTGGACAGGACATGACAGGATAAGACATTTCTGTTTGAGTGCAAGAAAACAGAAAACAAAACAATTATACAACACAAGACAACACAAATGTAAGTCCAGACCATACGTTTTCTTGTCAGAAAATACGAATTCTATACACATCTCGAATTTAACAGTTTGCGCCTGTTTATATCTTAATCCTTATGACACGATCCCCTGGCTACAGATGAGTCGCGAGTGCAACCATTGCAGGACCCGGAAGTGGGCGAAGAGGGGAGGGGAAAGTGGGGGGAGTAATAGGCTTATCATGACGTAGGGGCCCCACACCTCAGATGAGTTAAACAGGGCTGACAACAATGTAACGGGTTGCAGTATTTATTTGCACATGAGCTTGAAGTGCGTGTCTGCGTCTGGCTCAGAGACCTAGCGCAATAAGGGCTGATTAAACAGCGCGGTTCTATTCGTTTATTCAGCTTGTAGGTTACCTGAGCTGAAGACATCATACTACTCTGAGCGAGCGAGCGAGCGAGCGAGCGAGGGGAGAGAGAGAGAGAGAGAGAGAGAGAGAGAGAGAGAGAGAGCTCTGAAAATGGTAGAGAGGCATGCAATAGCAAGTAAACATACACATAGCAGTCATGATCTCCTCTGTCGCCAAGGACTTCAAGACAAACACGTATGTGTTTACAGCAAAATGACGTTACCTTCTCCCCCCCCCCCTCCCCCCACCCCTTCTCCAGTCCCCGTTCCATCCCCTAACACCGCCGATTCATATTTCTCTCTCTCTCTCTCTCTCTCTCTCTCTCTCTCTCTCTCTCTCTCTCTCTGTCTGTCTGTCTGTCTGTTTATCTCTATCTCAGGGGTGGAAAAAAGCATTTATATTGCTAATCTCATTACCCTGGTAAAATAAAATTTCGTTCGTTTGTTCTCTCTCTCTCTCTCTCTCTCTCTCTCTCTCTCTCTCTCTCTCTCTCTCTCTCTCTGACACCAAGGGCAACAAATAGAGTGGGGTGGCTGGTACTCCTAATGCGTCACACACACACACACACACACACACACACACACACACACACACACACACACACACACACACACACGCAGACGCAAACACACGCACGCACGGACGCACGCACCTACTCTTATACGAGTACAGAAGTTCAGGCGATAGTCATGACTGAAGGGCTGATACCTGTAGTACACATAGTATCGAACATTATCGTAATGGAAAATGAACAGAGAAAACAAGTACACATGCCCCACACAACAACATAAACGATATAAAGTACATCTGTACAG
>CM065719.1:56059445-56061945 GCA_033310375.1 Conus canariensis | reverse complement strand
GACGAGGAGAGAGAGAGAGAGAGAGAGAGAGAGAGAGAGAGAGAGAGAGAGAGAGAGAGAGAGAGACGAACAGACAGGTACACAGTCTAACGGACAAATGGAGGGAGTGGAGAGAGGGAGCAGGGAGAGAGTGTGGTGGGCGAGTGAGAGGGGAAGAAGAAGAAGAAGAAGGAGAGAGAGAGAGAGAGAGAGAGAGAGAGAGAGAGAGAGAGAGAGAGAGCAAAGAAAAGATGGAGAGGAGGGAGAGCAGGGAGAGAGAGGGAAAAGAGAGAAAGAGAGGGGGGGAAGAGGAAGAAGAAGAAGAAGAAGAAGAAGAAGAAGAAGAAGAAGAAGAAGAAGAGAAGAGAGGCAGATAGGCAGACAGATAAGGTGTAGACAATGCAATAGAACACGAAGTTTATTTGATGGGTGAATGAACTTTATTTGACATCAAACAAACTAATACGCTAATTCGTGTTCTAAGAATAGTGGTGGACTTCAATCAGACACTGATAAAGTAAACAATATTGTTAACATCGACAGTTCCCAGATTACTGTTATCCAGTACATCTTATTTAGAGTCTTTTTCAACAAAAAGACATGGATGCATAAGAGGTGAAACCCGTTTATCAATTAAAATCCGTCAGTTAAATGCTAGTTTGATTGAGTTAGTCAAAGTAACCAAACAGAGCAGAGCTCGGCAGATGCGAGGTGAAACGAACGGACTTCTTCCCCTTTCTGTTCTGTTTCGTTTTGTTGCATTTGATAAATCTACTTAGACTTTATAGCGACATTCTTTTCCTGACTTTAACTCCGGCAGACAGACAGACAGACAGACAGGCAGGCAGACAGAACGGACAGGCAGGCAGACAGCAAAACGCTCGCTTAAACAGACAGACAAATCCTCTAGTGTCTTCAAAATCATTCCTTCGTCTCCCAGGTGTGGTGTGAATTCTTCAACGTACGCAGAGTTTCCTGTCAGCGGTGATAATTCATCGTGAATCACCGACATCCTTCAACAAGAAGCATCTCCGATGACTGTATCAGCCGCAGTGTCTGAGCAGTCTACAATTCTCCTCACAGACAGGCCTGTGGCCGAATTGTCAGAGCGTTTGCCTACGGAGCTGATGGTTGGAAGTTCTAACTCGTGGAGTCGGATTATTTTTCGGGTTAGAAACCCTCTCTGTCCACCCAGCAGTGTCTTGATACCTGATTCAGTTCAGGAAAGGTAAAAGCGGCGGAAGGCGAGGGATGAGCTTCGCCTTCCATTATGCTGTGCCCCAGAAGAAGTGAAACTCTGATAGTTCACTGCCCGAATGGCCAGTAGGCAATGGGAATTTAGCCCCTTCAGCTACGTTTCCCGTTGAGTATATGAGGATACCTGCGGACTACCTGATGATGTGGTCCAAAAAAAAAAAAAGAAAAAAAAAAACACACACACACATTTTCACGGCCCATCCATATTTGTTGTTGTTCTGGTGGTATTACTATAGAGTAAGAGGCCTCCCCCCTAACTCCCCTCCGCCCCCTCCCCCCACGCCGCCTTCCACCCCGTCATATCACCTTTAGTAGACGTGGACGTTAAGCCTGAATGGAGCCAATTTCCCCCGTCCCTTAACCTGTCGCCAGGACAGACAGAAAGACGGACGCACAGAAAGACCAACTGAGAGGCAGAGACGGAACAAGATTCTGAAAAAAGACATGCCTCAGTGCCCTTAGAGTGTTTCCTTGCAGAGTTGCCTGCAAGCTGCGATAATTCACGGTGAATCATCTCCTTCCTTCAAAAGACAGCGTTGGTAATCACTGTGTCAGGCAGGATTTCAGTCCGATCAATCTATCATCTCCCAGAGAGAGAGAGAGAGAGAGAGAGAGAGAGAGAGAGGAGAGAGAGAGAGAGAGAGAAGAATAAGACAGAGAAGAGAGACAGAGACAGAGACAGAGGAACAGACAGACAGAAAAACAGAGAGAGAGAGAGAGAGAGAGAGAGAGAGAAGACAGAGCAAGACAAAGACAGACAGAGACAAAGAGACGGACAGAAAGACAGACAGACAGACAGAGACGGAAACAGAGACAGAGACAGAGAGAGAGGGGGACAGACAGAGTCAGAGAGATGAAGAGAAAGAGAGAGAGAGAGAGAGGAGAGAGAGAGAGAGAGAGAGAGAGAAAGAGAGAGACAGACAGACAGAAACAGAGACAGAGAGACAGAAAGACAGAGAGCAAAGTCTGTTCCAGACGAAGGCTACTTGAAAATAGAAAGACCTCTCTCTGACGGTCTTAAGAAGCCCGAACACGAGGGATACTGACGCGTATCAACTGGGGATCGCCAGGGCTGAACAGGAGTGAACAGCTGGAGAACATCAGAAAGATGGAGAAGGAGGTGACTTTGAGACATGAAATGAGCAAAGACGTAATCATCGGTTTTGACAGAGCCTTTCAGAGACATGAAGCTGAGCAAAGACCGTTAATAATCAATACGGTTTTGAACAGAGGCCAATGAAGAGAACAAAACGAAGCAGAAGAA
>CM065719.1:56039445-56049445 GCA_033310375.1 Conus canariensis | reverse complement strand
TTCGCTACTGTTATTTATTTCTTAGTCCAGCCAAATTGTCATGAATTCTTGTTCAGCTGTAAGTGGGCGATGTTGTGTTAGTGCGAAAATTGCACGGGATTCTCTGCTACTGAGCTGGGCCGCAAACGGAAAAGCGGAAACTTGCGAAAAATGACCTTGTTTTGGACCGTTCTGCCTGAACACATTGCACTTGCCAGATGGAAAAACCATTATGCACGTGCAAGCACTGCTGTTTATGTGTGAGATGCTGTCGCTCGGTTGGCTATATAAGAAGACATTCCACCAGTAGTAGGCCTGATCTGACAATGCCTCCACGACGAAAATTAAGCGAGTTGGATAGGGGACGAGCTGTTGCATGGTTCCAAGATGGTGTTCCCAAGCGAGAAGTGGCCAGGCGACTTCATGTGTCCATCTCGGTCATTGTCCGACTGATTCAACGCTTCACAGCCACTGGGATTGTCCATGAAAGACGCAGATCTGGTCGACCGAAGAAGACAACCCCACGTGACGATCGTCTCATTGAACGACAAGCCCTGCAGACAAGAACAGCCTCTTCCAGCATAATTCAAAGGCAGTTCAGGGTGGCTACTAACATCAACATCAGCCAGCAGACCATACAGAACCGCCTACATGGGTTTAATCTCCGTTCTCGTCGCCCAGCAGTACGGCCACGCTTAACTCCAGCCCATAGGGCAGCACGCCGCGCCTTCTGCGCACGTCACGTGAGGTGGACACGTCAGCAATGGTCCCAGGTCCTGTTCAGTGATGAATCACGCTTCACCCTTCACCACAACGACGGCCGACTGAGGGTCTGGAGGCGCCCAGGGCAACGCTTTACTGACGCCACTGTCCAAGAAAAGGTGGCCTTTGGTGGAGGTTCTGTAATGGTCTGGGGGGGCCTTCAGCCTTCACCACAGAACACCCTTGTATCATGTACAGGGTAACCTGACTGGCATCCGATACCAGGATGAGATCCTTCGACCGCTGGCTGTGCCTACACTGCAGCAGATGGGGCCGAGGGCTGTCTACCAGGATGACAATGCTCGCCCCCACAGGGCAAGGGTGGTCAACGACTTCCTGCAGCAGTCTGGAGACAACAGAATGGAGTGGCCAGCATGCAGTCCCGATCTCAACCCGATTGAGAACCTCTGGGATGAGCTGGATCGCAAAGTGAGGAGCCACCCCCCTCCCAGGGATGCCCAACACCTCTACCAGATGCTGCAGGCTGAGTGGCAGGCGCTTCCACAGAGGATCTTCACCAACCTGGTCAACTCGATGAGGACTCGCTGCGTCGAGTGCCAGAACAGCCATGGTGGTTACACGCATTACTGAACTTTTGGGAGCATCAGTATGCCCTGTCTTGTGATTTCAATGACTTTGGGAAATCAAATTTGGATACGTACCCACTTTAATCAAATGTACACACCAAACGATTGCTCGAGATTGAAGGCAATTGTGTATCGTTATCACTAAAGAATGGAATTAAATGTTGGCCAAACTTCAACGCATTGACTTTCTTATTTTGACAGTTATGAATGTTTGTGAAAGTGATCCTTAACTTTTTGTGCGTAGCTTAGATACGAACATGCATACAGATATGTACAATGAGAAAGTGAAGATCCATTTGAAAGTCTGATATTACTGCGATTTTTACACACACACACACACACACACCACACACGCGCGCGCACGCACACATACACACACGCACACATACACGCACACACACACACACACACACACACACACACACACACACACACCCTTTCCCCACGCCACACACCTGTCCCTTCCCCCTTCCCTAACTCCCCCATTCGAACGAGAACATCAAATATCACACCTGTTAATGCCCTCATCTACCTGAATGGACCAAATGTTCATACGAACACATTGTGGTGTTGTTGTTTGTTTTTTTGCGACTTTACTTCAACGTTGTTGTTGCTGTTGTTTATTTTTGTTCGTTTCTGGCGAACATTACGAACGTAATTAGACCTTCAGTGGGTATCTGACTCCGCCAAGCTCATCCTATGATAAGCTGTTTCCATGGAAACCACATAAAACATATACGAAAATTCTAACTATTCAAAAGGAGACCTAAATCAGTTCCTTTTTTTCTATTTAAAAATAAGAGAATCTTTCTCTCTGGAGTTATCATTCCGAAAATTTTGGGCATAATCATAATGAACAAAGAAATAAAAATACTGACTGATAATGTAGTATAAAAGAAAAACACTGGAACGTAAAATGACATCTGAAACATTGAACATGCCTGTCTCGACTTTTACAGGGGAGGGGAGGGAGGGAGAGAGGGGAGGGGAACTATATAGAGGTGTCAACAAAATCGAAGCGGGAAAGACGTACAGGTATATTGGGAAAATGCCAGTGGGTCACTCGAATCGTGGAAACAGAAAGATGGAAATTCTCTGTAAGTCTGTGGATCGAATATAAAGCCAAACTGAAGACAGAGATAATGTCAATCGGATGAACGCTGAGTAGCCCACTACCACTGGAGAGAAGGAAAGTGATGGAATTATGACAAAAACCGGAAAAAGACGTCATCCGGGGGGGGGGGGGGGGGGGGGGGGGGTTACCAAAAAAAAAAAAAAAAGAGAAAAATACACGTTTCATGGAAAGGTGATGTCGGAGCTATCTTCTGCTCTGGTGAAAGCATTTTTTCTTTTCTCCTTTTTCTTCGTGTGTGTGTGGTGTGTGTGTGTGTGTGTGTGTGTGTGTGTTGTGTGTGTGTGTGAAGGGTTGTGGATCCCACCAGAGAGAAAAATAATGTGCACTGCTTTCTAAACCAAAACACAACCCCACGTTTCCCGTGCAAGATGCCATTTTATGAATGGGCGCTACTCCTCTCTCCAAATTTTGAGAATATTTTGACCATTCAAAAAACAAACAAACAAACAAAAAACACTCAACAAAACAACAACAACAACAACAACAAAAACCCAATCAGGACATTTTCGAGTATCACAAACAGGCACAGAACCTCGTGCCCTGTCAGTTGGTGCTTGCTGCGTGGCAACGGCCCAAACCACATTTCACACAGCATCGGAGCGTGATTTGACCATCAGAATGTAACGGTTTTCACAATGACCCAGCACTCTATCTGACCTCAATCGCATTGAAAATGCATGACTTCTCTTCACGGGCCGCTTGGGCCGAGCAGAGATCAGAAAACGCTTACGGATGAAAAGGGGCCATCACTCATCCAAAGCCTCATCTTCCAGTTTTGACGAACGATATTCACCTCTACCCCTTTGTCTCCCCCCCCCCCCCCCATCTTCCCCCGCTTCTCTCCCATACCTCCTGCCCTCACTTCCCACCCATCGCTCCCTCCAAGCCCATACCCAAGTCTCGGTGAATGACAGCGAGGGATCTAATCATCCACGTTGGCGATGCAAGGTGCGACTCCCAGCCAACATCCAGTGGCACGAACACCAGTAACATCAACAACAAGAACGACAGAACAGCATTACTGTGATCGATCATCATCACTTTGCCTTCTTCTCTTGTGGTTCATTTCTCTGGGTCGCACAGGCACAAAAGAGAAATGAATCTCTTCGGTTAAAAAAACAAACAAGCAAACCAACCAACCAATGGGTTATTGATCGATCATGATAAGCGGCCCTCTTCCCGCAGCCGTTATCAGCACCTGTGATTTGCGGCAAAATGCTCGCCAACAAGCTCTACTTGTGTGCGGAAGATTCATGCTCGGATCTCACACCTGCCTAATCCCAGAATATTTTGTACCCATTTCAGTTTACTGAAATGGTTAGAACAGAGCAATTATCAACTCTTGTTTTCAAAAAAAAAAACAAATCATAGTAACAAACAATAATATTACAGTAAGTTAGAACAGAGCAGTTATCAACTCTGTTTCCCCACCCCAAAATTCAATAGTAACAAACAATAATATGTTACAGTAAAGTCGAAGTAAGAGATTCGTTCGCTGGAATCTCATTGCAACAAACAATAATACACTACAGTAAAGCCAAAACGTGGGATTCTTTCGCTGTGGAGTCACGATTGATCTGCAGTTGTACCGGTGGCAATACCCACATTGACTACCCGCATAAGAAAAGGTAATCTATTTGGCAGACGGACAGAAGCTCAACGAAACGTTCAGAAAGTTGCTTTCTGTCTATAGATTATCTTCTCTTATGGATACAGCAATGCAGGTAAATTCAAACAACCCAGCCTCCTGTCTTGAACGGTACTGTCCGATTTTTTTAAATTTACAAATCGTTCTATGGAAAGATCTCGCGCGCATGAACGGCATGCATTCTCATACATCGCACCACCAAACAAACTGAGTTTACCTTCTGCTGTGTCTTCTGCTGCGAATAAGTCATGTTTATAGGCTAGCCGACCTCCAAGACCACGCCAGGTGCAGAAAGGTCATTGTTACTGAGCGAACGGCACCACACACAGCCTGTAGAACACACAGCACCATCCCAACATGTTTTTCACTTTACTGGCACCACGTTTCCTCCAGCAAAAAGCACATTGTGCACTAAATAAAAGTTAGATTGGAACGAACCATGTGCCCTCAAATAAACGTATCCCAAACGAACCGCGAAATGAAGTGTGTTGTTCCAAATGGTGAAGTGGTGATAATTATTATTTTTTGTTGTTGTTTTCTTAACCACGAATCAGTCCCCGCCCTCTTCAGGAAAAGGTAACCGGTAACGGCTGGCTGTCGCACTCACAGACCACAGAGAGTTCGAAAGGAATGGGAATAGAACAGTTGTTTTCTCTCTTCTGCCGCCGAGTTTCACGTGCCTTCGAGAACTGCCGCGCCGGTGACACTCTTTTGTTGGTCTCGTGCCTTGTGGAATTTCAACCCCGGAAAAAAAGCTCATCCATTTGAACCTGCCCCTATTGGAGATTTATTTCTTCTGTGGGTGTCCATACACACACACACACACACACACACACACACACACACACACACACACACACACACCGAAAACAACAAGTGGAGAGAGAGAGAGAGAGAGGAGAGAGAGAAGACAGACAGACAGACAGACAGACAGACAGACAGACAGAGACAGAGACAGAGACAAAGACAGACAGACAGACAAACAGAGACGGAGAAAAATCAACCAGACTTTCTAGTATAAGGAGAAAAAAAGCCAGTATTAAAATTACTAAAGGGGGGGCAACCCTCACAATACCACCATCACATCTCTACGCCAGCACAGCAGGCCAGACTTCAGCTACCTGCACTATTCTACAACTGTACGTGCTGCCCGCGCGCTGCTATCGTCTAGACCCGAAGACGCGCTGCATGCGATCTGTTGCGCGTGCGAGCCGAATGGTTATGGTAATTAGTGGAGCCAGCAGGACGATCACTACGCACTGACCTATCGCGGTGTCCTTTCTGGAACTGTTTGGGAAAAGACAGTGCGGAGAATCGAGATCATTTTCGGTTGTTTCCGAACTGTCTCTTCCTACATACCTGAACTTCCGGACACACTAATGCCTCACCTTCACTGATAGTTGAAAGGTAGAAATTCTGATGGTAAACAATATGCAGAAGAAATAAAAAACCAACACAAATCAACATCTTTCAAGACTGACTGACAAATCATACGGAGATACGCCTAACTGATTTCTGTTCTGTGTGTTCTGAGTGACCACATCCAAGAGCAAAACGCTGCAACTGTTTTGAACACACACACACACACACACACACACACACACACACACACACACACACACACACACACTCACCTCTTCAGTGCTAGTGCAGATAATGTTAGCTAAGAACCAAACGTCTGACCAGCGTGTTTGGTTAATGAGCAGCTCAGGCAGCGGGTACGTCATATCTATAAGACCAAATCCCCACATCTTTTCTTTTTAGTTATCCCATCTATTCAGTCGTGTGGCTACGGACTATAATCTCATGGTTTAGCAAACGTCGCGTTGCGTATATGGACATGTGCATACGCGGTGACGCCCCATTGATGAACCTGAATGATTACCTTGAATCCTAGAAGTAACAAGACTGTTACCATTCTCCTTGACAGAAGTAAACACTTAGTGAGTTTCCATGAACCCATGATAGTTTGTGTTGCCGATGGCAATGGCCTCAGCAGCAGGAAGGAAACTGGTGAAGATCAGAGAGGTTTTATATTGCAACTGAGACACCATTATCAGAGCCAAAAGCTGAGTGGGTAATTCAGCCGTGTTGACGGAGCTGTTAGGAAAGACTTGGACTCTGCAGATGTTGGGTTTTACCCGTTTTAACCGTAAACTTTATGTTCATTACGTACACGAACACGTACACAGGGGAGTCACACACACACACACACACACACACACACACACACACACACACACACACACACACCACGCACGCACGCACACACACACACACACACACACACACACACACACACACACACACACACACACACAGCCCACAGGCAAGCAGACTATTTTGCAGCCTGCAAAGTAGAAAACTCGGTTAAACATTAAACAACTCGTTTCAAACTGCACGTGATGTTTGGGCGCTGTTTTGATTGGCCCAAGTGTAAGTGGTCTGAAGAAGACGAACAGACACGTGCCTCAGTTCGTTGAGGTGACTGTGAAGCCATATAGAGCTACTTACATCCAAGGTTTCTTCCTACTAGCATATTCACAGAACAAGCAAGCAAGCCGCAATGTTCTTCCCATCAACACATGTCGTTCGAATGTTAATGTCCTTTGTATGATGGCGGCCCGACGTTACTAGAGCATGCCCTATTTGTTGTCATTGAATTTTAGGAGAACTCAAAATGAAACGACGCAAAACCTATGACTGATTTTTCTGCTCAGCAACCTCAAACACACGCGTTTAGGTGTTGATAATTTTGCCTACTAGACAGTTGCCTTCGAAGTAACACTGTCCAGCAGTTTTTGCCCGCTCGCCTTGTAAGTTAATGCGAAGTTAGATCCCGCTCTCATTTGAGTTTTTACACCCAGCGGTCACCACGATTAACGCCCCTATATTGTCAAAGAGATATCCCAACATGCCAGGGCTCAGTCTTAAAACAGACACACGGAAACACCGCCCGTGAGTTACCTGGAAAAGAGACAACATGTATCGACAACGGGAATAGCCCAGTCATGCTTATTTTTCTTTATCCCCTTATGCTTCGGATGATAAGAAACCATGGGGAGTCGTACGGGGTTTGGGGATCAATCTAACATTACACTGATACTCCCCTACCAAAAACCCTATAATAAGACTGGAAGCCATTGAGCGTCGGTTAAAATCAAAGGCAATGTGACAGATTAAAATAACCATCCCTGGAGCTTTGGCGGAGGGCTGAGGAGGGGGCGGAAGCTGTTAACACTACTTACGTTACCAGAACGACATGTGGCCAACGTGGTGCTTACTTGCCAGGGCCCTTCGTCCCACGACAGCTGAGGAGGGGGCGGAAGCTGTTAACACTACTTACGTTACCAGAACGACATGTGGCCAACGTGGTGCTTACTTGCCAGGGCCCTTCGTCCCACGACAGCTGAGGAGGGGGCGGAAGCTGTTAACACTACTTACGTTACCAGAACGACATGTGGCCAACGTGGTGCTTACTTGCCAGGGCCCTTCGTCCACGACAGCTGAGGAGGGGGCGGAAGCTGTTAACACTACTTACATTACCAGAACGACATGTGGCCAACGTGGTGCTTACTTGCCAGGGCCCTTCGTCCCACGACAGCTGAGGAGGGGGCGGAAGCTGTTAACACTACTTACGTTACCAGAACGACATGTGGCCAACGTGGTGCTTACTTGCCAGGGCCCTTCGTTCCACGACAGCTGAGGAGGGGGCGGAAGCTGTTAACAACTACTTACGTTACCAGAACGACATGTGGCCAACGTGGTGCTTACTTGCCAGGGCCCTTCGTCCCACGACAGCTGAGGAGGGGGCGGAAGCTGTTAACACTACTTACGTTACCAGAACGACATGTGGCCAACGTGGTGCTTACTTGCCAGGGCCCTTCGTCCCACGACAGCTCCTCAGCTGATCAGGCTCCAGGCTGTCGATTCTTGCCTGTCTCCTGATGAATCCCTTCTGCCTTAGTGTCCCCTCTTCCACTTCACCTCTGTCTTAGTGTCTCTTCTTCACTGCTTCTCGGTTGTCCCCCCTTCCTCTTCAGGTCTGCCTTAGTGTCTCTTCTTCACTGTTTCTGAGTTGTCCCCCCTTCCTCTTCAGCTCTGCCTTAGTGTCTCTTCTTCACTGTTTCTCGGTTGTCCCCCCTTCCTCTTCAGGTCTGCCTTAGTGTCTCTTCTTCAATGTTTCTGGATTGTCCCCTCTTCCTCTTCAGTTCTGCCTTAGTGTCTTTGTTTCACTGTTTCTGAGTTGTCCCCCCTTCCTCTTCAGGTCTGCCTTAGTGTCTTTGTTTCGCTGTTTCTGGGTTGTCCCCTCTTCCTCTCCAGTTCTGCCTTAGTGTCTTTGTTTCACTGTTTCTGGGTTGTCCCCTCTTCCTCTTCAGGTCTGCCTTAGTGTCTCTTCGTCACTGTTTCTGGATTGTCCCCCCTTCCTCTTCAACTCTGCCTTAGTGTCTTTGTTTCACTGTTTCTGGGTTGTCCCCTCTTCAGCTTTGACTTAGTGTCTCTTCTTCACTGTTTCTGGGTTGTCCCCTCTTCCTCTTCAGCTCTGCCTTAGTGTCTCTTCTTCAATGTTTCTGAGTTGTCCCCTCTTCCTCTTCAGTTCTGCCTTAGTGTCTTTGTTTCACTGTTTCTGGGTTGTCCCCTCTTCCTCTTCAGTTCTGCCTTAGTGTCTCTTCTTCAATGTTTCTGGGTTGTCCCCCCCTTCCTCTTCAGTTCTGCTTTAGTGTCTTTGTTTCACTGTTTCTGGGTTGTCCCCCCTTCCTCTTCAGCTCTGCCTTAGTGTCTCTTCTTCACTGTTTCTGGGTTGTCCCCCCCTTCCTCTTCAGTTCTGCCTTAGTGTCTCTTCTTCACTGTTTCTGGGTTGTCCTCTCTTTCTCTTCAGTTCTGCCTTAGTGTCTTTGTTTCACTGTTTCTGGGTTGTCCCCTCTTCCTCTTCAGTTCTGCCTTAGTATCTCTTCTTCAATGTTTCTGAGTTGTCCCCTCTTCCTCTTCAGGTCTGCCTTAGTGTCTTTGTTTCACTGTTTCTGAGTTGTCCCCCTTTCCTCTTCAGTTCTGGTTCCGCCTTAGTGTCTCTTCTTCGCTGTTTCTGGGTTATCCCCTCTTCCTTTTTTTTGTCCAAATCGGGTGTGTTATTTCTGGATCAGTGCTCCCCCCCCCCCTCCCCCGCACACATGCACATATGCGTGTACATACGTGCGCGCGCCACACAGACACACATATGCACGTTAACAGAGACGTCTGATCATGTTGTGTATGACACAGGACCGGCAGCAAGTTAAAGACCGGCCCAGCGTACATCTTACAAAGCTGGGAAATCAAACAAAACCAGTGAATTAAAACAAACCAAGTTCTGATATCAACAAACGCACTGCGCGCACGCACCCACACCCACACCCACATACAAGCCAACACAACGTGCGCACGTATGGGAATGTCGGTTCACCACCTTACGCACGTACAATTATTGCTAAAAGGGGAACACAAGGAAGGGAAATAATGCTAAGCCTTCCATTCCCTCCGGTCATCTCATCTTACGGCCAAGACTAATGAAATAATGTCCGTCAGAACCTCGACTCATTAAGAGAATAAATCTACCCGAGCTGTACTATAGTTCCATCCAACCTTGCTAATGAACGCGGGACTAAGAGTTGTCATTGGCCTTCCTAATGGTGTTTTTGTGTCCATTCCTGTTCTTTTTGTTTTCGTTTGGGGGGTGGGGAAGATGCAAGCTAGGTTCATCAAACATATTCTGTTCGGTCATTATGTGTCACTCTCATTACTTGTGCTCTTCAACAACAAAAAAAAAGAACGAAAAGAAAAGAAAGAAAGAAAGAATGAATGAAAGAAGAATTTCACCGAGTTGGCGTCTACCCACCACCTTCCGCGCAGACT
>CM065719.1:56024445-56031945 GCA_033310375.1 Conus canariensis | reverse complement strand
TGACATTGGATGAAATAACGAAACTCTTGCCTGAGTTCTACGGTTTAGCATTCTAGCCGTAATCTGTCATGAACTAGCAGAGCAACAGTTCACAGTCAGGGGTGTTGGACGTTCGGATCACACCGGCGCACACGAAACATGGCTACGTTTCCTCATCTTCACGTATTGTCGTTCTGGTGGTATCAGTGTAGTCTTCCGTACAGGGTCCATACAGGTTGACGAGGCCAATTCCACGATTTTTCAATGATTTGTCCATGCCACTTTGATAAATGTACATGATTGAAAATTAGGTATTTTCACACCCAAAATGTATCCCAACTGTGATTAGAGTGGCTGTTTCTGCGACACCTGTTACAGGCTAAACGTTCACTTGACTTTTGCACACTGACTCGTATCTGCCCACATCAAGCATTTCTGATTCTCTAAGGCTTTACTTTAAATACCGTGAATTTGTCAGACTTGGGCCATGTTTCCATGACTCACCGGTCCTGGATAATCATTTGAAAAAAAAAATCCCGTGACTTTCTATGATTTCCAGTCCAGCACGGACTCTATTCATATACGTAACCTACCCCATCCTCCCATCCCTTCTCCCCCATCCGCTCCCGCCCACACAGAAACGCTCTGTCTAATTATCATTATTGATGTGAGAGTTAATCCAGAACTTAAATAGCTCTGTAGAAAAGTGGTCACTATAACAAAAAAACAAACAAGCAACCCCCCCCCCCCCCCTAAAACAAACAAACAAACAAACAAAAACTATTTTGATCAAATTTACATTGTAAGCATCGAGTTGTGAAGGTTAGAATCGTCGTCGTCGCCGTCGCCGTCATCATCATCGTCGTCGTCGTCGTCATTGTCATTATCATCATCTTCATTTCATCGTCGTCGTCATCATCATCATCGTCGTCATCATTATCGTCATCGTCACGGCAAACAAAAACAACGAGACACAAAACTTTCCACCTGGAACTGTACCGTCTGCACCTGTCTGACACTCACCTGCCCAGGCCGGCTGGTTACTGTGGGTGGCGCGGTAGGTGAACTGGTACAGGAACTGGGCAGCGGTGCCGGCGTTCCTCACCACGTGCTGCAACTCCAGCACCGTCGGCACCACAAAGCTGAAGTCGGTTTGAATCTGTCCACAGACACCCAGCAAAAGGCGGAGGCTGAACAGTACAACCTTTCCTCAACGACTTCTAGAGTTCTCTCTCTCTCTCTCTCTCTCTCTCTCTCTCTCTCTCTCTCTCTCTCTCTCTCTGTTTGTTTGTTTGTTCTTCTCTTCTTTTTGTTTCAAGACGGGAAGGAGTCTTTATGCATTGTTGTCCATAAGCTTATGTTTCCAATAATGTCTCTGTACCAACTGTCGCAACGAAGTTGTTAGCGTTACCGAATAATGTCTAGGAATTCAGCGAGCTCGCCATTAGTCAGATTATACTGTCGGCTCCTACCCAGAGCATTGTGTGAACGATCGTTCATGTCACGGAAATCTGTTTCTGACAATGGAGCTCAGCTTTCTGGGTTAGCGCAGTGGGTGGTTGTATCTCCCGGGCTTGGCTGCTGCCTGGATATATCATAACCGGAAATGGACGGTATAGCTCTGTCGTGTAAGTGGTTTCCCTTCAAAACAAAAGGAAGATCCACAGCCTTCACATCAACATCCCAGCTGATCGTCGACAACATCTTCCCGGACTCCCCCAGATCGACAGTCCTCCCACCAGCTCCGCTCTTCTTCTGAAACTGGACTTCTCAGGGTACCTCGTACCAGAACTATGACCCACGGACAAAGATCTTCTTTTCCAGGCCCCAACGACATGGAACAGACTCCATGATGAAACCCCGACACTGCCTCCCTCGCTTCTTTTACATCTGGCCTTCAAACTCATCTCTTCTCTCGGCAACAGGTCGCGTTACGTGGCTAGTCTACGCACAGGTGGCACGTTTGATTACGAAAGTATTCACGTGTGTGTGTAAGCACAATAGCAAAGAAATGTGTACATGCGTATATTTGTTTCTTTGTTTTGTATATGTATAGTCTGTTCGGAGCATTTTGGTGTGTGCGTGTGTAGTATTCATGTATTATGTTAGAATATTGTGTGTATTGTATACATGTGTTACCATTTTTCATAAACCAGTTTTGTGGACGGTGTGCTGTATCTGAATCCATTATTATCATTATCGTTGAAAATTGAAGAAAAATGGCCTCAGACTGTGGCCCTTCATGCCCTTCTCCACTGGCGAGATCTCTTTCGCGCCCCCCCCCCCCTCCCATGATCCAGCCCGTAATGAACTCGTAGTAAGGTCTTCAGGATCAGACTCATGGGAACCATCGTTGCAGGACGTTGGTGGTTTCCCCACTGCACAAGGGGAGGTTAGTCTGATTGATTCCCGAGTGTAACTAATCACTGACATTAGAAGCAGGAATGTTGACTTGGGTGGAGGTGGTGCGTGTTATGGGAGGGGGGGGGGCGAGGGGCTGAAGAGATTAGTATCCTTCCTTTGTTACGTTACAGCAGACTGTCCTGAGCAGTATAACGTGACTCAACTGTGGTGCAGCATCTCCTCTGGTGAGTTGTCGTTTGACAAGTTTTAGGCTTAACAAGTCACTGTGGTCTACTGGTAATGGGGGTGGATCAGGATTATACAGGATGTGACTGCCCCTATCGTCGCTCTCTCTTTCTCTCTCTCATACACACACACACACACACACACACACACACACACACACACACACACACACACACACACACACACATCATCATCATCATCACCACCATCACCATCACCACCACCGCCACCTCCTCCACCACAATCACCACAACTACCATCACCATCTCTATCGCCTCCCACCTGTATGTCGGCCTCTCTGATCTCCTCCGGGGTGGACAGGTTCTTGGAGGTGATGTACTGGGCCACAATCTTGTCGGCCACCTCCTGGGTGTCGAGTTGGGGAAGACTGTTGTGCACATCGGAAACTGGCTCAGGTGGCCACGGTGAAGTCGCTCAGGGGTACCGCTGACATGAGACAAAGTCAGAAAGAATAGGATGGTCCGCTGCTCTGCTTGCTGCTACTACTGCTGCTGCTGCTGTTGTTCCTACTACTGCTGCTGCTGTTCTTGTTTGTTGATGCTGCTGCTGCAATTACTCTAGTTGCTTTCGTTGACTACTTTTACAGCTGCTTTTTGCGCTGCGTTATTGTTGCTACTGCTACTGATGCTACGTATGAACTGTGTTGTTGTTGCGACCACTACTGCTGCTTATAGTAACAGTGCTGCTCTTACAACCACTGCCACTATTTCTGCAGCTGCTGCTGTTCCTATTAACAGTGCTGCTCTTACAACCACTGCCACTATTTCTGCAGCTGCTGCTGTTCCTATTATACTATCTTCTGCCGCTGCTACTACTAACTTATATTACTACTGCTGCTGCTGCTAGTACTACTACTTCTACTGCTATCACCACCACCACCACTTCTACTACCACTATTACTACTACTACTATCACTACTCCTCCTAACACCACCACCACCACTACTATTACTACTACTACTACCACCATCACAACCACCACCGCTACTATTACCATAGCCACCACCACTTATACCATCACCACCACTTCCTCTCCCCTTACCACCACCACCACCACCACCACATGCTACTACTACTACTTCTTGGGCAAGTCTTGGGGCAAGCAAAGCAGTTCTTAATTCACACAGCCGTGACAATGACACCTTTTTGTGACGGGAAATAGTAAGCTACAACCACTTGGACTAGTATTTTTGATACAAAAATTGCTTCCACTTCGACTGCAAATTATCATGAAAGCAACAATCACAAAAACGCATCAAGTGCAGACGTACTGAGTATGAACAGCGAGTACTCATCCTTGTTGATGCCCCGGATAGAGATGACGTCACTTCCGACTCCTTGAGTCAACAGCTTCAGAGGCGTGTCTGGCAACACTCCGTAAACAGTCTCCACGGTGGGCCGGAAGATTATCCCAAACACGTAGCTCGAATTCTGTAGAGGAAAACAATGACACTTGCTGCTTCAGGGGGGGGGGGAGGAGGGAGAGAGAGAGAGAGGGGGGGGGGGAGGAGGGAGAGAGAGAGAGAGAGAGAGAGAGGAGAGAGAGAGAAGAGAGGTTAATTCCCGAGAGTAACAGATGGAGTGAGAGTGGGCGGTGAAGAGGAGTGACCTTTCAGAAGAGCCAGTCCCGTCTGCAACATGCGAAGCAGGCCATCAGCGACATAAGACAGTTGGGCCTGATCAACTTCTACAGGAAAATCCACTTTGTCGTGTCAACAAATACGTGCGAAGACACAAAAAGCTATGTGTGATCGCCCTGCATTATGGTTATCCCAACGGGAGAGCGGCCCGAAAGTCACACAGTAAAATATTTATGTTGGGATGATAAAAAGTTTCGCAATACTATATAACACAACACAACGCAATACAAAACAGTTCAGGTGGTGAAGAGCTTGGGAATGAAGGTATTCAGGTTTCACAACTCATAGCTGAGATGATAGCGCAAACGAGGATTAACATCTCAGGAACGTATGCGTGTTGGGAGAGGGGTGGGGTGGGGGGATGGGGGGGGGGGCGGGAAGAAACCTGTTAAACTCCACACATATACAGGCAGAATGCCAGTACGCTGAGATGAGTGACATGTGCAATTTTCATATAAGAATGCCGGGGGATCCAGCTCGCAACATCTGCCTTGGAATTCGATTTATATATGCGTGCGTGCGTGTGTGAGTGCGCCTGAGCGCGCGCGCGCGCGCGCGCGCGCGCGTGTGTGTGTGTGTGTGTGTGTGTGTGTGTGCTGTGTGCGTGCTTGTGTGTGAGTGTGTATGGAGATTGATAGATAGGTATGTGTAAACGAGCACGCATGTTTGTGTGTATGTGAGTGTGCACGTGTATGGGTGTGTGAGTGCGCGTGTGTACATTCGTGTGTATATGTATGTGAACGTGTGTTTGTATGTGAGTGTGTATAGGCGTGTGTGTGTGCAAATGGGCATGCGCTCGTACGAGCGCGCATGTACGTGTATGTGTTGCGTGTGTGTGTGTGTGTGTGTTTAAGGGTATGTGCATGTGAGTGAGCGTGCATGCGTGCGTGCGTGCGTGCGTGTGTGTGAGTGTGTGTAAGTGTGTGTGTGTGTGTGTGTGTGTGTGTGTGTGTGTGTGTGTGTGTGTGTGTGGTGTGTGTGAGTGAGTGAGTGAGTGAGTGAGTGAGTGAGTGAGTGAGTGAGTGTGTGTGTGTGTGTGTGTGTGTGTGTGTGTGTGTGTGCGCGCGCGCGCGCGTGCGCATGCGTGTGCGTGTGTGAACGTGAATGCGCGCGCAACAAGTGTGGTTTTGAATTCTCATTATTTTCTTGGCAGGTAGAGGGAGAAGGGGCCGGGAGGGGGAAAGTGGGATTGTTGGAAAAAAAAAAAAAGAAAAATCGCTATTATGGCCGATCACCTCAAACACCTCCACCAACCAACCCTTCCACCCATCTCAAGCACACCTATCTTCATCATCCTATACACACACAGACACAGACACTCACACGCGCGCACGCACGCACACACACACATACAACACACACACACACACACACACGCAGGCACACACACACACACATACATATACACACACACACACGCATGCACGCACGCACACACGCACACACACATACACGCACACACGCACGCACATAAGCACTCACGCACGCGCGCGCGCGCGCACCACACACACACACACACACACACACTGGAAGAAACAAAAGAACGAAAGCACACCCAAGCTCAAATTTTATGCCACAGTTGCTACCAAATACAAACAGGCGGCTTATTTGGAGCAACGCATTGACACAGATTGCAGACGAGCACTGACTAGATAACGAATAAGCGCCCATGAACTCCAAATTGAGAGGGGCCGTTATATCAACACTGACAGAGAAGACAGATTATGCACGACATGCCACGTTGTTGAAGACGAACTACATTTTCTTGATGACTGCAAATATTATTTGACCAACAACGTTATGACCTGATGACAAGGATCACAAAAACAGATTTTCCACCACAGACTAAAATGACAAAACCCTCGGAGCTCATGTTATTGGACTGCTTCCAACCTGTACTTTCCCAGTATATCCTGTTGTGTTTTTCTCTTCGGAGACAGAAAATTTAATCAGACCCTGATACATACTATGCTTTTTCTTTCTGCTACTAACATTATGTTGCAAGATGTGACGACGTTGCAATTAGTTTAACTGAATGTCTTAACTTGATCATCTGTGCCCCACAAAACGTCTGGCTTTCTTATGGCAATAAAACATGTTCTTGTTCACGCTCACTACTCCACCCCACTACCCCCCCCCCCCCCTCACCCCTCATTACAATCCAACACGCACCTTGAGCGTGATGTTGCCTGCCGCATGCACCAGCTGCTCCGCCGGGACCTTACGCAGGCAGTCAACGACAGCCTGGCTCATGGACGATCGACCTGCTGCTGCCAGGGGCCGAGTCGTAGGGCATCCCACCGCGGCGGCCAGCCTCAGGGCCCAGTCCCTGGGCGACAGAGGGTCTGTGGGCAACGCCACTGCCCAGGGGCTCAGCGACACCCCGCTCTCCATGATGGTTTTGCTGAACAGGCCTGGAGGGAGGGGCGGAATCGAACCAAGAACGGACGAAAACAAACGTACGAAACAAGCAATAGTGATAGTTTCAAAGAGAGGTGACTGCTGGCGGAAATTGAAACAAATCTTACAAGGAATCTAAAGTAAATCCGCCAGATGACAGGGACAAACACATTTCAAGACAAAACACGACGCGTTTCGACCTCTTAGGTCTTCTTCAGGCAAGACAAACAACATTCAGGACAATGAAAACGAAGAACGAGCAATCGTTTATCTTTCCGAATTCAGCGCAGGTTCGGCGTAATAAAAACGAGGCCCATCTTGCACCAAATTTGATCAGATAAGTCATTGCTCGCTCTTTGTTTCCATTGTCCTGATTGATGTTTATCTTGCCTGAAGAAGACCTAAAAGTTTGAAACGCGTCGTATTTTGTCTTGAAATTTGCTTGTTCCTGTTCTCTGGCGGATTTACTTTAGATTCCTTTAAAGAACTAACTTTAAGCAACAACGCATCTGGCAAACAAAACAAAACAAAATAAACAAAAGAGACAACAGAAAAAAGGAGACCAGAAGGCTCATCGTACGTTCTCAACTCACACGTGTACACAAGTGTGTCTGGGTTATCGCACTGTTTCGGTTGCCCGTATGTGCGTGTGCAAGGTGCGTGCATACGTGCATGCGTATGTGTATATCCGTGGTAAATATTGATCATGGCATTTTCCAAGCAAGTATGAGCATTGACTTGTGAGAACGATAAGATATTGTCGTGATCTTTAGGGCCGAACCGCAAGCGAATAATGTCACCGAACTGTAACAACTGTAAACGTGCAAACAACATTTCAGCAATAGCTTCAATATAAAAAAAAAATTTGCCAT
>CM065719.1:56014445-56019445 GCA_033310375.1 Conus canariensis | reverse complement strand
ACAGTGTTAAAAGTCCATGGTTGGAGCCACAGAGAGACAGTGTTAAAAGTCCATGGTTGGAGCCATAGATAGACAGTGTTAAAAGTCCATGGTTGGAGCCACAGAGAGACAGTGTTAAAAGTCCATGGTTGGAGCCACAGATAGTGTTAAAAGTCCATGGTTGGAGCCACAGAGAGACAGTGTTAAAAGTCCATGGTTGGAGCCACAGATAGACAGTATTAAAAGTCCACGGATGGAGCCCAAGACAGAAATAGACAGTGTTTAAAGTCCATGGTTGGAGCCCCATAGATTAGCACAAATTTAAAATGAGTCCATGGTTGGAGCCACAGACAGAGTGTTAAAAGTCCATGGTTTGAGCCACAGAGAGACAGTGTTAAAAGTCCATGGTTGGAGCTATAGATAGACATTTAAAGTCCATGGTTGGAGCCACAGACAGAGTGTTAAAAGTCCATGGTTTGAGCCACAGAAGACAGTGTTAAAAGTCCATGGTTGGAGCTATAGATAGACAATTTAAAGTCCATGGTTGGAGCCACAGACAGAGTGTTAAAAGTCCATGGTTTGAGCCACAGAAGACAGTGTTAAAAGTCCATGGTTGGAGCTATAGATAGACAATTTAAAGTCCAGGATGGAGCCACAGACAGAGTGTTAAAAGTCCATGGTTGAGCCACAGAAGACATTTAAAGTCCATGGTTGGAGCCTACAGACAATGTTAAAAGTCCATGGTTTGAGCCACAGACAGTGTTAAAAGTCCATGGTTGAGCAAGAAGACATTTAAAGTCCATGGTTTGAGCCACAGACAGACAGTGTTAAAAGTCCATGGTTGGGTGACCACAGATAGACAATTTAAAGTCCATGGTTGGAGCCACAGATAGACAGTGTTAAAAGTCCATGGTTTGAGCCACAGACAGACAGTGTTAAAAGTCCATGGTTGGGACCACAGATAGACAATTTAAAGTCCATGGTTGGAGCCACAGACAGACAGTGTTAAAAGTCCATGGTTGGGACCACAGATAGACAGTTCCAAAAATCCATGGTTGGAATCTTGGAAACAACTTACGGATGAAGCACAACACACACACAACACACACACACACACCACACACAACACAACACACACACACACACACTTAGTACACAAAACACACAAATACACATTACACAACACACACACACACACACACACACACACACACACACACACACACACACACACACACACACACACACGTACCGACCGGTGGGGTTGCAAAGGGAATACCCAAAAAGGTGTCCACATAACCGGACTCTCCCATCTTGGCTCTCCTTCCTTTCACCATTCCATACTTAGTGGTGACCACCACATCCTCGGACACCACCAGTGGTACCGCAGCAAGCACCAGCACAGCGTACAGATAGAGATACCACTGCAAGAGAACATAATACTGTCGGTAGTAAATAAATGAAAGACAGCTGACTGTACCAAAGATCCACGGTTTTCTTGTCAGTGGATCTGTCAGCAGCTTTTGACACTCTCAAATGAATAATGCGATCTCAAATATTAAATTTCACCATTTCAGTTTCTAGTCCAGCCCTTAGCTGCCTCAAATCATCTTTTCAACCAACAGCTGCTGAATGTGACTAGAAATGACAACACGCCTGAACTTACTAAGCTTCCATGTAGGAATACGCCAGGGATTCGCGGGAGTTTAGTATTCTTGGTGTACAGCCTGAGTTCAAAGTAATACACTCGAGTAAAAGTAAACTTAGCGGATAATATTCAGCTACAGAAAACATTCATTTACGAGCAGATTTGAAAAGTACAAGGCAGAATCACCATTTGGCTGAAAGCAGCGAGCTGAACGATGGCACAACAGAAACCATGACGAAAAATTATTCTTTGCAATGCAATCCCTGACAAGCACCTTTGTTTAAAAAAAAAAAGGAAAAAAAAAAGAAAAACAAATAAACAAACAAAAACCCTTCAAGTTAGAAAATAAACAAGAAATATTGATTTACATCTGGATTTAACGCTGAACGGAACAAAAAAAAAAAAAAAAAAAAAAAAAGGGAGGCGGAGTGGAGTAGGGTGTGGTTGGGATTAGCCGTCTCTGTCAATCGACTGATCTATCTTTATAAATGTCAAACAGGCGTCGCTAGATCTTCCTTTGCAACACAGCCAGCACTTCCCGCGATTCTACAGATTCACACCTTTTTTTCTTCTTTTTTTTTTTTTTTTAAACAAAATGTTGCATTAACTCCATTATGTAGACAATACGAATAAAGGTAACTTCTGTAACCGCTTACTGCTTTAACTACTCAACTGACACTTCCCTAAGGTGCCCAATGGGTTCGTCACTCATTGCCCATCTGAACTGTTGCAGTCTTTGAGTGTCGGTAAACGTTCCACTCTGATTACACCTTTATAAAAGTTAGACCTTCATTTTCTCAACCGTGAAAATTGGAAAAATTAGAAGGGGACATTGAGAAAATTTTGAGAGGTGGGTAACAATGAAAAGTAAGGATGGGGGGGGGGGGGGGGGGGGGGGGGGATTAGGAAAAGCTGGGAATAAATCAGGAAAAGCTAGAAAAGAGTAAGTTAGGACGCGCTACGATTGGCAAAATCAGGGGAAATTCTGAAGCACGTGACTAGGGAAAGTTAGGAAAGTAGGAAGAATAGGAAAAAGTTTGTTTTTTAAGTTAGAAAAAGTACGAAAAGTCACAAAGAAGTAGGACACATAAAGAAAATATACGGAAATTTAGGAAAAGGTTTCAGACAAAAGGAAAAGGAAGGAAAAAGTAGGAAATTAGCGAAAATTAGAAAAAGAAGGAAAAAAAGTAAGGAAAGCAAAGAGAAATTGGAAACCGTAGCTCAAAATGGGAAAAAGTAGTGAAAAAAGGGGAAAGGGATGAAAAATAAGGAAAACAGATGAAGACATTAAGGTTGCTGAACTCTATGTATAATTTCTTTCATTGTTTGATCAAATTGTGTCACGAGCAAGAGTAAGCTTTTTTCCCTCACAGTTTAACTAATCCAACAACTGACTGACAACGCAGCGCTGACAGTGGTAAAGAAATGCTTATATTAAGATTTCTTTAGCTCTCCAAATCCTCCACTACTTAAACTTATAAATAAAGGAACAAATAAGCACGAATTCGGAGGGGGGGGGGGGGGGGGGGGGGGAGAGATGAGCAGAGGGGAATTGCAGGCGCAAGAAGACAGCTTTTTGTCATTATGATAACAACTTTTAGAAACAGGTGGGAGATATGATGGCATTAAAGTGAGACTATGAAAATAATTTGCTGACATCATGATCGTCATCATCTTCGCCCAAAACAACAACAATAATGATAGTAATGATAATAGTAGTAGTAATAATCATAATAATCATGAATATGATGATAATAGTAATAATGATAATAATAATAATAATAATGCTTTCAGATTTAAACATAAAGTTACATCTTTCTTATTGTGTCGGCACTTGTAGGTCCTAAGATATCCATGGTCGACTGGGCGATATACACTTTTAGTCCTCTAATTGTGTAACGCATATGTTTGTTGACCATTGAGTTGGGCGGGGGGGGGGGGGGGGGGGGGGGGGGAGGGTGTGTGTGAATATATATTGTGTGTGTGTGTGTGTGTGTGTGTGTGTGTGTGTGCGTGCGTGCGTGCGCGCGCGCGCGCGCGCCTCCGGATGTTCTTCAAGTTAAAAAAAAAATCCTTATTATTCCGTTCCGGTTGAAATGCGATACCTCACATGACATAAACTGCGAAGGGGGAAAAGGTTCGCACGACACGGATTCAAGTACATACGCACTCACTTGTGCACCGTACACACTACTTCAAAATACAGCCTTCCTTCTCCAATAGCAAGACTTGCTTGATCATGCTAAAAATGGACCAGCCCTGAGGAAAGCATTTTGAGTCCTCCGCGCGCGAATGCTTTCCTCGCGCGCCTCCCTAAGCCTGAATGAGTCTCATGCTGTTTTTTTTTTTGTGTGCGTTTGTCATGGCTTCATAGGATATGTTCGTTGTGTCAGTGATGCTACGATAGCCTTTCCCAGTTCCATTGTTGTACATAAATGAAAAACCGAAATGGAATGCCCGAGTTCGTTCCGCGTTTAGGCAAGCCGAGTCATTGAAGACGAGTTACAAATTATCCGTCTTAAACTGAAGAACATCACTTGTCATCTTTTTTTCATGTGAATAATACGACATACAATGATAAGTAATGACGAAAATGATAAGAACATCCTTACCTCCATGATTTACCCGATGACAAACAAGGTTCACTGCTCGAGAATAATTATTGTCGTCTGCTTTGGGATCACATGAACGACTTGGGGTTCAGCCGGTGACCCGGAACTTCTCTCTCTCTCTCTCTCTCTCTCTCTCTCTGTCGTGCTGCTGTGGAACACAGACAGCGTCACAGTGAAGAAAAAAAAATGAGGCGAACCACAGCTGGGGTGCGGTGGGGTGGAGTCGATTAACAGCCTTTATATTTATTGTCGGATGCTAACGTCTCTCTCTCTCTTCTCTCTCTCTCTCTCTCTCTCTCTCTCTCTCTCTCTCTCTCTCTCTCTCTCTCTCTCAGATAGATTGACAGATAGACAGACAAATGCGCCCCCCCCACCACCACACACACACACACAACTTACTGTGCACATCTCTACCTCTCTCTCTCCTCTGTGTGTGTGTGCGTGCTGTGTGTGTGTGTGTGTGTGTGTGTGTGTGTGTGTGTGTGGTGTGTGTGTGTTGTGTGTGCCTGCGTGCATGGGTGCGTGCGTGCGTGCGTTGTGTGTGTGTATGTGTGTGTGTGTGTGTGTGGAGAGAGAGAGAGAGAGAGAGAGAGAGAGAGCGAGAGAGCTGCACAGTAAGTTATGTGTGTGTGTGTGTGTGTGTGTGTGTGTGTGTGTGTGTGTGTGTGTGTGTGTGTGTGTGTGTGTAGTTATTGGTGATAGTAGTTGCAGCAGTAGTGATTGTGGTTGTAGTGATGCTGCTGTTGCAGTTTTCGTTATTG
>CM065719.1:55996945-56001945 GCA_033310375.1 Conus canariensis | reverse complement strand
CACACGTGCCCGATCATTTTCCTACTGTAACAAGCATAATTCATTCCATTGAATTTAATTAGATAAACTATTGCTCTTACCAAGAGACAGCAAAGTAGGCCTGCTTGATATAGCTGCATTTCCGTCAGTGATATGCAGAGTGTTGACAAGTGTACCTGTCACGCGCGCGCGCGTGTGTGTGTTTGTGTGTGTGCCTGTGTGTGTTAGTGTTGTGTGTGTGTGTGTGTGTGTGTGTGTGTGTGTGTGTGTGTGTGTGTGTGTGCCTCTGTGTGTTTTTGTGTGTGTGTGTGTGTGTGTGTGTGTGTGTGTCGTGCCTGTGTGTGTGTGTGCGCGCGCGCGCGCGCGAGCGCGTGTGTATGTGCGCGTATGCAGAGTGTGTGTGTGTGTGTGTGTGTGTGTGTGTGTGTGTGTGTGTGTGTGTGTGTGTGTGTGTGCGTGTGAGCGTGCGTGCGCGCTTGCATGCTTGCGCGCGAATATCGAGCGATTATCGCATCTAGGATTTGCTGTCAAGATTTTTTACCAGTGGCATCCAGCCTATCACCTCCCCCAACCTCAAGGTATTCTGTTCTACCACGCCTGGGATAAAAGCTCCTCCAGCGGGGAGTGCGCCTCCCAGTCCCATTATCATCGCTGTGGTCACACTCGCAGCACCCTTTCTCTGCCGCCAGCCTCTCAGCCCATGTCGGTTATGCCTTTATCGCACTGGCGTCGGAACATATCTTGCGCAGAGCAATGGAAGAAGAAGGGAGGGTAGGGGTGGGGGGTGGGGGGGGGGTGGGGAAGAGATAACGATTGGGCAGCCTGAACTGAAAATGATAGGGGGGGGGGGGGGGGGGCGGTGGTGTGGGGGGGGGGGGGGGGCGTCAGTCTAACTTGAAACTGATAAAAACTTCATCGAAGTCTTCAAAATCTTTATAAACACGCGTGGTGGTGGTGTTGGGGGGGGGGGGGGGGGGGGTTGCAGCCGTCTTTCAAATTTTCAGAAAAGCGGACGGGGTGGGGAAGGGTTTGGGCGCTCATTTTCTGAAGTTTTAGAAGGGATATGGTCTCATTCCAAATTCCTATCAAAGAGGGGGAGATGGAGGGGGGCTCCACACGCTGTCCATTTTCTTTTCTTTTAATTTATTTTTTTTTTTTTTTTGGCTTCAAATATTGAGAGGAGAAGGGGCTCAGAAGATAGGCTGACCCGGCCCACTCTCCCCTCCCAATATTTTCCTAGGTGGTGGTGTCCCATGCCTACCCCCCACCCCCCCCCCCCCCACCCCCTCCCTCCCTCCCGCTTCCAACGCCATTGCATAGGATTTATCGCCTAAACGGATAGAAGGTACTTTGATGGCACAGAGTGAGATCACATGTCCTATGGTATCCTGTCACGCGGGCTGTTTGGAACCTCAAAACTGAGCTATCAGACACGAACACACGAAAGCTGGCAGGGAGGAAGGACTGACTGCGGAAGCAGTTCTTAGTTAACTGGGTTATCGACAAGTTGATTTAAAGCTCCTTGATAATTGTCGGCACAATCGGAAACATGTCTAGACACGATCATCTCTTTGTCGGGAAGCGAATCGGTTATCAGCTTTCAGTCGAGGTGCCAGCTGCATGTCTCAGAAGGATGGACTAATGCGGCCAACATTCTTTGTGGTTCGAGCGAACTCAAGGAAGCATTCTGTCGCGTAGCTGACTCCGCAGTATCGACAAATCCCGATATATTTGAGGCATCGTCGGAAAAGCTTTGAAAATCGTCGGAAAAAGCTTTGAAAATCGTTGGAAAAGCTTTGCTCCAAAGTGAGAAGATGGGAAGGATTTTGTCCCCCCCCCCTCCCTTCCTCCCCCTCCCCTCTCTCCTCCCTGAGGCTGATAATGCCTTGCTTGGGTCGGAAATTTGAGACACGAGCACGGGAATTGTCTTAATGCTGTGTCAGCATGCAAGAGTTTTGACAAGATAAAAGTTTCAAATGACAGCAGCGAGTCTCTTTTCTCTCCACACCATCTTTTCTTCTTTTTTTTCTTTTCTTTTCTTTTTAGACCTAGAAATCAACACTGGAGTTGTTCTTTTTTTTTTTTTTTTTTTTTAATACCAAACATCAAGTTAATAGAAACTGCACTGTAATGTATAATTTCATCATCAAGATAGATTTCGATGTCAACATGTGAAACTGGACTGCTCTCCCCTGGGAGAGCACTTGGTATACAGCGCCACCTCCCATCCCACCCCACCCCGTTTTGCTTTTTCTTTCTTTGTTTCTTTTCTTTTTTTTTAACCACCCTCTCCCCATCTTTTCTTTTTTTTAGACCTAGAAATCAACAGTGGAGTTGTTCTTTTCTTTTCTTTTTTTAAATACCAACCATCAGCTTAATAGTCTGAATGAAATAGAAACTGCACTGTAATGTATAATTTCATCATCAAGATAGATTTCGATGTCACCATGTGGAACTGGACTGCCCTCCCCTGGGAGAGCCATTGGTATACAGCGCCGCCTCCCACCCCACCCCATCCCGTTTTGCTTTTTTTTTCTTTTCTTTTTTTTTTTCTTTTTTTTTTAACTTACATTTATTTACGTTCTCCTACCGTTTGTAGGTTTTCCTACAGGTTTCTGCCTTGGGTAACTCATACTTGACTAGGAAATCGTGTATGGAAGGACTATAACACCACAATGAAACAGGGGATCCGGCTCCTGCTATGCACAGGTATACTCTGTCTTCCTAAATGCATGTGTAACATAGAGCCTGACAGCGGATCTGGCCAGAAAAATCGAAGCCATGAAAATGGACTGTTATCACAAGATTCTAAACATCACTTACATAGACCTAGTCGTTGTATTACTTGTAAACAAGTGCGTCAAACCATTTAGCAGCACATCAGACCATAAAAAGATCTGCAGACATCACTTAGGAAAAGAACACTACGTTAGTATGGTCACGTGACAAGATGCTATGGCCTCCAGGAAACTTGTACATATTCCCATAACTCCAAACTAATGCTGCATGGAAGCAGCCTCCCTTTGTTATTTCTAGTTGTAACAACTCCCTGCCTCACCGCAGGTAATTTAGTTTCAGACGGCTTCAGAGAAGAAAAAAAGATACATGTGACCATAGGTGCCAGCAAAAAAAGTACGCCCCACGGACTACTTTTGGTGCCAGTGAGACCCACAGAAGTACTGGCCTCAACTGCCAAATCAAACAGCTGGGAGCAACCCTACACCACCCTTGGAAGCCTGCGTTGTGTCGATATAGCGTGTAGGCACGGACAGAACATTCCATTCAGACTTCTAGGGACATAACTACTCCCTGGCAGATGCCACTGGGTGACCACCCGACGCGACACTACAACAGAACCTCCATGTCAGCGCCCCCATGGGTCGCATACCAGCCCGTTTTTCATGACTGCAGAACCATCGGGCGAAAGACGCCACTATCAACCAACTGTTACACGCATCTCGCAGCCCCCACTCGTTGACAGGTGAAACCAGTACAACCCCCAGACACCGTCAAGCTTCGCCATTAGGTTTACCTGCCTTCTGTCCTCTTAATATCCATGCATGAAACAGACTGGCATCAAACTAAAACAGACTGGCATCAAACTAAACAGACTGCATCACTAACGGACTTGGCATCAAACTAAAACAGACTGGCATCAAACTAAAAGACTGCTAACTAAAACAGACTGGCATCAAACTAAACGGACTTGCATCAAACTAAAACAGACTGGCATCAAACTAAAGACTTGCATCAAACTAAAGGCATCAAACTAAAACAGACTTGCATCACACTAAAACAGACTGGCATCAAACTAAAACAGACTGACATCAAACTAAACGGACTTGCATCAAACAGGTTTTGTGGAAAAGATGATAATGTCCTGTAATCAGCATTGCTGGACCGAAATTAAACACATTAAATACTTAAAGGAAGGAACCACGCTGCAAATGATTAGACTGCATTAAAACAAACATACCACTGACACACACACCACACACACACACACACACACACACACACACACACACACACAGATAATAGATACTAGGGACCTACTTTTTATTTTTATTTTAGATAATACGGACCTACTTCGGAAGATTTACAGAGTGATTTTCACTTGCAAGAGTATCCGTCTTACAATGCATTTTGTGGAACACTACAGTTTCTTTTATTTTCTGTTGTTACTGTTCAATGTGTCTATTTGATGTTTGTTCATCAGTCAAGAAAAAACATTTAATACACTCACAAATAATCATATTACTGTGGAATTTCATCGCTGATAGGGGGTTCATCTCCCTTTTTATCTAAAAAAAAACAACCGAACTCAACAAATTTATTACACATATTTCCTGCATTATTTACTAGTTCCAGAGACCGTAGTCGACATGTTTCAAGAAATCATGGATATTCTTTAGTTAAATATTGTAACCGAAAGGGAGGGCGGGGGGGGGGGGGGCGGGTTACCTGATTAAAATTCACTTGGAGACGTATAGGACTTCACACATATGGCTTTCAACACTTTGGTTCACTCAACGGATTTTCAATAGAAATATTCCAGTGAGCAGTTTAAAGGAAAACACACACACACACACACACACACACACACACACACACCACACGCTTGCTTGCTTGCTTGCTTACTTGCTTGCTTGCTTAAACTTCAAATTGTTACAGTGGATCGTGAATTCCCAAGTTCGATGATTTGGGGGAGCATTATACGAACACACATTACCATGTATATTCCATTGTGTTCTAAATAATAATGATAATGCTTGCTTCTAATTCCACGGGAAATTGTTATAAACAAAATCAGGGTTCGCGTTTCATTTCTAAATGGCTCAGGGGAGGAGATGGGGAACAGGGGGAGAGTTATGAGTATTGTCGAAGTTGAATGCATAGGCATGCACACAAACGTCTTTACAGTCGTACATGGAAAAACTTTTTCAAACTGTTATACCGATATATTGTGTATTCAAACACATCTCGAAAAAAACTGGTAAGCATTCAATATTCATCAATCG
>CM065719.1:55979445-55986945 GCA_033310375.1 Conus canariensis | reverse complement strand
TAGTTATGATAGTTATGAATTCAGTAGCAATTCTTTAGTGTCAAAACGCGTTACTTTTGTGCCACCATTTGTTCGTTGCGTTCATTTTGAGGTGTAGCGACCCAACTTTTAATTTCTGACTCTTTTTTATTTTGATAGTGACACAAAAGATGACACACAGCATCTTTCTGTCAACTGTGAAGTTTCATTTACTGAATCAGCTGACACCAACTGACTTTTCCTTAGAGACAGAAACAAGTGAAGGCTGAAGTTTTAAGGGTTTTTTTTTTTTTTTTTTCTTTTCCTCTTCAGATTAAAACAAAAATCAGTAGGATAGTAGGGATCTGTATACTTCTTATTTCAGTCGAATAGAAAGTCGGTAGATGTTAATCAGTTTTAATGTGTGACGGAAAGAAGGGATGTGTCGACTATTTTATACCGTTGAATGAACACTGAACTCGGAGAATGTTGAATTGTACTATATATATGAAGTCCGTCTTCGTGATTAATCTCTCTTTTTCTCTCTACTGGCGTGTGCCCAATTCAGCGTAGCTATGTATGCTTCCCTTTTATCTCTCTGCGGCCTATCTGCCTGCCTGCTTCAACAAAGTTAGCCAGAGTTAGGCCACAGCCAAGCCTTCCTTCTGTTGGTCTTGTTTGCTTGTCTGTCTGTCTGTCTGTTCGTTTGTTTGTTTTGAGGCAAAGGGAATGGCTTAAGTTTTGTTTATTCGTTTGTTTGTTGTCTGGGGGAAAAAAAGTCTATGAATGTCACCAAAATGTTTTTAGAGACATCAGAAATTCACAAAACTGTATAGTTTTCTTGTTTATATGATGTAGTAACTCCCTCTCTAAAGCAATTTCTTATGATAAAACAATTCAAGAAAAGCGTAACAGATCGGTACAGTGACTTCGTCTAAGGTAGACGTCATTTTGGTGACGTCATCTTAGTGAGCGAAAGACAAACAGCAAAATTCTGGAATGTAATCATAGAAAGTGCAGCGCGGAAAAGCACTTGGTATAGGCTATGCCTGAGATTTCCCGGATCAAATAAAATGGCCTGGATCAAAAACTGGATGGGATGATTGGTTCACAGAGTTAACATCAGTGTCTGTTTCTTCGGCTGCAACAACAAAATAGGGGAACAAAACAGGATCAGAAAGCTATGACTGTATAAACATTTAGAACCGAAGCAGATTTTGGATAAATCCTCCCCAATGTTGTGATGTGCTTTCATTTTCAATATAGCATGTGTACAAAAATATTCCCAAGAATGTGTTAATTAGTTTGTACATGAAGCAGTCAAGATTGAAAGTAGAAACGGAAACCAACAGTCACAACTGTTAAGATATTCATAACGCGTGCATTTCATTAACATCATGATGTAGCCCATATTTCGTTTCGCGAGAATTTAGAACAAAGCCTAACAGTTCTTTCATTTTGTGATTTGTTTAAAATAACTGTTTTGAATGAAGCACCAGAACGATCTGTCTGCTGTGAAGTTTTTCTTCGTCTAATTTTTATTTATTTTCATTTTGTAAGCCTGTTTTTATTTTATATTTATTTTATTTTTTTAATTGACGCTCGATTTACAACAAACAGAAGGCACCCATTAATTTTTTAAAAAATCTAATGCAAACAGCATCTAAAAATGACATAGATTACAGTTATACACTGATCTTAACAAAACATGTAAACCTTACAATGAGTGACCCTCATACCACACAAATCTGAGAAGAGTTCATGGACAATCCACAAAACACTAATATTAGCATGTACATCACCAGAAGCAGAGATTTTGAAAAAGTCTGACAGTGATAAAGCCACGACAACAAATCGTTGACAACTATAACAACAGCAAATGTCTTCTTCTTCTTCTTCTTCTTCTTCTTCTTCTTCTTCTTTTCATTATTATTGTCAGTTTCAAATCTATCTCTTCCCATTATTATTGTCAGTTTCAAATTTATCAGTTTCATCTATCTTTCCCATTTCTGCTTTACCACCACTGCTACTATCACTACTATTACTACCACACTACTACTATCATCATCATCCTTATTATTATTATTTCCTTGATTTGATCTTACTATATTTCCCATTTTCTGTATCATCATCCTCACTATTTTTATTATTATCATGATGATGATTATCATCATTATTGTTGTTCTTGTTGTTATAACTGTCGTTGTAACTATTCTTTTCCTTTTTCTTCCTCTTCTTCTTTTTCTTCCTCCTCTTTCATTATTATTATTATTCTCATTATTATAACTATTATCATCATTATTATTATTGTTGTTGCTGCTGCTGTTTTCTCCCTTTTAAACGGTTCTTTCTTTTCTCTACTTCCATTTCTTAATTTTCGTTCTTCACCAAAGACCATAACTTGCTCTCCGATCGAGGAGATAATTGACTGTTTGCTTGTCCTTTGTTTTAATTGTTTTGAATTATATTTGCCCTGCCTGAAGAAGTCCAATGGGTCGAAACGCGTTATGTGTTTTGTAGTTTGTTCCATTGCTTTGATAGCCCAGTAATTTTACTTTTTGCTATCGTTTTTCTTGTTCTTGTTCTTGTTCTTCTTCTTTAGTAGGGTCCAGAATTTAAGTTCCGTGACCACTCTCTGACTAGTAAGGTTTGACGACTGATTTGACATCTATGGACATTTTAGACAAAATTTAGCCCCCATGTCCCTCGCAAGAGTCCCAGGTTTTGTTTGTTTGTTTTTTTTTTCTAGAGGCTCTTTTTCAAAATGGCCGCCACGACCATATTGAAAAAATAACTTTTGAACCAAAACACCTAGAATTATGAACAAAGACACTTTTTCAGGTAAACTGACCATGAGCATTCTGATTCTGATGTTAATTTTACGTTAAGACATCATCCTGACTTAAAAATCCAAGATGGCCACCATCCGGTAGAGCAAAAACATAACTTGTTTACTTTTAGCAACCAACTGCGATGACGACCTCATCAAGTGAAATAAATGATGAACACATGACAACAGATCTCATTACACATCAAACCAAACTATTTTATTTGCTGTAACTTGAGCAGTCTTAAACTGAAAACACACAACAGATGACGGAGACAGTAACTTATTTCCTGAAAATGGCACTTTTTGCACTTTTCTAAGAAAATTATAGCATAGCACATTTGAATCACACCCAGAAACCACCAATTGTGCTTTTGTGTTGTTCTTCACATTTTACACTGACACTGTCACTGATCAATTAATATAACATCAAGAAAAATGCATGTGATCAGTCCAAATCAGAGCGTTCTTCTTCGCTGGATCCTCAATCTTCAGATTCCGATGAATCTGACCCCCTCTTCTGAACATCCTCCACCTCCTCTTCATTTTCTTCCTTGCTCTCATCTTCATTGCTCCCCTCAGTAGGCTCTGGTGCAGGCTGAAGCACAGGAAGATGCATGGGGAGAGCAGGTCGGGTGTGGCGGACAGGGCGACAGCGACCATCCACCAACTCCCATCCATGTCCGAGGGGTGATGGGTGGCGTTTGAGGGAAGGATGCCGCACCAGATACGCCAAGAAGTTTGCACGGAGGCAGTGTTGGTGCAGGCTATCTGCATCTGGAGGTAGACGGATGAATGACTTGTTCTTTACTGTCTTCCACTTTGCCACACGCGCCTCAGCCATGGTGCTACTCTGTTTATCGCCATAGACAACTTGTCGTGTAAATTTGAAGAGCTCCTCAAGCACCTCCTCATCAAGTTTAAGGCTGTCTCCACGCCGTGAGAGCTGCTGTTGGGCCAAAGGGCTCTTGGCAACCCGGTCATACACAGACTTCATGCCTTTGTCGTAAAAGCATGAATCAGCGTCACAGCCTGTCATACAATGAAGCTGCACAATGCAGTCTGCCATCTCGTCAGTGACCAGGCCTCGGCAGGAGACTGTCTCCTGCTTCCTCTTGATGCAGAGGAGTCCAGGTATCTGCTGTGAGATGACTGCTGCAGCAACATAGGCATCTGTGTCAACAGAATCGATGACAACAGGGCCCGTGCAACCAGACTCGCGCAAAACTGCATAGATGGAGAACATGATAGTGTCAGCCTCAGACCGGTCAAAGTTGTAGTTCCCCATCGGTTCCTGCATAGAGAAGTTGGGCAATGGCTGCCAACAGAGTAGATAATCTCTGTCTCAGTACTCTGAGCAAGCTCTTTCATGTCGTCGTAGATCAGCTTTTGCAGCCGCCCCTTGTTGCTAACACTACACAGAAACGTTTCGAATGCTGGGGCAGAAGGGAAGGGGTCGCTCAGTTTCATGTAAGTGTTGGGAATATGCGCTTTGCCTTGTACCCGTAGGTCTCTCTCATCATCTTTGATTGAGTATGCTGCATCGTACGGGTCATTCACACAGATGATCCTTTCAGCATCAGAATGGCGGGCAAGGATAATGGATGCCACCTTGTGTGCGTAGTCTGACCACAAGTATGGTGTGCCGTCTTGGGTCTGTCGATCCTCTGCTGTTGGAGTTGCCATCCTCCAGACCATCCATGTCAATGACAGCAACATAAGATTCTTGCAGTTCTACAGGCTGCAGAGAGAGCTTCTGGATTAGCTTGCTTTTCTGTGTTTTTCTGTACGTGCCATTGGAGTTGAACAAGATCACACACTCCTCTACAACACGATGTTCAAACAACTCTGAGAGATCCCGAGTTGACTGACCTCATCCAAGTCAATAACAGCCTTAAGTGCACTCCGTTCCATCTCAGCTGCTCTTGATTTGAGTTCTTCTCCCGGCTTCTCCGTGCCTGGCATCTTTGCAAAAGTCAACCGTCTACTCAGAGGGACAGGTGCGTGAAGGGAGATATTCTTGTTGAACACTCTGTTTTGTAAGAAGTTTGTCAACTTCTCTCTCCTGCATCATGGGCTGAGTTGAAATCTGCAACGAGTTCATCAGAAGCAGGCATGGCTGACTGAAGAGTGCGGAGGGTGGGAGAGGTTGGATCAAACAGAAAGGAGTCAAACTCATACATGCAGGCGACCAGATCTTGCACACACTGCTCATCTTCTCGCATGCGTTTTGGGCTGCATTCCACGTGCATTCTACCGGCAGGTTTTCGACTGGCTGCTACGTTAAAAGCCGCCCGAACCCTGGCCACATTGTTCACATTTCTTGAGTGCACCAGTACCTGCTTCTCATTTTGGAGGATGGAGAGCCAACCAGACTTCATTTTGCTGCCCTTGTTCATGGTGCATTCAATCCACATGTCCAGGCCATGTTGGAGTAGGGGTTGCCTGTGGTGGACTGAGCAAAGTCAGTGTGAAGGAATTCGACTTGTTCAGCAGGAAGAGCTGTCAACATTGCCCAAAATCAACAGCCACCTTCCATACCTGTTGTTGTCATATGCTACCATCCATGGCAGCATGGCACGTATAGAGCTGAGGAATTCGTCCCAGTTGCATTCATGGATGCGTGGACATTCTGCATGAGTGCATCTGTCATGGTCAGGAAGTCCTGCCAGTAGTGTGCCATGTCACTAGTCTCTACATGGGTAAACAAGTTGATGATGAGGCGCTCTAGATCAGTATCCACTTCAAGAGCCGCATTAAGCAGCGGCGCGAGACTCTCTGGATAGGCCTGTATCTCTCAGTACCTTGAGCTTCTCCCTCGTCTCACCACCCAAGCCGGGTATGATCCTCCCCTGCGCCAGCTGACTCATGAGCGCCTCATAAATCAGCTCAAGCAATGCAGTCCCCTCTTGTAGTGTTTTCCTTTGAGAGCTTGATCTACCGAGCCCTCTGCAATGATTCCACCTGCCACGAGAAGTTCTCCAAGCTCGTTCCCCTTGTAGCGCTTGTAGATCGCACTCATCATCACACATTGTGTGGGGAAGGGGCCAAGAAAAGGCACAATGTCACGGAACTTATTTGGGTTCTCAGCTTTGAGAAGGATGATGAGGACGTACACAGGAAGATCTCCTGCTAAGAAGGCGAATGGCATGCGCTTTGTGGTAATAATTGTAGACAGCTTGTCTATGATGTCATTCACAACTGACTTGTTGGGTGGTTGGTTGTAAGACATGTGAAAAAAAAACTTACTCTTGCCCTGCTCCATTTTCAAGCCAATGTAAAACCCATTGAGAGCAGGGATAGTCTGTTCGGCTGCAACAGGGCGTCACCATTCGCATCTGTGTGAGCAAGGGCATGGATGACACTCCATTTGCGCTGAGGCTCTGAACTTGATGAGAACACAATGGGTGCAGTACGGATAGGAGGCTCGCCACGCTGGATGGTCTTATACGGGATAACTGCTTGCATCTCAGACGCCTCTCAGTCAAAGCCTGTGACACAGTCTTGGCGTCCTTGATGCGTGCAGTCTCCTCAATGTCTGCCTCATGTGCCTGTGCAAGACGTTCTTCGCGCTGCAGAAACATCCAGTTAGTTCTGTCTGCTGTGCCTCCTCCTGTCAAGGTGTCATTGGGAAAGTCATCATTGTCAATTATGCTGATGCTTGGTTCTCCCTCAGCAATTTCGACAGACAGACAGAGCACTGCTCGAGGTCTTGCATGGTCCACAAGTCACGCAGGAGTAGCATGTTAGGGTAGCTGATTCCCATGCCCATCTTGTAGTAAGAGTCCACAAGCTCCTTGCTGCGAGTGATACCGTGGAGGGTGACAGTGGCATTGATAGATGTTGTAGTGGGTCGATTGGTGGTGTATTGTGTGATAAGTGAGGCAAGAGATAGTGTGTTTGGAGACAAATCTAGCCCCTCTTCCCCCGCAAGCTGAGAGCAGCTTCACCAAGAGAGGAGAAAGCTCTTCCTCCTCCTCGAGCTCCTCGACCCTTGGCGGCCATGAGATGAGCTTGGTTGGCTTGATGCCATCCTTGAGTCGCTCGGCCTCGTTGCACGCCAGTTGCTCACTGCTGACACCGATGGAGAAGACGCTACTTCAACATATGAACCGCCTCCAGAAGTATCATAGACTAGGTCGCTCTGATTCCTTTGAGGGCGGAATGGAAGCCGACCTTGCCCTTAAACTCCTGGATCAGGATATCCTTTATGAACGATGACTTGACCCGGATGTTGGGAAGCCGCATCGTGAAACGATCGAGCAGTAGTCTTGAAGGAGGCTGTGTAGCGACCTCAGCTCATGCTCCTGAAATATCACTGTCCTAACATAAAGAACATAGTCTGAACTTCACGACGGCTAACGTTGTGCATGCATGGGATTTTGTCATCTTCACTCATTTTTTGGAAACCGCGCACATATTTTCAACCAGTATTTGTGGCGATATCTGATCTCGAGCGCAAATGGGTCATCGCCTGCTGTGTCAATCAAACAGATGATTCTGTCTCGCATGCTCTGATCTTCTAAGACAACTGTGTGTCTCTTGAAAGCTGCCCATAAATCATCATACGGCAACAGAGACAGCTTCGTATCTGGATTCCTGTATGACTCTGGTTTACAACACCAGACACATTTTGTCTTATCGTGTACAGGGCCTTCATGACTTGACCGAAGTCGCTTGGTAAGAGGAGCGGCATATGAGGAAGAAACTTCAGA
>CM065719.1:55971945-55974445 GCA_033310375.1 Conus canariensis | reverse complement strand
ATAGGCCATAAAGGGACATAACTTTGACAGGCCTCCACGGTTGAACTGACTGTCACAGGTCCCCTGCGCTTCAAGGCTCCTCAGCCGGCGGAGCCCTGGACAGGAGTGCGTGACGCCACGAATTTCGGTCACATGTGTCCGCAGTTACTGCCCTTGGGACCGCCCATGAGTGAGGACTGCCTCTTTCTCAACATCTTCTCTCCCAAGGTATGTCTGCAAACCAGGACGTGTCGATCTGGGTTTGAGCAGAGACGTGAAAGACGTGAAAGTTCCTCTACGTCTCTGGTTTGAGCTACACGTTCACACACACACACACACACACACACACACACACACACACACACACACACACACACACCACACAGCACACACGCACGCACGCACGCACACACGCACACAGACACACATACACACGCGCACGCTCTCTCTGTCTCTCTGTCTCTGTCTCTGTCTGTCTGTCTGTCTCTCTCTCTCTCTCTCTCTCTCTCACACACACACACACACACACACACACACGCGCGCGCGCGCGCGCGTGGCTATTAAGGGGGGGGGGGGGGGTAGGGGGACAGGGTGAATGGAGTAGTGGTGGGGGTAGTAATCTGCATATTGAATAATTTGCTTATCACGCATTTTAATGACGATTTTAAAGAAAACTTCCCCCCAGATCTTGCTCTATCAGACGCTTCCATCTCTCTCTCTCTCTCTCTCTCTCTCTCACACACACACACACACACACACACACACACACACACGCGCGCGCGCGCGCGTGGCTATGAAGGGGGGGGGGGGGTAGGGGGGCAAGGTGAATGGAGTAGTGGTGGGGGTAGTAATCTGCATATTGAATAATTTGCTTATCACGCATTTTAATGACGATTTTAAAGAAAACTTCCCCCCAGATCTTGCTCTATCAGACGCTTCCATCTCTCTCTCTCTCTCTCTCTCTCTCTCTCTCTCTCTCTCTCTCTCTCTCTCTCTCTGTGTGTGTGTGTGTGTGTGTGTGTGTGTGTGTGTGTGTGTGTGTGTGAAAGATCACAATCGTAAATGGATGTCAAGTGAAAGATTACTGTATTTCTCCCAGCCCTCAACAAACGACACCTTACTTCCGGTGATGTTTTGGATCCACGGTGGCTCATATAAATTCGGCACTGGCGCTACTTTCAACAGCAGTCAGCTGGCCGACAAAGGCGTTGTGGTGGTCACCATTAACTACAGACTGGATTCGCTGGGTAAGTCAACAACAACAACAACAACAACACCAACAAAGGACAAATATCCTATCTTTAACTTACATGATTGTTCTGTCGCTTCCCCCTCCACCCCACCCCCCCCCCCCCTTTTTTTTTTTTTTTTTTTTTTTTTAAAGTACGCTGCAAATTCCCAAAAGCAGGGTTTTTTATGACAAGATTTTTTGAGCGTAAACTATTGTAATGGAACCGTTCCTAAGAAAACTGAATGGTTGACTTCATTTTGCTTTCTCACTTAGATAAAATATAAGTAGACGGAATGATTGTAGATGCTATTTATTGAGTTGTTTGACACTCTCACAAGATTTATGATAAAGTTATGGGAGTTTATGTTAATCGAGTTGCTACACTCTCGGATGAGTTTGAACAGACCGTATGGTTGTTTACGTAATTTGTCGGGCTGCTTCAATCACAAAATAATCTTAAATAAACTGAATGGTAGATAGCGTTAATTTTCATGCTGTTTCAGGCAAAAATAATGCGAAGTGAATTGTAAAATTGTCACTGTATTTTACTCTCATATGATTCAAAATAAAGTGAATGGTTGTTGATCTTATTTATTGAATTGTTTACTTTCAGTGCTGATGGAGATTAACCGTTTGACATGTCTGTGAACAAAAGCTTCTGAATGCGTCACTTGTACAAACCACTCTTGTTTACAAAGCATCGAATATGCCCATGCACAACATTTTCACATTGCAGTACATGTATAAAAAAAAACAAAAAACGAGTGACATGAATCTTTGCAACATTTTAATATATGTTTTTCCTGAAAAGTTTTTTCATTGAAATGACAGTCATTCACAAATGTGTGTGTGTGTGTGTGTGTGTGTGTGTGTGTGTGGAGAGAGAGAGAGAGAGAGAGAGAGAGAGAGAGAGAGAGAGGAGAGAGAGACAGACAGAGACAGAGACAGACAGAGAGAGAGACAGAGAGAGAGAGAGAGAGAGAGAGAGAGAGAGAGAGAGAGAGAGAGAGAGACAAGACAGACAGAGACAGAGACAGAGAACACTGTCAAGGTAATGTCGCGGTTATCGACGCAGGTTGCGGACTCGGATGTCAAAGGTTCGATTCCTATCAGACGCATGTATTTGTGGGATTTTTCGGAACTTATCGGCTGCTACCAGTCGCTATGGGCTCCAGTTGGAAGACTGGAACCAAGTTACCCCCATTCGAATGTATTCATCTGTTGCTTCCTGACCATCACTGCAGATGTCTGTATCTCTCCGGCCTGGTTGACGGCTGGATATCTGATTAA
>CM065719.1:55961945-55966945 GCA_033310375.1 Conus canariensis | reverse complement strand
TGTGTGTGTGTGTGTGGCTGCTTTCTTTTCTTTTCTTTTTCTTACTTCGTCCTTTCTCTATTGTCTGTCTGTCTGTCTGTCTGTCTGTCTGTCGTCCGTCTCTCTGTCTGTCTGTCTGTCTGTCTGTCTGTCTGTCTGTCTCTCTCTCTCTCTCTCTCTCTCTCTCTCTCTCTCTCTCTCTCAGTTCCATGCCACTTTACCGTCAACCTGACCTGAGTGACCAAAGCGAAATTAATTCAGGCAAAAATTGACAACGGTCCACGCAATCTGATATGAACGTTGCTCGCCTCAGCAATCCTTGAGTTTGTCTTCATGATAGCCATGTTTGTTTGTTTTGTTTGTTTTAATTGTACACTTCAAAAGGCTGCGCATGATTACTTCGTAAGATGTTGTTTCTGGTTCTAGTTTGTCTTCTATTATTATATTCGGCTGATTTATGTGATTGGTACGTCATTGAAATTCTTTGTTTGCTTTCTTTAAAATGCGTTGACGTTTTTAGCTGAAGTACAGTCTGAAACCCTCTCTATCAAACTGCATTTCCAGGGTATGGTGTCATCGATTTTACCCGCAATGAAACACCTCTATTCGTATCCCACTCCCCTCCCCTCTCTCTCTCTCTCTCTGTGTCTGTAAGTGTGTGTGCGTGCGTGCATGCATGTGTGTGTGTGTATGAGAGAGAGAGAGAGAGAGAGAGAGAGAGAGAGAGAGAGAGAGAGAGAGAGAGAACGCATCCATGTACGTGTGTGTGTGTGTGCACGTGCGTGCGTGCGTGCGTGCGTGCGTGCGTGCGTGCGTGGTGTGTGTGTGTGTGTGTGTGTGTGTGTGTGGTGTGTGTGTGTATGCTTTTCTTTTCTTTTTTTTTACTTCGTCCTTTCTCTATCAATTCTTACAAAAGAGAAAAAAAAAAATCAGTCTTACATATTCCACGCTGCTTTCTCTACTTCTACTTCTTGTCTTTTCTTTCTTCTTCAATTTCTCACGTTTTGCCTTTTCTTCACCCCCCCCCCCCCCCCCCCCCCCCCCTTCTGTCTCACTCAGGAGTGATGCACACCTCGGAGCTGCCTTTCGTGTTTGGTCAGCCTTTCATCCATGACTTCTGGTTCACGCTGATCTGGCCTTACCAGTGGTCGCAGCAGGATCAGCAGGTGTCCAGCAGATTCATCGACATGTGGACCAACTTCGCCAAGTATGGGTAGGTGTACCTTGTGCATGCATGTAAAATTATTCCCCCTCAAAGATGGACACACGGCGAAAGTTACGAGCTCTAACAAAGGGGGGAGGGGGGGGGGGGGGGGGGGGGGTTACGAAGGGATGAATTCAGTTAATGTTGCTTATAACCCAGCCGACCGCGAATGGTCATATTAATGCAGTTACCACCTTCAAAGTCAACTGTCTACAAAAAAAAATCAAAACAAACAAAAACCCACGAACAGATCACACACACACACACACACACACACACACACACACACACACACACCACACACCCACAAAGAAAACGCGATCGCCTTTCTTCTGTAAACTCTTATATAGGATGAATAATGTGTATTACTTTCACGAACCAAGAACTCACTTCAGGCGGGACATCTCTGACCAAGGTTTTCCTGGAGTCTGCTGTAAAATGTGTATGTCTGACATGATGTTAAGTTCTTGCACTTTATCAGAACATGTTTTACTGTGAGTGGTATGTCACAAAGAATGCACCACGGGGTTTCTTCATCGCTGAAAAGACACAAGTAGATGTAAAAGGACTGAGTGACCTGTGTGCGATCTTTTTTACTGTCTCCAGGCAGGGCACATGATAAAAACTCTCAGAGGGCTGGGACGGCTTTGAAAGAGTTTGTTATCCAACTAACGTGCTCCATTCCACCTGTCAGAGGTCTCTGACTTTAAGTCCGAATTTATAGTTTCAGATAGGGATAGAGAATCTACTCACCTCTTCATTTGTGGCATTGTGGCAAGTTGATCACCACCCCCCCCCCCCCCTCCTCCCTTATTAATAAGACATGATTTGATTAGAAGAACAATTAAATCATTCCCCATATATTATCAATTCTCGTGCCATACATTCTGTCATTTTTATTCTCTTCCCAGAAACCCTACCCCTCAGCCAGTGGACAAAGTGACGTGGTCGCCTGTCGCCATGGAGAATCAGGCTTACCTCGAAATTGGGTCAGGCTTGCACGTGAAAACCGATCTGATCGCTGAGCGTGTGCAGTTCTGGGTCTCTCTCTGGGAGGCTTTCGGAGGGGTGTAATTTTGAAGATACTCTTGTGGGTGGATGGGTATATTGTGGTCGTTTTCCTGATCCATAAACCATAATTTGATGTGTACCCCAGGGAGGGTGAGAGGGAAGTTGTGGACCAATTACTAAAAAAAACAAACAAACAAACAAACAACAACAAGCAAACAAAAAAAAAACTTTTTTTCTGAAATACATTCTCCACAAGCTTGAAAAATAATCGAAATCATATCTAAATGTGGATCTAATTATCTGTCATGTACATTAATTGTAAATTTATGTATCAGATTCAAAGAGAGGGAAAAGTTCGATTATCATCCCTGTCGCATGCTAGTTAATATATCCAGCTAAATGTAGAGACAGGTCTAGAGATGTGTGTGTGTGTGTGTGTGTGTGTGTGTGTGTGTGTGTGTGTGTGTGAATGAGGGTGAACAGTGTACATGTTAATAGTACACGAGTGTGTGCGTATGGATTTGTATACATGTATTCTTCAAAAAATGTACGTGCATACTTAAGTCTTTGGGGCAGGACAGACAGGGAGGGGAGGCATGAGTGTCAAGGTGAGGGAAAGGAGGGGGCGGAGGCGTGGGGAGTATGTGAGTTACAGGCATGTCCACCGCATTATATATATCTTCATTTGATGGAGTATTCTGGTTTGTGTACATATGTAGAAAAAGAGAGACTTCAGGAGCATATTATCTGAGAAATAAATATCACAAAAAGCTGTGCGTATGTGTCCACGTGTTTGCTTGTGCACATGAATGCATGTATATGTGTGTACACTTAGGCATAATTTTCATGTTAACATATCTCAAGATTGCTGCACTACATTCAGATTCTTCAAGCGTGGTTGAAACTATCAGTAACTATTATCTCATGTACCTCCGGTCAGTATTAGTGATAGTTACATATATTTTCCTGTTCTTGATGGTTCTTCTTTCTTTCTGCATACACAGGCTGATACTCCTGCGGACACTGCCTGTACAGACAGGCAGTGGAGTTTTGTGTGTATGACCATTTTCTATCCCACCATTAAGGCAGCCATACTCCATCTTCGGGGAAGGTGCATGCTATGTGTAATGTGTCATCCATACCAACGGCCAAACTGGCCTTCTCTTCCGAAAGTTGGTGATGGGATTTTACATGTGTGCAAGATGTTGTACGTGCGTTCACACACGGAATCTCGGTTTATAGTCTCATTCAAAGGACTGTATGAGGAATGGAGTCAGAACCAATGTTAACTCCGAGGGAAAAAAAAACCCTGTACCGAAATTCGAACCTGAAACCCCAGTTTCACTACCTATTCACCAGATCACAACAGATTAGCTGAAGTGTTGTGGTAGACTGAAGCAAAGAGAAATGTGTAAAGACTTTTCAGAGCACAGACAGGCAAAATCATGAAAATCTGTACAGAAAAAAATACATAACAAGTAAACACGTAAAATGGCAGTGAAAAAGAGTTAGAGAGAAGAGGAAATCTACCAGCCCAGAATTTCCCGAAGCAGGGACAGATGTCATTTCTGAATGAACTCATGGCATCCCAATGAGGACATACTTACACACACAAACACACATATAATTTCTTTTCTGAACACAAACTTTATTTTAACAGATCATACAAAGCTGCCAAGTTCAAAGTACAAGATTCATACACAAGTTCCATATAAAAAATATTCTTTGTACACACAATTTTTTTTTCATTTTCTTTAAATCATTTTTTTTTCATTAACATATGAATAATAACATACATGCTGTTATCTTTAATTCAGTACAGATTTTTTTCCGTTATTTTTATTTTTTGGGGGGGGGGGGGGGGACAAAAAGGATAATTTCATAGAATCATGAAAAACGTCATCCAGTAATTATTGCTTGGTTGTATATACTGGTGGACAATTACTAACGATACGTGTTTCATGTTGTGAAGTTTACACTAATTCTGCATATACATGAAGCAACACAGTTTGGAACAGAAACCTTTTTTTTCCCCAAGTAAGTAAACACCACTGCTTTGTAACAGAATATTAAAAACAAAGCAAACATTTCACACCAAGCATTTAAGATTTTTGAATTTTTTTGTTCAACAGATGAATAAACACCAAACTATTCTATAGATTAACAAACACCAAAAAGAATTTCCTTTGCCCTTCTCTTCTTTCTTTCAAGTTTTCTTAAATGATGTTTTAGTTTGTTGTATTAGTTGCAAAGTAACAACAACAACAAAATTGCTTTCTTCTCTACCTAGGACAATATAGGGTATCAAGAAGTTTGTATATTACAGGTATACAGCTATACAGTATTACAGTATACTGCTTACATGCATCTCTTATAAACAAATATACAAGAAGTAAAGCAAAGAGGATATCTCTATTTGCTAAATGATATTCTGCAAGGCAAGTGCAAACAAAGAAGTTCATTGTTGAAGAAATAAATCAACAACCAGAAGCAGAAAAGAAACTGTACAACTGTAAACGTAGGCAGCTTTCAGATTAGGGACAAAAGAAAAGAAATGTACAGACAGGGTGTATTTAGTAGTGTAAAATACATCCCCCCATGGCACTTAACCCACTACAAGTGACAATTTCAGCAAGTGTGGGAATTGGCAACTCTCCTCTCTCTCCATGTTGAAACTACTGTCTTTCGTTTGGAAATCCAATGACAATGGTAGTTTAGTGTAAAAAAAAAGAAAAAAAACCCTCAACGGCTCCTTTTCTTAAATGCTTGAATCTGTTATGAGTCTTTCTTCCATATTTTATAGCTC
>CM065719.1:55911945-55956945 GCA_033310375.1 Conus canariensis | reverse complement strand
ATTAAGACATGTTTCTGCTTTCCTTTCACCAGACGTTTCACAGGTATCTTAATGATTCAGTGGAATGCAACATAAACCCTCATTACATAAATAAAAATTTCTGAGATCTTTGTCACAGTCAGGTACTTATCTGGATGTTGCAGTTTTTGACTTTGGCACACTATTGCACACTTGGTACCTGACCCTATGATTTCACTGCTCCCCTCCATCCCGCACCTCCCTCCCTCTCTCTATTTCAGTATAAGATATTATCCATCATCAAAACAGACAGCCTTGGTGATTTTCTGTTTAGCTTATCTGTTATTAGAATCCAAAGAATTTTCCATTTTAGGAATCACAGACCAAACAGATGCTGAATGCAGTATCTATGTACTTGTATTAAGACTGATGTACAGAAGACTGATGTACAGATTGATGAATGGAGAGGTGCATTTCATTCTTTCAATGAACATGAGAAGGTCCACAACCAACCTTTTGAGTTTGTTGACACAGTTGTCAAGTCCCACAGTCAACCGTTTCTGTGCAGCTGCTTGGCGCATGCTGGCTTTCAAGGCATGGGCTGGTGTTTGATGTTTTCTGGTCAAACAGAGCACACAAAAATACTCATAACATTAAATACCATTTTTATACAGATTTGCATCCCATAGCAATACTGTTTTTAAAATCATTAATTTGACCGTTCAGTTTCACTCAGAGGTCTGTCACTCATGCTCTGAATCAAACACTGTGTCATGGCTTTTGTAACTGGGACACCATTGATAACAATGACACTAGTATTATGATTGCACAATGCCACATCCCTAACCGGGAAAAACCATGACTCATCTCCCTAAATTAGCAGAACACATCACAGCTGTTTTCAGTATAACTACATAATTATACATCAGATATACAATACTATTGCAGCTTTTATGTAACTTTGGTCTATCATTGTGCAAGTAATTTTGCATGATTTTTTTCTCTCATCAATTCCATCCATTCCCATTTGTGGGCAAACAGTTCATTTACACTCAAAAAAAGTTTAAATGAGGTACAACCTTCTTTAGATTAATTAAGAAAATGTTATAATTGCATATGATTAGACAACAGCTGTGAGTTACATCACTGTTTTGGAAGACACACACACACACACACACACACACACACACACATGATGTTAAATGCTGTTCATACTATGCATTTAGACTTAGAGGCTGAGCATGATGCTATACCCTGTTCATACCATGTATCCAGAGGCTGAGCATGATGCTATACCCTGTTTATACTATGTATTTTGAGGCTGAACACAATGCTTGCTCTAGCACATACTGAAAAACCATGCTAAATGTGTTGTCATATACTGTGCACGCTTGACTAAAATTGGTAAGGATCGTTATTCAATCACATTTATGCACATCTATGCACTACCGACATTCTGCAGATTTACACAGACCTGGTTGAGGCTAAATTTCCACTGCAACATCAACAACATGCAACAGTCACGCATCATTGCATCAATGCACGCAGCTCCGGAGCCTGATCGGCAATAGCATCATTAAATTGCATCACTTTTAAAACAAAATAAAGTTACCTTCGATGCTTTTCTTTGATTGTTTTTGCAGCCATTTTCATAACAAGGGTCATGCTTTTCCTCGACTTGCGATCTTCTCGATGACCACACAGTGCTTCTCTGCAGCTATGTGAAGATTGCACAATCAGCTGACACCGTCTTTGCTTAGGGTCTGTTATGGTAATGCCGACGTGTTGCTAACGTTGATATCCGCGGAAAATCCTGTGGTTCTCTCGTCTCATTGGGCGAGTCAGTTGATGCAAGTTGTAAGAGGCATGTTCATTGGACGTTCGATTTACAATGAGTTCCGGTTTGATTGGGGAGAGGTTAACCTCGTGAGGTGTGTAGGTCTATTTTTAGAGTAGAAGTCATTCATTGCTCTTCGTACCCTGACGAAACCTTTTCTGCCAATGTCACTAGGCTGCCACCTTTATTCGAGATGCGATGTATCTGACTGAGATTCATCATTCTGTAATACAATTTGTTGAATTTAACGGAAACTGCATTCTGATAAAAATTATCAGGATCAGGATCAGGATCAGAATCAGGGGCGTTGTATCAAACACAACTTAGCCTATTTAGGCTTTTTACGCCCGTTCTGTATGTATATATCCCTTTTTTTTGTGACCGTTGGTCCTGTCATAGGCTAGCTCAGCCCTATTTTCCATCAAATTCATATCTAATTTTTGTTAATAATTCATGTTTATCTATGAGGTTCTTAAAAACATTAATACTAGGTGCACGTTTGATGTTAACTGTTAGTTCATTCCAAAAATTGGTTACTCTATTAGTAAAAGTAAATTTTCTCAAATTAGTTCTGGAATATTGTTTAAATATCTTATCTTCACTGTTCCTTGTAACATTCTTCTGCGGAGTACAAAAAAAAACATGCTTTATCAACATCATCAATTCCATTAAATATCTTGTATGCTTGAATCAAGTCTCCTCTTATTCTTCTTGCCTTAAGTGTTGGAAGTTGTAGATATTTTAATCTTTCCTGATATGAGTAATCTTTTATATTATGAATCATCTTGGTTGCTCTTCTTTGTACCTGTTCTAAAGCTTCTGATTGTCTCTTTAACATTGGATACCATACAGTGTTGCCATATTCAAGAACAGGTCTAACTAGTGTCTTATATAATTGCAAAAAAGTGTCCTTTTCTATAAATGTAAAGGTTCTTTTTATTATTCCAATCATTCTGTTAGCTTTATTAATACTATTTACATTATGTTTGTCAAATAGCAAATTTTTGTCAAAAGTCACACCTAGATCTTTCTCTTCCTCGCATTTAGATACTTTTATTTCCTTATCCCCAATTTTCATTATATACTCCTTTTGTGGGTTTGTTTTACCAATATGAAGTACTTTACATTTTTCTGCATTAAAATATAGGTTCCAAGTATCAGACCACTGTACTAATGTTTCAATATCCTTTTGTAATTCCTTATGCAATTTCGGAGAGTTATAAAGTTTTGTGTCATCTGCAAAGATTTTACATGTACTCTTTAATTCTACAGGGAGATCATTTATAAACACCGTAGCGCAGCTAGCTATTAAAATAGGACGAGTGGGATGGGAGTTGGGGGGTGGGGGTGGGGGTGGACACACTTCCATTGTTTTCCCTGGCCGTCAAAAGTGGCATCTTCAGCGCGATATTCCTGGGGAGGATCCCCAGAGCTCCCTTTGACCCCCACCCCTTCCCCTGACTCCTCTCATACCTGATCCAGCCCTGCGCTAAGGTGGGGTTGTGCAGTGATACACGAAGAAAGGGGGGAGGGGGGAAGCCACCTCCCTCCCCTCGGTGCGCCTCGACGTCTGCCCCTCATTCACCTCTAAGCCACCCTCTCCTTCATCCTCCCTATCCCACCATCCTCACTCGCCTCCTCTTCCTCCCTCGGTCCAGTGGCGGCCGTTCTTGTCATTATCGCCACAGGACCTACCAACCACCATGGTCATTCAGATGTCACCTTCGGGTGGAGCTCCTTCTCATTCCTGTCTCCCTCCCTCCCTCCTGGTCCTTCGGTTTTTGTCGTCTGCTGACAAGCATCTTCCCCTACCATCTATCACCCTTCCCGCCCCTCCACCCACCATCAGTCTTTCGTGTTGTTGGCCACCTGATATCGTAGATGAATTCTAGAAATGTTACCAAACTCCATGTTCCCATACCTATTTAAAACAAGTCTTTGTTATCTTCGTCCTCTTCTGTTAAAACTCTTTATTCCTGCTGAGCAGAAATATCATCAAAGCCAAAAATTTTTACACGAGAAAATTGTTTACATATTTGCATACTCACACAAGTTATTATGTAGATATGCAGTATAATTGATTTTACTGATGAATATACACACGTAAGTTATTACTATATCATCATCAATATACATTTTAACTTACCTTCCCAAAGTAAGTGTTACTGTTCACAAGAATTACTGCTTGAAAAAATAATCTGCTACTATCATTGATTGGACACGCTATGTAAGCGCATGCAATGTCGATATGTGAGAGTAATAATGTGCTCACACGGTGTATATGTTTGAGCCAGCATACTGCTCATATAATCTTTGGTACGATTTTAGGGGTGGATGGGATAGATAATGCTGTTACTATTTTGTTTTTGTTTCAAACTTTTTTTCTCTCATTTTTTTATGTTTGGCATTCTATTTCTTTTTAATTCATCTTGCTTGGTTTTCTCAACAACACTAATGATTGTTTGAATCTCTCTCTCTCAGACTGGAAGAACAGGCTCTGTCTAAAATCTCAATCCTTGGTCAAATAAAAGTTTTTGAGTTCTGAGTTTTTTTTTTTTTTCTCTCTCAGCCCTTGATGACAACATTGTCTCCTATTCCTCACCAACTTGAAAACCAGTCTTGCATAATGAACAGGAATATTGAGTGTGAATGTGATATGCTTGTGTACTTGAACGCGACTGCCTCAGTCATGAATCGCTCTTCATTCCTTCTCAGACAGTGCTGATGATACTATTGTGGTGACTGATGTTTCTTATATCCTCTTTCCGCAGGGTGTGTGTGTGTGTGTGTGTTCATTTTTTAAATTTTAAGACGCCTTTTGCATCACACTTTCCCTTATGTTCATGTGCGTGGATCAAGCTGTCTGGCAATGAATCCATTCAAATCTTGTTTTCTGCCCTCAGTGAGTGTGTGTGGTGAGGGGAAAGATGAGGGGGCGAGAGGGAGGAGGGGGCTGGGTGGGGGTGGGTCAGGAAGATGATGATGACAGCGTAGGTGATTTAATTATGCACTGGTGTGAGAAAAAAAGGAAGAGATGAAGGAAGCAACTCAGAGGGGTAAGAAACAACAGCAATACAGGAAGAGAGCTGGTGAATTTATACAGTAAAAAAACACGTCTGTCAGGCATTTGAGTTAAAGTGAAGGATAGTGGGGTTCGAAAGCATTGGAAATGAATGTCACACTGAATTACCCGGCCTCAAAGAGAGTAGCGGGTGCTAATTTTTGTTGAGTGGTTTTTATGGAGAGAAATGCTTTCATGTAGAAAAAAACATGGAATTTGTCATATTCTGAACATAATAATTTATGTCTCATGCATACAGCGATAATATAGGGAGAGAGGCAGGCAGCAAAACAGGAAGAAAGTAGGAAGCCATTTAAGAAAACAAACAGGAAGCAAGAGACAGAAAACCAGACAGGAAGCAGGGAAGAATGCAAAGAAGGAAGAGGGGCGCGAACCAATACTACAGATCAGGCAGAAATGCAGAAAGAGTGTTAGGACAAGGATTATCTAGGCAGCACAAGAGAATGATGTGGAGAATGCTGCAAATTAGCACTGTTTGAAAAAGAAAGAATGCCGCGGAGTGACCTGCCCAAAATGAGAGTTTATGCATATGCATGTGCGCTCATGCTCACACACATACAGAGACGCCTTCTTGGAATAACCTATACACATGCAGAGAGAAAGAAAGAGAGGGAGAGAGAGAGAATTGAGACTTAACTCCCAGACTGTGACCAAGTCCTCTGACCACTTTCAAACTTATTTGTCTAGACATGGTCATGAACCAACGCTAGGGCAGAGTAAACGGAAACAACAATACAACGAAATGGAAATTTAGAACGGGTGCACAGAAAACACACACACATACACCACGCACACCAGTCATGCTTAGAGGTCTGCTGTTATCGTGGTTAAAAAGTGGGCTGTTCAATCTAATCATCTCCCAAACCTTCGAGGCAGTGAGCAGCCAGGCTGGTCTCTTCCGCAAGAATAGCCGGAATGTGGCGTGAACATGCTATGGGAACATACTAGCTTCATGTGTCGATAATAGCAGTTTCCCATGAAAAACAGTTATCGTCCTTCATAAAATGCTAAACTCATTCCCCTCACTGTAACATGCACTGCTCATTGCACTTTATTGAAAACGCCCCCTTCCTACCACACAATCTTAAGATATGCTACATTAAGTTACAGTTGAAGATTCAGGGCTTGGTATAAATACATAATATATTTACAAACATGCACACTCACACACAGTGTGCATGCCCACTTACACATTAAAGTCTGCTGACACACACGCTAGGAAGCATGCCCATATGCCACACACATGCATGTGCGCACACACTTACACACACACTTCTCAACAAAAGAAAACACCATCATACACGTAAAGCAGAGCAGAAGAGAGAGAGGAGAGAGAGAGAGAGAGAGAGAGAGCAGAGCAGAGAGAGAGAGAGAGAGAGAGAGAGAGAGAGATACACACAAACACAAACACACACACTGAGGACAGAGCAACAAAGCAATAAATACAATTCTGATTTGTAGTATTTATTCGTTGGGAATAATGATTCAAATCAAGTGATAAAACACTCAAATCATCTAAAACATGGCACCATGCAGCAAGAAGGAAAAAAGCCCAAAGTGACATTACATGACTTGAATATAAACATCAACAATAAAGGAAAGTGTGATTGAGCCAAAGCATTTATTAGGTACATATAGTTTGAGGTAGCAGAACTTTTCATACACACAAAAATGCCTGAGACCCTGAAGTTATATCCATAAAAATCATCCTTCATCAAACTGAAGGAAGCTTTTCATTGATAAATGGATCAGTTGAAAATCTTCCATTTACTTCAGCACTGGGCAAGATTTTTCTGTAGCACCCTCTGATTACTTTCGAATATGATACTAGCAACAGGACCACCTAGGTGGAGCATCCCTGCTCTAGTTTGACTGGACCTCTCTTTACAGGTACCAGCCCTTGAGCTCATCACTGCTGCGAAACCTGCCCATTTACTGACAGTTCCCTATTTTTTCATTGTTCAATTGACAAGTTTCTGGTACAATCCTCCTTCACTTGCCGGTCTATGAACAGCGTTCATATCCTTACCTGCCCTGACGTGATGCTCTATATGTAGAAAAGTTGCAGGGTCCTCAACTATCGTTTGTAAGAACATCCATGATCTGGGTATCCAGATCCAATGGGTCGACATTTCATCAGCACCAATTACAGGTTTTCCAATTCTAGAACACCAGCGTGGCAGAAATTTTGAAATAATTCTTTTTCTCCATGTATTGTCCATAAATAGTTATTCAAAATAAAGAAACAATACAGAAACATCGAATGTTGCTGTGGTATACGGATCTCCAAATTGTGCAAGTGAAGAAAACCGTAGACGAAAACTTGTGGATTCGGTTGCAGTTGATTATAAGATGTTTGATATGCTCTTAATAGATCTTAATTTTCAGGACGTAGACAGGGTTCAAGAATCATGCAACAGCGGCCAAGGTCACCTGTGCAGCAAGTTCTTGGAAACTGGTCACAAAAACTACCCAATTTAAACAGTAACTAAACCACACACTGTGGATCTTTACATTATACAAACACATGACAGATGTGGAGTAAGAGACTTGCATTAGTGAGACTACCAAGCTTGCAGTATAGAAGGCTTTCCAGGTGATTTCATTTACAAACACTGTTTCATGCTGAAAGAACACGAGGACACATTTAAAACTAACAAAGTCAAACAACACTCGTTTAGCTCAAAACTTTTCTTTTAAGTAATTCTACATGAGACAGTCAATGCATAGTCAGTATATGCTTTTAAAGATCACACTGATAATCACTTATTAAGTATACTTCGCAACTTTGGTGATCAAAATACATTAATAAAAATTGTGTCAATACACAAAAGCCCAATTAGTTCATGGGTGACAAAACACTTAAGCTGTTAACAAGCTACTATATCAGCCGGCAAGAGGCTCCATGCCTATAGTGCCTACATAATATAGCATGATAAAACCGGTTTTGCCTTCAGGTCAAAATCACATCAACAAGAGGCGACCCACCAAAGGAGATATTACATTAAAGTACATTAAAGCCACCCAAAGATGATAACAATTTGCTTCATCACCGAGCCAGACAAGAGAAGTCCACCTCCTCAAGCTGACTGCCACCACATCCTTCCGACGACACTCCCCATGGATCTACCAGCACCGAACACCAACGCAAACCCATCATACGCAGGGATGTGGATTAGGAAAGGGAAACTAGTTCTGAAAAGCAGAGCACAAAGAGCTGTAGAAGTCCGAGAGAACCTGCCCTCTTTTATTTTCTTCAACGATAATCAATGAAAATGAGGATAGTGACAATGTGGCCGTCAAGTCCATGTTGATCCCAGACAACATGACACAGCTGTACTCTTTCCCTTCCTTTCAGAACATATCCTGACGTCAGCCAGGCCCAAGAGACAGACAGATGGACACACACGCACGCACACACACACACACATTTGGTAAAGAAATCTGAGCACCACTCACAGACACGTCTGTTAGGTGGACAATCTCTACAGTGTAATTCCAATCCAACCTGTGCTGTGCACCTCTACTGTAAAAGACACCAGACATCCATAAAAACGAGGTTTCAAGAGAGAGAGAGGAACAAGAGCTCAACTTTCCAGAGAAACATGCCTGTACTGAGAGCTTTCACCATCAAGAACTCTGGGCAGGAACTGGCTCTGGCAAACAAAAACAACCCCCCCCCCCCCCACCCCCAACAACACACACACAAATCACCCAAAGCTGTACATGTATACAAACCTCTGAAGTGTCAGAATGACTGATCTAAACACAGCCTATGACAAACAACTCTGCTTGGACGGGCGATAGGAAACTGGTTACAGGGACCAAAACAACAACAAAAAAGTGTGGGGCAGTGCCCAACAACCATGTTTGTTCCGACAGTACAGACCATTGCCTTTCTGCATAAACACTTAACACTTAAGACTGGGTACATGATGATTTACACTCACATTAACACTGGTTACAAGATAAGATGATTGAAAGAATGTGCGTGTGCGTGTGTGTGTGTGTGGTATGAGTGTGTGTGTGTGTGTGTGTGTGTGTGTGTGTGTGTGTGTGTGTGTGTGTGTAGTATGAGTGTGTGAGTGTGTGTTGTGTGTGTGTGTGTGTGTGTGTGTGTGTGTGTGTAGTATGAGTGTGTGTGTGCAACAGCATTAACAACAAATGACACTAACATTCCATCACCAAAATAATCATAAACATAAAACATACACTTTGGAAGTAAACACATGAAAAAATAAAAGAAGACTCGTAGGTAAACAAAATGGCCAGTCACTAAACACACAGCTGCATATATCTTCCAAAAGCAGTTGGAAATTAAATAGAACCCCCCCCCCCCCCCCCCACCTGAAAACACAGCAGATGATGAAGTCAAGCACATACTTCTCCCTAGCATGTTTAGCATCCTTTGTGGAGCTCAATCTAAATGAATTCTAAGCAGTATATCCTTCAAACACGGGATCAGTGGATATTGCATACGCTGAGATTATTTGACAACAAGTAGAGAAACTGAAAAAAAGAGAAAAAAAAATGGAAAAAGAGAGAGAGAGAGAGAGAGAGAGAGGGAGGGAGGGAGGGAGAGAGAGAGAGAGAGAGAGAGAGGGAGGAAGACAGTGAGTGAGTGGAGAGAGAGAGAGAGAGAGAGAGAGAGAGAGAGAGAGAGAGAGAAAAAGAGTACTTTGGTGACAAAAAAAATCTTTTTATGAAAATGATACAAAATATTTTAGATAAGCCTACAAGTAATACTGTGCATGAAAGGATAAGAAATGCTGTTCTTTGGTGGTATTAGAAATGAAAAAAAAAAAAAAGCCTACACACATGAAATCAGGTTTAGGAGTAAAAATGGGAAACAGCAGCCAGATCAATGCATGATTCTGTTCATAAACTTTGCTATTTATAATCATAACCTGATACGAAACAAAAGGCAAACATGTGGATTGTTGAGTGAAGAAAGAATACACAAATATTGCACAAATATCATAAGATGAATGAAATAAAATCATAGTTCGATTGCGTATTTGACTGTCCAAAACACACAACGTCATGTTCTTAATTTCTCCTAAAATACCTGAAACTATATCAAATACTAATTCGTTTCTCTTCAAGAAATGCTTGCCAGATTTATCTATGTTCATCAGACTGAACACTGTAGTTAAAACTTAATGCCAACAAAATGTTGTCTTGCTCAACGTATAAGCCATGTCTTGAAATGTTTTTCAATACTGCAGTTTGTGCGACTGTTCACTTTGTTTTCTTTAGATTTCCTGTTGAAAACTGTATGCCCAATAAATAAGACTCCCTATGCCAGCAACTGACCCATGTCAAAGACAAAATGGACCCCCTCAAGCAGTGTGGTGTAGTGTACCAGGTAGGGTGTCAATACTGTGTGAATACCTACATTGGCGAGACAGCAAGACCACTCACCACTCATCTACAGGAACACCAAAACCGATCTTCTTCTGCCATACATGAACACCTACAGCCACAGGCCACAGTTTTAGCCCTCAAGAAACCAAGATCTTATCTACAGAGCCCTTCCTCACAAAAAGAAAAGTTAAAGAAGCCATTGAAATCAAGACCAGACGCCCCAGCCTGAACAGAGATCAAGGTTTTGAACTTCCCCCCATCTACAATCAGATCCTGACAACTGTTCACCAAACACAACAGTCGCCCCACCAGGCCTCGCTGCCACAACAGCAACAGTGAGCTGAAGAAGACAGGGCGACCCTGTCGAAATATTCTCAAAGTAAGTTTTTGATTCTGAGTCTAACTACTTTTCTAATGTATGCCCAATGTTATTAATCTTCATGCTGATGACATGACAAAAAAAATCAATAAAACATTGTTCTCTGCTCAATGGTGACAGACACAACTACAAGCCATTCACTTTTCCCTATCATCCGATCTCCCAATCATGGACATAAAAAAATGCTGACATAATATCGTTAACTAAAAACACAACCATAAAGCTTGGTAAATGTAATATCCATGAATATCTTTGTCAGTGAACACATTTCAAATCAACAGCTGCCTAACCTGTCATAACCCATCACTAATGATCAAGCAATCTTTGTTTAGACATAAACCATCGATGATATATGAGTAAAGTAACTGCAAAGAATAAAATGACAATGTTTGAAAGCATCTGCATGTGCACACTCACACATAACATATATGGCCTGACCTTGGTTCTGTACGATTCTGAGCCTTGCCTGACTAAGTATGCACATACACAATGATGGATATTGGCACTAAGTTACAACAGGAAAAACAAAGCAAATTTCAAAATGTTGAATGCATTATCTGATCACAGTGTTGTAGCCGAGGGCTGTCTCCAGTTCCTTCATCAGTCGAAGGCACAGCTCCTCTTGGAAGGGCAGCGTGACACACTGCACCGCCACTGGCAGACCCACACTCTCCTCCTGGTCACAGCTCTGCATCACACACACAGACACAGACACACACACACACACACAGACACAGACACCCATACACACACACTCAGAATCATGATGGGCATCCCATTCTAATAATAACACAACTCAAACAAAGCATAGTCAAATCACACACACACACACACACTAAATATGAAAGCTGCAGTTGCATTATTAGCCTCTGCACTAATTTTTGGTTTAAAAAATAGTTCATATATGCACACAATGCTCAATGATGTATGCACCTCCACCCAAACCTATGGATTCTATTGGCTGAAAACAAGATGGGAACATACCCTCTTGTCTCTTCCACCTTGTAGTGACAGTCTGTCATGACTTGACCAATGTAATAATACCTCTTTTTTCCCACTGCTTTCTTTTCTTATTTTTTTGCCACATGACCAAGCATCAATTTGGCTCCATGGACTACACTCCCCCATCTCCTCTTTTTTCACTCTCCCTCTCTAAATGTAACACACGCACACACACACACACACACACTCGCACACACACACACACACACACACACACACTCGCACACACACGCTTGCTTGCACGCACGCATGCTTGCATGTACCCACGCATGCACACACACACACACACACAACGTCACAAACACTGACAGAATTCCCACCTTTCTTCATCTTTTCATCCCACTTTTCTTCATCTTCAACCCCCCCCCCTCCCCGCCCCCCTTTTTTTTTTCAAATCTTTGCCAAGTCATTACTATAATGATGGAAGAATTGTTAACTTGCACTTATTTTCCCCCACTACTTAATTGTTCAGCATTATATTGTTCGGTCGATCAGTGGGCGATTGCATCTTTTAGGAGATCCAAGTAAAGGTTGTTCTGTACAATTCTTAGCCGCTGACAATGCTTGGGTTATTGAACAGCAGAGCTGACCATTCAGACTGTTCCATATCTTTTGATCTCCCCTGCATTCTTAAATGGATCCTCAAGTATAGGCTCAAAGATTGTCCCCTACATTTTATACTGTTTGCATAATGTTATTAGTTTTTCAGCAACTTTTTTCCTCTCCACACATTCGTTTTGTTTTATTTACAACCTTTCACTGGCAGCTTTTGGGGTGCTGTTGATTCTTTTTTGAACCCTTGGTGGTGAGAACACCACAGAATTACGGACTGTGGTGTGTCTCTATTTGACGCCAAGAGCACAGACACAATCAACTGTGTCTTCTTGATGTGTCTGATCCAGCAGATGAAAGGCCTAAGAGCAGGCAATATAAATAGATCTGCCTTTGAGAGGGATTGTGATGGTTCCCTCATGCAGCTAGCAAAGGGTTTTCATATTTATAATACATTTTTCCCATTTTCTTCATCTTCAATTTTTTTTAATTTTAAATCTTTGCCAAGTCATTACTATAATGATGGAAGAATTATTAACCTGCACTTGTTTTCCCCACTACTTAACTGTTCAGAATACCCACCTTTTTCAGAAATCCCTCCAGTCTGGTTTTGGCCTGGAAGATCTTGGGATTGTTGATGTCAGCCACGTCCTGGGGTGTTACCTTGGTAACAGGCACTGCCCCAGCAGGGAAGTTGACCACATTGTACAAGCTGCATCCCGAGCCTGCCACTGTGAACAGTGACGGTAACAATCATTGACACAAGACAAAAAAACAGCGCTGACAGTGCTATGTGAACCTACTCATCCTGACCCAGTTCCTGCACTCTTTGACAGAATAAATCATCCAATTCCCTAAGCATTTCACACCAACAGATCCTAATCATTTTTCCTGTTGTTTTGACAGACAAGACCTCTGGCCGAATCCACCAGGATCTGAAGATGCAAAAGTGGCTAACTACATCAGGAACTGGATGCAACAGAACACTGTAAGGTGTGACGGAACGGGAAAACAGAGAGCAACACTTGATCAGCTGTGGACACTGATCTTACAAACAACCCAGTCAACTTTGGAGGAATCAATTTAGATTAGTGGCAGGCGAGGAAAAGCTTCTTTGGTTGGGTTTTTCCAATTACATTGCCAGAGATTTTTTTTTTTTTTAACAGAAGTTTGCATTTTGAGTTTCAGATCTGTGTAAGGAATCTGTTAAGGCCAGCACTTCTACAACTATCATTTCCACTTCCATGAGAAAAAAATGGAATGGAATGTTCTGAACATAGTCTTCCCAATATTCCTAGAGTACTGACAGAATGTGATAACACTACTGAAAGAAAAAGGCAAAACTGACCCCCCCAAACTGTTCAGAGATGGGGATCTGACCATTAGCTTTTACAACTCTTTAATCGAAGTTGGATAACATTTCATCAAGCACAAACTTCATTTTGACACAATTATGGACACATACACATATACATGCATGCATGTATGCATGTGCACACACACACACACACACACACAGACACAGACACAGACACACACACACTGACTAGTGAGGAAGCCAATGTGTTCTGTTCTGGGGGCCGGTGAAGGAAACACTGGACATATCACTGCATCCAGCTTCAACCTCCTCCATTCCTTGATGAACCTTCTCCTGTAGTTCTGTTCACAGACACAAACACACATACTGGATAGCATCCAACAGGACTCCTATGTTCGTCTTTAAGTGGTGACTCCCTATTTGAACTTTTCACAGATTCCTGGTTCCTCTTCCCACCCTCATTCCGTTCTCTCTCTCTTCTCTCTCTTGTAAATAGTCCATAAAAGGACTAGGATCGCTCAACCATGAACACATTTTTATATCCGCTTCATGCAAGTGATCACACTGATGATCACGTAAGGCTCTGCTTGAGATGCATCTTTTGAGAGATGTTACTGTGCCAACAGTATTTACTCATGAACACAGCTAAAAAATCTCATCTTTGTCAAGAGTTTTATCTGTCAGAATTATTTTCTATTTTATCACTTTTTTAAGCCATGATATTGGGCCCCCTCCCTCCCCCTCCACTTCCCTCCCTCCTTCAGCATGGTTGGTTAGCCTGTAAAACAACATGAATTGACAAAAAAATGTTCAACAGTTTCTTCGGCCTAGTCTTATGTTGCTAATAAAAGTAGCTTTGCTCACTTGATGCTATTATTTTGCTGTCTTTGTCTTGCACAGTAAAGAGGTTCTGAGAACTCAGAATAGCATCATTACATCATTATAGTCAGTGAAACAGAATTCTTGCAATGCTTGAAACAGTCTCTTCTGCCAAGTGTCACTTTATTCATGACAAAACAGTCAATCTTTTTTCCATAGATTTCATTATGCTATGCCTATGTATTCAAACCACTTCAGACTCAGCCCAGTGCTGTGTAAGACATTACTGACGCACGTCAGACAAGAAAATTTCCTCTGTGACCTTTATGCTGAACTCTAAAATAGAGGTATCCCATCAAGTTGTTTCAAAATCTTATGACGCGGATTCTGGATGAAATAAGCGCAAAGAATTAAACTGTCCCTTGAGGTTATGAACAATAAGCTGTGTCTGAGCAAAAGGACCAATTCCAACACACATACAATTTACAAGTCCACTGGTTCAAACTGCAGTTGATAGGTTTCTGGATATGAATGTACAAATATACTTTTTATATAGTTCACAGGTTTCAAAGTTACTGTGTCCTTTGCATCAGAACAGGATTTCATAACATATACATGCACACATCATGCGTATGAATGGTTTCTGGCTATGAATATACAAACATATTCTTAACATAATTCCTATGTCTGAAAATTGTGTTCTTTGAATTAGAACAGGATTTCCTCACACACACACACACACACACACACACACACACACACACACAATCATGCCTACTCACCAATATTTCTTCAGCCTGTAGGAACCAGGAATACGCAGTCCTGAAAAAATCAAGCAAAAAATATACTAAAAAAAAAAAAAACCCTCCCCTCCCCCAAACCAAAAAATATGCAAATTACAGACCTGCCATCCCCCTAAGACACCAATCAGTAAGAATTGAAGCTCAGTGAGGCAGAAATGTGTAATTTCTGAGAACTAAGAGTAATCAAGCGCGACACTTACCTTTTTTCAAACAAACACGATGCTATGAAATTGTTCGCACAATTTTTGTGAACTTTACTTTTCTTCAAAAACAAGCTTTTCTTTTAAGTATCACAAGAAATCTTTACAAATTATGAAAATGTAGAATACACTGGAAACACACACAAATCCCCTACACCATCATGGCATGGCACACCAAGGCTTGATAGTGCGCCATAAACAACCTCAAAAATGTTCTCCCCTGTTGCTGACTCTGTGCACATGGGATTGGCTATCAGCTCAGTGGCGATTGTGTCATTTTTTAAGTATCGCACCACCCCAGGAAAGAATTTGTCCCCCCTCTCTTCCTGACTTCCATCAGTCCCCAACACAAACGGTCCATTCTGCAGTCGAGTTGCAGCAGCAGTTTGGGCTTCCATGGCAAGGGTCATCACAATGTGTGTTGTCTTTGTTCGACCGCTCTTGAACAGTTTGGCGATCTCGAATCTGAGAACGCTTCTTTAAAAAGCTGGGATGCATGGTCGGCTGTGCCAAGAGCGATGTTGTGCTCGACGAAAAATCCAGCCACCAATGCTTCAGCCTGAATTACCCTTTTCCTCATTTCATCCTCTTTTGAGGTGTCTACAGTCTAAAAAACTGTGTGATGCTGGAAGAATTTGGCGTGTTAGAGGAATCGATGTGCTTGCTTGAATCAAGGTGACGCTTCATATCCACCATGGGAAATTGTGAAGTATGACCCGCAAGTGGTACACCGTGCACAATTTACACCTTTAGCCGAAGGTCGTATGCAGGGAACTTTTCCAAGTATTCTTTTCGGAACTTTTGATCAAGTTTTTTCTTTTTTGCATCTTGTCCAGAACTTTCTACTCCACGTTCCGACATTTTCGTAGCTAAAACTTCAAAAGGACGCCAACTTTGCTGAATGGTAAAGATGGTGAAATGAACTGCGCATGACCGGAAACGCTTCTTGAAGATTACTGGTTATACGCACGGCGCTATGCGTGTCTGTACATAAGCCGATTTTTTCGGCCATTTTTTTTCTTTCTTTTTTTTTTTTTTTGAAAACTTTCAATGCGTAATTTTTTTGCTAAATGCGTAAGAATGATCACTTGGGCGTAATAAATTACGCGAAATGCGTAATGGTTGGCAGGTCTGAAAAAACAAAACTGAAAAAGACATGTAAAGTCAGCAGAATTTCTTCATTCTTTAACACTTGCTGAGATTGCTTTGCCAAACAGAAGGATCTGATACTGACATCATGTTGCTTACTAAGCAGTTGTTTCTCTCTTTTTACTTTTAGTGAAAACGCATTTTTTTCTGCAGATCCACTGATTCCAAAGACAGTATCAATGAAAAAACAAGAAAGCCATAGTCTGGAGTTAAGCGCCTTTAACCGTTTCAACATAGGTGTAAAAGTTACGATTTATCTCTCCATGAGCCAAAAATGTTCTAACAAGTCTTTTTTTAAAACTTGAGATGAGAGTGAATGTCAAAAACAATAAGTGGGAGAGTTCTGCTGAACTTCATTATACATTGTTCACCAGGCAAGACCCGTCACTGAAATTCAGTGGTTCAGGAGCTGCTTAACAACAACTTTCATACCAGTGTAGACTATACGAAAATGTTATGATCGACGTGAACTAAAATGGCCATGACTTAGATGACCAAGACGTACGAAAATGTTACGATCGATGTGAACTAAAGTGGCCTGGACTTAGGTGACCAAGATGCTGTGAGTCGGCGTCTATATTTAATCGATATTCTAGTCCTTCCAGTGGAGGTGAATGACCCGCGATGGTCAGTTTACTCCCCAATAACAACACCCTTCCTTCAAAGACCCAATTCTAAGGCATTTTTTGGCCGTCACTATCCAGAAGTTCCGCTGTATTGTAATTCCCCCTCACTGTACAATTTGTTCGCATTTTGAAAGAGGAGAACCTTCGTCACAATGATATTAACAAGAGAAGAAGAAAACGCCATGCATATATGGATACACAGACAGACTGACTCACCCATCTTTCCTCGCATACATCATAGCTCTGCTCAGGACTGGTTCCTGGAGGGACAGGAGGAAGTAAGAGGCATTATCAACCCTGTGCAAGGTTTTTGGAGTTTGTTCTTTTAAGGAGCACACATAACACATCATCATTAACAATATGCACCATAGCGTTCTCTGGCTCAGTTTAAAGAACGAAATGTTGGTGTCAACCCAATTCACCTATCCCCGATTCACCTGCACCCAAATCGGTGATCCTGTTTGTCTATTCTCAGAACTCAAATGGTCTCAGAAAGACACTGGCTGCTTTTTCTTCTTTTAAAAATTTTCTAAGTAGTAATATATATCACTTAATAACACACCTTGCACAAATACATGTGCACACTTTATATGCATGCATGCAGACACAAAAATTTTATTCAGTTATGTCTATGTGGCAGCACATTAATGTCTGAATGTTTAAAAAAAAACATCAGGTGACTAGTGATTAATAGCAGCACATGTTTCTTTTCTTTTTTTTTTTCATTAAACAGATAGTGATAAAAACATTTGATGACACACCTTGTTTGCACACACGGACGTGTTTTGTGAGTGAAAAAAAGTTATGAAAAAAAAAAAGATTTAATCAGTGATATCATTCGAACCACACACTTCCAATGCATGGGTTCTACAGACCCTGTACACAATAATATTTGTGTGACACTGCTGGACAATGTGGGTTTCTCATGACCCTTGAAAAACACACACACTTTAACCATGTCTGTCTCACCCTCTTGCGATGATGCAAATTTTCCATGACCCATACTCTTCCTCAACAAAACCTCCTGAAATACACAGTTCATAGCAGACCTGCATCACAGGAAGAATGCAGTCGAAAGCGATGTCCGGCAAAGGTTAACAAGGAAGATCAAAGTGAGGCTCAGACGGGTTATCTGTGCTACGACTCTAGACAAAACACCCTCTGGAACAGTGGGTCCATCAACTTCCCAATGAAGTTGAAACTGGTGCTACCTATCCTTCATGGAAGACTGAACTGGACACTAACCATAGGCCCATCTGAAAAAGGGTTCAAGAGTAAGTCCCTCAGACAGATTCACCATATCTCTACAAGGACAAGGAACACATGCACTGCGAAAAAGAACCTGTCATCGCAGTTATCGAGCGCTGTAAGCTTGTTGGGTATGGTACATGCTTCTACCCCCTATGACTTCCTGCTCACGACCATTCAGCAGTGTGACTGTCCCTGACGCAGTCTGAAGAAGACAAAGTCCAGGATTCCACAGATTATACCACCTTTACCCCTCTATGCGAGACCAAGGACAAGAGAGTTGAGGATCACCAGTGACTTCCCCTTCTTACAACCAATTGTCATAGGACAAAAATACGAAACAAAAATCAAGACTGAGTGACAGGGTCTACGAATGCTGAAGGACACACACACACACAACCAACACACACGCACAAACAAACACAGACACAGACACACACATGCACACAAACACCCCATACTTTACATACAACCATGCATACATCCACAATGCACTCTTTGACACAAAGACACAGACATATGCAAACAAACACACATGTAGGCACACTCATTTTTAATTTGTCCCACCTTCTTTCGTACGATTCCTATCAGAAGGGAGTAAATCCATCGAGGAAGGGTGTACAAACGAATTGGTTGCAACCCCACATCCATGTAATCATCCTTCCTGTCAAAAAAACATGAAAACCAGTGGAAAAGTTGGGACTCTGGGATCACCATGACGGCAACGCATGAAAACCTACAAAATTTCAGATGTTTTTGTTCTCAACTGTCATTGAAGACAGGTGTGATAACGATACTGTGGATGTTAATCACAGTTTAGTCTGAACAGTTATGCTGCACTCTGTGCTTCCTTTCAAAGTAAATCCTGAGTCGACCAGATACAGCAGATACCTGCAGTGCTGGTCTTGAAATTGGAGCCAAACAGACCTCATGACAAAACTTCAGGTTAACTTACTGTATTCAAATGGAGTTTAGATATGATGCACACAAAAAAAACAACAACAACAAAATGTCTGTTGAATTCAGTGTACACGGCACCGAGTTATCTTCTTGTTTATGATCTAATTTTTCATTTAAGGAAAGATAATATAACTGTAAATGTAATACAGAAGAGTAAGAAGAAGAAATAAATAAATAAATAGATAGACAGGTAGATCAATAGCCATAGATATATATGCGCCCGTGGTGAGTTGAGTCAAGATGGCTGGTATCAGAAAGTTCATGGGGACTATTATTGTGCATGAAAAGGCATCTTCTGAAGATGGATGTTCATTCACACCGGCTCTTGGAACTTTGCATTTATTGTCAGTATGGGGCTTCGCAAGTGGTATCTTGTGTGTATTGGTTCAGAACAGGTACCACTGAACACCACTGAAGTGACCTGGTAGCAACTCAGTGTCTCCTCTGGTGAGTTGCCCTGCGACAACTTGATATGACTGTTCCTTCTACGCTTACTTTCATAATAAATCCGGCATCAACCAGGCCTGAGAGATACAGACACCTGCAGAGTTGGTCAAGAAATCTGAGCACCACTCTCAGAGACGTATCTATTAAATGGATGAAACTTGACTGTGTGGTTCCAGTCTTCACAATAGAGCCCATAGCAAACTCAGCTCTGAGTAGGAGCCAGTCATGGGCAGATAAATCCCACAAATATAAATGGCTGTGATGGGAACTGAACTATGACCTCTCGGCCTGCAATCTGCAATGGTAAAACCATTGTGCCATGGTCGCTGGTGTCTTTAGCATAGCTTTGGCTGAACAAGCCCTGACACATGTCAAGCAGTGGACAGAATGACAGACAGACAGAAACTGCAAATCTAACTGACACTGCAACTCTCAATGTCTTTCCTCCATCAGGACCAATCATGGAGCCTATGTACAGCTTGCCGTAGATCTCAGAGTATTCAGGGGGACTGAAATCAACCACCTGAAAGAAAAAGAAAAAAAAATGCACACACCCAAACACATAATTAAAAATGGTCACATTATCTTGACAGCTTTTAATGTTAGAAAATTAAATGCCTCAAAATTAATATTCTTTCTGTAATATATTTGGTGATTTTTCAGCACAAAGTCTTTTTTTGTTAATCCACATCAAGATATAAAAAAAATGAACTAACAACATTCATCTCCACTAAAACGCAAACCGTATTTTACAGCTGTAGTGGCTTAGATTTTAAGGAAATCTGCATTATAATCCCAACACTTTAATATCAAGCACTTCATTCCAAACGCTATATCTGGAAATCTCAGTCTAACCCAAATTGTATTAACAGACGTAGGTATAGCAGCAATGGTCAAAGAAGGCACAACGGCGGTGGAGAAACAGCAGTTGTGAAAGTGGAAATGATAACTATCAGGCATTGTGCTGATACACAAAGTCTGGATATAACGGAGTGCCACTGACTGTATGTCCCAGTGCTTCCAGAGCTGCCTTGGCCTGTCTGACAGCTCGGCACACAACAGGCACAGAGGGAAGGTTCCCATCCCACGTGTAGTAGCCGATCCTCAGCTTGTGGTTGCCCTTAAACATCTGTAACATTGGGGATGGCCATATTGCAGGATGTGCTGATGACATCGTCAGTATGAGCGTTTGTGCAGTGATATGTGTGTGGGATTGTGTCCACATGCATGTGTGTGTGTGTGTGTGTGTGTGTGTGTGTGTGTGTGGTGTGTGTGTGCATGTATGTATGTGTGTGTGTGTGTGTATGTGTGTTGTGTGTGTGTGTGTGTGTGTGTATGTGTGTGTGTGTGAAAGCCAGAGAGAGAGAAAGAGAAGAGAGAGAAGAGCGAGAGAGAGCGAGGGAGAGAAAAAGTGAGAGAGAGAGAGTGTGTGTGTGTGTGTGTGTGTGTGTGTGTGTGTGTGTGTGTGTGTGAGACAGTAGAAGAGAAAGAGAGAGAGAGAGAGAGAGAGAGAGTGTGTGTGTGTGTGTGTGTGTGTGTGTGTGTGTGTGTGTGTGTGTGTGTGTGTGTGTGTGCATATACATGTGTGAGCATATGCTGGTTTGTGTACGTGTAAATGAAAGATCATATCTACTTTGATCTGGTTTTAAGGTCAAAATGGCAAAGGTCAAGGTCAAAACAAGGAGAGTTCTGTTGCAATTCAGAATTAACATACACTTATTTAGCAAATGATCTCAACACAGCTTTTGGTAAAAAGGTATAAACCTTAAAATAGTATATCAAAAAGAATTAATGGCTCTGTGACAAGGAAAAAACAAACAAAACAAAGGAACTTGTACGCTACTGACAGATAGATTTCATATAGTGCAGTCTCTTAATCAATCATGAAATGATGAGTACATATTTTTGAACAGGAAACATGCAAATTATGATACACATTGATTTCTTGACAAATGTTCAATAAAACCAATACATTAATGTAAATCAACACTGTTTTTCTTATGGATGTGCACAACAGACAGACAGACACACACACACACAAACGTGCCACGCGCACACACACACACACACACACACACGCGTGCGCATGCACACACACACCGCACATACACACATACACACACACACAACACACACACCTGTTCTTGAAAAGGCAGGTGAGGCAGTGAAGGATCGAGCTCAAACATGTCCGGTGATGCCATCACTTTGATCATCTTCACCAGACTGTCAACGTCACGCGCCATAGGGCCAACCACCCCTGAAACTGTTGAAGTTCACCACAATGTAAAATTCATGTTCGTCACACAATAATGTCATAAGATCACAGTCACTTCACTTCAACCTCGTAAAACTCAAGGTCACCCCATTATAAAAATGTAAGGTTCAAGGTCACCTCATTTCAACAATTTAAAGGTCAAGGTCACCCAATATACGTTTGTTGTCATCTGTATTCAATGCTGTAGCTCCCTCTTGGACATTCGTTTCGATGATGGGGGCCTGGAGGGTCAATCTAACAACTTTCTGAGCTATGCTTAGTGCTCTCTATACTTAGCTGACCATCACCCCAATGAGGTTCCAGTGCTGGGTACTGTCACACTGGTAAAAAAACATCAACAAACACCCAACCCGCTGCCATTGCAGCGTGGTAAAGCACCATACTCATTATTCTGGTGATCCTGGGGTTGCTGGTTTTAATCTCCCCTGGATTGTTTCAGTAAAGGAGGATTTTTCTCTCCGAGTTAGCATTAGCTACGACTCCATTTCCTGAAGAGTCCTTTGAAAGAGACCATAATCCAAAGCTCTGTGTGTGAATGCACATGTAACATCTTACAAATACGTATAATTCCACCACCAACATTCTGAAGAGAAGATCAGTTTGGCTCCAGTATGGATGACATGTAACGCATAGCAAGCACTCTTTGTCAAAAATATAAATGATGAAGAGAGAAAAAAACAACCTGAGTGACTTATATTGATTGAATGATCACAGGAACTGACTGAATAGAGTGCTAGCAGGCAGCTCGTCAGTTGGCTCAACCTTGCTAGGCAATATTTTGTGTTTTGCCCTTGGAGCTTGGTCTCTAAGTGAGAATAGGCATCATAAAAGTTCTCTTAATAATGATAAAGACTTCATGAAATTGAAGATGGTAAAAAAAGAGTTTTGACTTCTTATCAAATGAGTACAACAATGACTGATGATGATAGAAGACTGTTCATTTCACATGATTGTGGAGTATTTACTGGCCAAAGCACCACTAAATTGACAATAATCACTAGGACATTAATCTACACTACATGAACACGACTGAAATACACTCATTTCACTGACAATGAGTTATGTGACCTAGAAGAGGTGACTGGCATCAATGTGCTGTATCTTCACAGAATAGATGAGTCATCACAATGATGAGTCATATCCATGAGCAACATGCACGCACACACAGAAGCATGCCCATCATACTGCATCCACTACCTGATTTTTGCACATAACTTGGTGCCATTTAGACTCTTCATCTAGGGCGTGAGCAGGGAAGGGGTATTTGGGGTTTTATAAGATTAATTCAGTTTGCCTCGAGCTCCTGAAAATTAATCTGGTAGTTTGGTGCATTCTACTACAAATACCTTGATAGTGAAAAGGTTTACAGAAGCTTAGCACAACATGTAGACTGAGACAGAGAAACTGACACCGAAGTAGTAGCGTATGACAAGTCACAGGCAGCGAGACCTTAGCTCTCTTCCCATTCCTGACTGAAGACGAGGAAGATGGCACTGATGCTGCAGAGTTTCATTTTTGTTTGCGGATGTGGGATCCACTTGTCCAAGTGAAAGAGGCAAAACAAAGCTTGCCCTGTCTATGGTTCCTGCTTACACACCCGAGATCTACTCTCTTCCTAAACCCACACAATATCCGCTAGGTCACCGCTCCACTCTTAATAATGTAGCCAGTACAGCAATGTAAAAATCGCTGAATCGTGGAGTTGTAGCTAAAGAATGAAAAGAAACAGACTTAACACTGCTTATGATAACAGACATACTGCCGCTCGATACTGTCACTGACTACCTAATTACTCTCTCATAAATTTTAGAGATAAGCAACCATAAACACATCACTCTCAACACAATATAATTCTTAGCCACTCACAATGCTTGGGTTATTGAACAGCAGAGCTGACCACTCAGAACGTTCCATATCTTTTTATCTCCCCTTGCATCCTTGAAATGGATTCTCAAGCATAGGCTCAAAGATTGTCCCCTATATTTTATACTGTTTGAATAATGCTTTTAGTTTTTCAGCAACTTTTTTCCTCTCCACTCTTTTGTTTTGTTCATTTGCTATCCTTCGCTGGCTGCTTTGTGGGTGCTGTTGGATTCTTTTTTGAACCCTTGGTGGTGAGAACACCACAGAATTATGGAATGTGGTGTGTCTCTATTTGACACCAAGAGCACCAATACAACCAGTTCGATCCAGCAGATGAAAGGCTAGGTGCAGGTAATATGAATAGACGTGCCTTCAAGGGGGAATATGATGGATTTCCTCAGGCAGCTAGTGAAGGGTTTTTTCATATTTATTCACCATTTCCTTCATCTTTAATTTTTTTTTTTTTTCTAAAAGTTTAAATCTTTGCCAAGTCATTACTATAACAACTGAGAATTGTTAGCCTGCACTTGTTTTCTCCCACTACTTAATTGTTCAACACAATATAAAGGATTACTTTATAAACTCTGCAGCATCTAACATAATATTCATCAAGATGTGTATATGAAAAGCTTATGTGATTAACATCTTGTAATCATCAAAAAGACCAATTGAAAAACATAACAGAACAATGTGAAAATGGCATACTTAGCATTCGGCCTTTGTTGACAGAATATGCTCCAATTTTGCTGCAAAAGTGAAATAATCAATAATAACTGAAATGCAGAACACATGAAATTAAAATGGAAGGATTGTTTAAAAAAAACAAAAGCATACATTTCAATTTTTTTGGAAAAATCAATTAATAATTACAAGTTACTCAAATATAATTGCCTTACTTTTAAAAAATGCAATATTATATATATATATTATACATACATAAAATCTACAATATCAAACTTTATAGTGATACAATGATACATCTGACAAGCACATGCATGTAAAATATAAAAGTATACACTCACATCCACACACACACATGTCAGGGCTTGAAATACCTATCCATCTGATTCGTCCATGACAACCAAATCATCTGGAGGAAATTATTCTATCTGTCAGGCTGTCAAATTTTTATGGTGTCAGTGAAAAGACAGCTGAGAAGTAAGCTTCATTGCAGACCTATTGTGTGCTTCCATCCTTCCCTTTTCACTTCCATACCCCCCCCCCCCCTCTTTTCCATGCTCTCAACCCCTCTGGGTTTTCTCATAACAGAATCCTAATAGTGCTGTCTTCTAAAAGCGATGAGCGCGCTCTTTGCACAAAATATGTCAGCAGAACACAGGCACTGTGTCTGGGCAGCCTGGACGCGACAGTTCTACTCTCTATTTTCATCTTTAAATATATGTAAATACCAACTGGATTTCTTTTAGAATTTGTGAGGCTGATAGGGGAGAGAGAGAGAGAAAGAAAGAAGACAGAGAGCAAGACTGACTGGTCCCAAGGACAACTGAAAATTACTTGGAAATTTCAAGCCATGCATGACCATGCTTGACACATGCATACATGCAAGCGCACACATGCCCTGCACAATCATCAACCACCCACTTAATACACTTTATTCATACACACAGAAAACTCCACTGCCTGTCTATACAGGCAGTGTCCGCAGGAGTATCAGCCTGCTTACGCAGAAAGAAAGAAAGAAATACACTTTATGATAAACAAAACTCATGCAGAGTGACTCAAATTCAACACAATCCCTAACATTTCTGACTCAGAAAAATCTATTGAAAACTAAACCAATTCTCTGATACTCAGGCATACAGTTATAAGAACTTTTGAAAGAAGATCAAAGCTACATCACACTTAACAAAGAAAGAGATAGAGGAGAGGGAAGGATGAAAAAAAAAAGGAAAAAAAAAAGTCGAGAAGCCCTACCTGCGAAACAATGACAGGATTTTAGTAGTAATGGATATTCCTAACAAGTGAGAAGATGACCAAATACAGAAAAGAAGCTTGCATGTTTTGACTCACAGGTAATGGAAACAAGCACGACATTCAAATTTTGGACAGCACTACAGTCATGCGAGTTTGTACCATCCAAAAGAAAGAACTGACTTCTTACCTGAATCTGCCAAAGGTAGGTTTGATAGCACACGCCCCACAGAAGGCAGCAGGAATACGGACACTGCCTCCAACATCGTGCCCAGGCCTATGATGGACGCTCCTCCCCCAAGAATGGCCCCCTCCCCTCCCGACGAGCCTCCAGGACAGTGGGCCGTGTTTTGGGGGTTCAGAGTGACACCGAAAATAGGGTTGGAACAGGTGTAGCTGGAAGAGATGGATACCCGGGCAAGTAGTTATTTCCCTCGCTTCTGCCAGGGTTTGACACTGTGTGCGTGCGTTTGTGTGTGCACCTGCGCGCATGTTTGTGTGAGAGTGCGAGCATGTGCATGTATGCATACATGCTTGTTATTCATGTGAGTGAGTGTAAGGTTACAAGCATATGTATGTGGTTTAGGTGTAGTGTTCAAGAATCCTGGTGTGTATGTGTATGTGTGTATCATGCTTGCATACATGCATGCACTTGCACAAAGTTGTTGGTCTTCTTCTGTTTGTATTGTATGTACACGAACGGCCTATAAGTTACAGATCTATTTATTCTGGTATCAATATATATGACATACACTACCAGTGTATGTATATGTGGTCCGCATTGTTCATTTTGTTGTTTGTATTTTTTAATGACTGTTCCTGTGATACAGAAATCTTTGGTCGGTACACAACTCTGCAAATCCACCCACCTGAGCATAGCCTGGGGAACGTTTGTTCTCACAAAAGGAATGGCTCCATGTCGCTTAAACACCTGGCAATAAGACACAATTCTTGACTGAGATGGAAGATGAAAGAATGAACTTGTTTCAAACACCTGTCTGTAATATGATGAGAAAAAGAACTAACTGATTTTCTCATACCAGAAATACTCTGCTATTCAAATGTTATATGCTGCTGAACTGTGTATTGTGTTGTTCTGTATCATTTTATCATCAAAACCAATTTCTTTACATAAATTAAGGCTGCTCTTCCTCAGTAAGCCTAGCACTGTGCCGTGTCTTTTTCACTGCCCTGCCTGTACATGCTTTTGGTTACCTATAGAAAATGAATTTTGACAGGACTACCTCTCATAGAATTATCTACTTGTGCTAAGTGCAGCCAACACAAAGGTCAGTTTACAGTCACATTCATTGAATAGCATCATATTGGACTCACTGGTATCATGCTTGGTAGTCACCTGGTGAAGAAACAGCACCAGGAGAATGGTGCATTTTTCTTCAGTGCATCTAGTCAGCTTTAAACCACAGGAAACTATACATGGGATCAGGCTAATGACCTACTCTCAGTTCTTTCACCCCGACCCTAAACAGTGTATTTTTTTTCTCTGGTTGTGTTGGTTTAAAATGAATCAAAAGTTAACGATTTCCCACAAAGCAAGACAGCTGACAGAAGGTGCTGACTCATCACAAGAGGCACCAAAACTTGTGACGGCTGAAAAATCTGAGGGTCAATGCGTGTTATGACTCAGGGAACACTACTCTGAAGGAAAATAAATGAACTCTTCTCACTGGATCTGGTAATGGACTTTACAAACACTCAATTCGCCTTTCTTGCATTCAAAGACATAACTCAATAATCTTGAGAAATTTCTGAAATTTACAAGCACCAGTCATTAACAATACGTTTGAAAAGTTCAAAAGTAAACAAATAAACTTTTAAATGAGATTTAACATGTTTGCTTTTATAATTTTGTACAAATTTTTGAATAATGGCCAACATTGCATTTGTGTTGCAAAATAATGACTTAGTCAATTTAACTGTATCTGAACTGAGTTAGGGTTTAGTGAGAGGGGAGAGAAAAACCCTGGACTATGCCAGAGCGAACTCATGGAAAGTGATTTCTACTTTGGTAAAGTAACAATCAGTCCTCATTCTGCTTGTCTCCATTTCCAGAACAGTCATCTGCATGCAAAGGCATGACACACACCCACAACAATATGACACAAAATTACAAACGTATGCAGTTATTCAGTCTGAACAAAAGCTACATCTGCCAAGTGATTTCATTTCTGACAAAAAGACAGGAAGGCATGACTGCACAAATCCTGCACTGTTAAGTTCCAAGAGTAAAAGAAAAATTTAACAGGCAAAAGTCAAACTCAGCTCCATAAGCCAGGCACTAAACCGTGTACACAATCTAATCTCCATGTTGTGCTGATGCCTGCACACATATGCATAACCATAGACATATGCATAGACATGTGTGCATGCACGTATGCAAATCAACACCCCAAGACGTGCATATTACATCATAAACACACACACACACACACACACACACATACATACTTTCACACATGCATCCACTGACCTCAACGACAACAGACTCTTCCTCACAAGGATTACCAATGTTGATCTGCAGACCAGCTGTAGTATCATAGCCCTGCCACAGATACACACAGTACTTATCTCACCATTTCACATTCAACATATAAGTACACAGTCTCCTCTACACACCTTGCAAATGACTGCCTTCTGTTTCCATCAGAATATTCCTAAGTTAAGTTTGCCCATGTTGCACAAGATCATGACTGCATACATAATCGTTTGCATTCCTAGGTGTGCAAGTGTGTGCATATGGCTAAAATAATGTTCTGCTTTCCTGATTTTACCACGACACAAGCAAAATCATAAACATGTGTTTCTTTTACTCAGTCTCAATCAAAAAGTGTGGCTTTTAAACAAAACATGAAAAGTGAAAACCTTAATAAATAGATATATCTATATGTATGTATGTATGTATATATGTGTATACATATATGTGTGTGTATATAAATATAGATCTATCTATTTATCCATCTCTCTCTCTCTCTCTATATATATATATATATATATCAATTAGTCAATAAAACTTTGACTTAAATAATGATTTACTACATTTCTGTATAACTGTTGATGATAACTGAAATGCAGCCCACTATCCTCACCTTGAGTCCAATGTTTTCTTTCAAGCTCAGGGGCACACCGTGCAACAGTCGAGCCTTGTCCCCAGTTTGGTCACAGTTGGCTGCTTGTTTCTAACAATGGTCATACACATAGGTAACGATGGTCATACACATAGGTAATGATGGTCATACACATAGGTAACAATAGTCGTACACACAGGTAACAATGGTCATACACAGAGGTAACAATGTTCTATAAGAACTGGGAGTACAAAAAAACATACAGAGGGAGGAATGGGCGATATAGAAACAACATTTACCTTGCTGACTGCTCCTACCAATGGTTAAACACAGTCACCTTCATGGATGAATGATAAGGAAAGAAAAAAGAGGGACAGGTGAATAGATGGAGGAATGGACAGAGGGGTGGATGGAGAAACACAGACTGATGGATGCATGGATAAACTGATGTAGAAATGGTCACAGAGAGATGAATGAATGGAGAAATAGTAATGGATCAATAGTACAAAAACAGAATGGATGCACGGAAAAAAAGGGACACGAAGATAGGTGTGAACAGGGACAGAAGGGTGGACATGTAGATGGACGGAGTTATGAATGGATGGAGCAATGATGCATGGATGAAGAAACTGAAAGGCAATGGGATGAATTCACATGAAGATGGACAGCGAGAGCAGTGGAAGGACAGATGGAGAGATGGAAGGGCAGACAGAATGATCAGACAGACAGACAGACAGATAGAATGATCAGACAGACAGAATGATCAGACAGACAGACAGATAGAATGATCAGACAGACAGATAGAATGATTAGACACACATACTATCAACAGACATAAGTACTTCTGAAGAGGGAGCAAAAAAATAATCAAACTGAAAATAAACAAACAGCCCCCCATCCCCACCACCACCACCACCGCGAGAATGGTTCCTGTGCAGTTGACACACCTGTGCCTCAGGGATGGCCTCCACCACACAGTTGATTCTGGCGTTCAGTTCCAAAGCCTGCAACACACAACTTCCATCAGCATGTACATTATTGACCCATTTTTGCTGGTAAATCAGCTGGGCTCTAATAACACATAAAACCGAAACTAACACTGCAGCTTAGTGAAATCCTGCAGCTTAGTGAAATCCTGCAGCTTAGTGAAATCCTGTTCCCCAAACCATGTCCAGACCTGTTTACCCGGAAATTTGACGCTGAATATTCCAAATCCAAAATAAGAGTATTTTCTACAAAATGGGAGTACTCCAGTGAGCCTGTTTAAACCATGCTGCAGCAAAAATGCATTGTTTGTATTACAGCGGTGGAATACTACACTGCTAGTAAATACATTACAAGTATCAGTCTCGTCTGTTTTACACTAACACAGACCTGTTTACCCTAAAAACTACTTTTGGTGTACTTTTTAACAAAAATGAGCCTATTTTCTACAAAAAGTGTAAACAAAATTCCAAAGTTCTATAAAAGCAGGAGGGAGAGGGGACACGCCTTAATTTTGTTTTCACCTGCAAAAACATTGCAGACACTTCTTGCCAGTAGTAACCAACTGACCTTGCATTGACTATGGCAAAATATGTTCTTTCTAATAAAAATTACTTTCAAACCGATTCATCAGCATACTTTGGCACATGCTCATGCTCTCTCACTGGTTTTTTCCACAATTAAGGGCATGTTGTCAAGGTACTACAAAACGCGATTTTGCGCACACAAGTGAGCAAGAATTGTCACTCTTTGGTCAAAGCCTCCCCCGCAGTTACCTTCCGCAAGTTAACCCGTTCGCTGCTTGAAAATGTTACAAACAAAGGCTTTCCCAGTGCCAGGGAAATCTAATGATTTGGGGGTAATAATTAACAAAAAATTCTAGCTCAGAAACTACAAAAGATATAACAATGAAATATATATGATTTCTGAAGGAAATTGAATGAAGATTTTGAATCTGGGCTTCTTTTGTTTTAATTTTGATAATAAAAAAATATTTAGGCATTTAGATTTGGATAGATTTTTTTGCACGATCAAAAACATATGTATTTACCACTACAGCTTCACATCCAAAAAAGAACACAAAGCAAAAAAGTTGAAAATAAAGTTTGTATTGTCACACTACACATGTAAATGAAAGTAAAACAGTTTAGAAGTCTGTCAAGACGCTCGCACTCTATGCAGACAGGTCAGTCTACGACCACGCCCCCCTCCCCCCACCACGCCCCCTTGCTGGACTTCAACCCTCTCTTTCACTCCTCCTCTTCTCCTCTGCCCGTGTCACGCCGCGAGCAGGCCACGCTCCCCTCTCGCGCTGACTATCACATCACTGGCCACTGGCACGCAGTGCAGAGTACACACAAGGCGAGCTCGTTCGATCGCTGGCAAACCAGTCAGCTGAACACACACTGAGGTCACACAGCCCGACTCAGTAACTGACGAATACGGTCAGCAATTCCATCACAATCATCATCTCACCTTCATGCTCGAGTAAGTTGTTGAATAAAAGATTATTGTCTTTGTCAAAAATGATTAGCAGAGCCTGCTCAGCTGTGTAAATACGTTGATTTGGTCACTACCCTTGTCGAAGGTTGCGCCGCCATCTTTGCAAGCGAGACGAAGTGCTGGCTGGTCATCCAGTCAGTGATGAGAATAAATGGGCTTTCCCCTCACGTGTGGTCATTTGCATATAATTTTAATATTACAGACATATAAGGCTTACTACGCACACTCTATTTAAGTCCGTTAATAGAAATAGTAACGAATGAAAATTCAAGAAAAATGCATGACGTCAGTGGACGGCCCATAGGCACTGGGAAAGCATTTTTACTTTGGCGTCAGCTGACGGCTTATAGGCACTCTTCGGGTTAAATCACTGCCCAAGAATTCCGTCTCCAGAATCTTTTTCAACATATTTCTTTTAAGTTTGTTGTATGCGTTGTATTTTCTACTAACAAAATACGGCGAATTCGTATAGGTAAACACATCTGCATGTCATGGCAGGCTGCTGGTGATATCAGCTAGGATCACACATTTGCAACACAGCAACAGCTGATTTTTTTTGGTTTGGATGCGCTAAATCCGGCAACAAAGGGAACTAACAATACAATGAAGATTTTGCACTCATTTGATGATCTGCCTCCGTCATGCTGGGTCAAATTGCAGTATGTGACATGACACTGACAGCCACTGCCATCTACATTTCCCTCCCCCTCCTGATATATAATAAACTCTCTCTCTCTGTCTCTCTTTCCTTCTCTCTCTCTTAAACAAACAACCCTTGCGGGTCCTCCTCATATAAACTCTCTCTCTCTGTCTCCCTCTCCTTCTCGCTCTCTCTCTCTCTTACATAAACAGCCCTTATGGTCCGTCCTCATATAACTCTCTCTTTCTCTGTCTCCCCTTCTCTCTCCTGCTCAGTTACCAATTTACATCATGTTACAATAATGCCAAGCTTCATCCCATCAACCTCCTCCTCTCACTTCCTTCTCTCCATCTGTCAGGCTTATTTTCTTTCATGCCGACAGAGAGATGCACGACTGACAACATTATTACAGAGAATTTTGATGTGACTGTGGCATGGCTTGTCGCCACCCCACCATCTCTTCCCCCTCTTATCTGACAGTGCTGTACCTGTTTGTGGACGGGACAACACACACACACAAACACACACACCTATCTATGTATCTAGCTTTTTGTAGGCAATGTTTTGAGTACACATACAGGAGTAGGAAAAAAAATTGGACACTTTGTCTCTGAGAACAAACTTTATAAACAGACAAATCTTTATAAATATATTATGTAATGCCTAAACAAAAATCGTGGGCAAGCATTACACTCTATTCAACAAGGTCAAATTTCTAATCAAGATGTAATTCTGCATTTGAAATTGAAAAAAAAAAAAAAAGAACCAAACTATTACAGCTGAAAACTTTCAGTCTGAGATGTATGCATTGAAATTCTGTGGTAATCATCAATAAATTGAAATAAAGCATTGAACAGCAGAGCTGACCACTCAGACTGTTCCATATCTTTTGATCTCCCTTGCATCCTTAAATGGATCCTCAAACATAGGCTCAAAGATTGTCCCCTACATTTTATACTGTTTGCATAATGTTTTTATTTTTTCAGCAACTTTTTTCCTCTCCACACTTTCGTTTTCTTTCATTTACTACTCTTCGCTGGCTGCTTTGTGGGTGCTGTTGGATTCTTTTTCGAACCCTTGGTGGTGAGAACACCACAGAATTATGGACTGTGGTGTGTCTCTATTTGATGCCAAGAGCACAGATACAATCAGCTGTCTCCTTGGTGAGTCTGATCTGAGACAAAAGACCTAGGAGCAGACAATATATATATATAGATCTGCCTTTGAGAAAGATTATAATGGTTTCCTCATGCAGCTAGTGAAGAGTTTTATATTTATAATATATATATTTCCTATTCTTTATCTTCAATTTTTTTTTAAAGATTTCAAATCTTTGCCAAGTCATTACTATAATGACAGCAGAGTTGTTAACCTGCACTTGTTTTCCCTTACTACTTAATTAATCAGCATGTAATCATCAATAAACATTGAATGAAATTGAATTTAAACTTATACTGAGACTGGCTACTTATAAATGCCCACTGCATGCAGATACATTTTAACAGTTCTCTTACTTTCTCCTGGTAAGCTCTGAGAACATCCACAGCCCTCAGCTCTCCCTTCTGCAGTTTTGCCTGAATAGCTGACAGAGGTAATGATACAATCGCATCCCTCTCTGCTGGAGACAATTTATGCTGCAAGCAGAAACCAAGATTGTGACCATATTAAAAACCAAAATCTTTGAAAAATCAAGGGAAACTTCATACAAATTTTGCTTCTCCTTATGAAAATGCCAAGTAGGCATCTAGGACAAATGAAATGAACATTATGAAGTTTAATGATGAAAATGATAATGAACAGGTTTTTTTCCAAGTATAGAGAAAAAAAGCAATGACACTATGTGTATGAAATATAAGAACAAAGATGAACTTTTGCACCATATAGACAACATATGCATTATATTATAACTCTCCATAGCAATAAGGACAAAGACAGTCACATCTTTATTCTTTTCCAAATATGCTTAACGGAAAAAAAAAAAATCCTGCTCAGTGTGGTGCATAACTAACTATAGGGAAAAAAGCACTGACACTGAATAAATTGTATACCAACAAAGATGAATGTGTGCAATGATACTGGCAATACACGTTTTTATATATGTCCTAAACAGCAATATTGACAATTATATCCTCTTGTGCACAAAACCTCTTTCAATGTACTCACATCAGTGTCAAGAACATAATCATCTTACTCAATCACTCACAGAGACATACAGACACACCCATCCGCTTCCTGCCCCCTGTTGTAATACTGAAGAACAACATACAGACACACTCATCCCCTTCCTGCCCCACACCACCCCCTTTCCCTCTCTCTCTTCCCACTATGCGCAAATGAAACAAACAGCAGTCAGTCAGTCTATGCAGCAACAGGGAAAAGGCCTCTTGACATAAGTGTGTTAAAATCTTTGCCATTCGGAAGACATGATGCATTTTTCAAATTATGCATGACACCGAGTTTCAAACCAATGGGGCTTTCCAACTCGTAGATCATTTGCTGCAATATTTATGTTTTTGTTTTGGAATTTTGTTTTTCTTCTTCTTCCTCTTTGTGTGTGTGTGTGTATGTACATGTGTGCATGCATACATGTTATGTCGTGCGTGTGTGTGTGTGATTAATTTCATATTGAACTTGGAAAGAGACTTATCAAAGTTTCAATACACCAGGTATGTTCAAAGTAGAGTTTGTTTTGAATATGAAAGGAAATCTAAAGCCTGAGTATGCTTTTTTCAGTTACAGGTTGTTATGTGAACCTTTTTTAATATTCTCACAATCAGTCTGACAGTGATATTATGGACTCTTTTTAGTGTAGCTGTGTAGCAGAAACTTCAACAAGTGTCACATTGCAGAGTCCAAATGTTGAGCAAGTATGGTGCAATATTTTCTCGTAAGTTGTGAAGATTGACAGAGTTGGCAGAGGCTGTTGATGTGCAAGTGTTGCATAGACAGGCATTTCACAGAAGTTTGCAAAGAAATTATGAGTCCGTCAGTTTCTGTACAATCAATGCTCAGCCAGCTAAAACATGAATCTGAACCAACTGGCATCACTTCTGCTGATGTGTAAACCTTGAGTTTATTGGATTAGTGTATGATGCTGACAATGCAATTTAGACATTATAAACCATTAACCTTCACCGAAAGTTGCCTAAAACTTTTGATTGCCTTCCGTCATGAGTCTCAAGGGACCCATGCCTTTTCTGAAGGACTAAAGCCTTGCCATACATTGTGGGTCTCCAGAGACCCATGCCTTTTCTGAAGGACTAAAGCCTTGCCATACATTGTGGGTCTCCAGAGACCCATGCCTTTCCCGAAGGACTAAAGCCTTGCCATACATCATGGGTCACCAGAGACCCATGCCTTTTTTTTTTTATAGGACTAAAGCCTGGCCATACATCATGGGTCTTCAGAGACCCATGCCTGTTTCTGAAGGACTACAGCCTTGCCGTACATCATCATCATGAGTCTCTGGGGACCCATGCCTTTTCTGAAGGATTAAAACCTTGTTGTACATTGTGGGTCTCCAGGGACCCATGCCTGTTCTGAAGGACTATAAAGCCTTGCCACACATCATGGGTCTCAAGGGACCCATGCCTTTTGTGAAGGACTAAAGCCTTGCCACACATCATGGGTCTCAAGGGACCCATGCCTTTTCTGAAGGACTAAAGCCTTGCTGTACATTGTGGGTCTCCAGTGACCCATGCCCTTTCATCGTAAGGACTAAAGCCTTGTTATACATCATGGGTCTCCAGTGACCCATGCCTTTTCTGAAGGAATGAAGCCTTGCAGTGGTTTTCATTTTTGTGTACTCTTCTCTTATAAACAAAAACAACTTTTAGGACTTGTGAAGAACCACTGTTTATAGACAAAGTCATAAAATTTTGTTGAGTTTGCTTTAAAACTGACTCAGTTATCGAGTGAAAATCATGACTATGAGTCATCTGATAACCATGACGAATGGTGGAGGTTAAGCAGACCAATTTGATTATTGTTTTGACTTGATCAGAACCTTTTTTTCAAAATCATAGCATTCCAACTTCACCCATCCAAAAACAACAAAAGCTTATACCTTATATCATGTTCTGAAATATACATTACACTGACAGTTTCTTTCTAAATTCTAAAACAAAATTTACAGACTTTCACACACATTTCCATCATAGTCAACAATGATCACTGACTTGAAAGAAGAAGAAAACAAATAATGTAATGTAATGTAAAAGGATATTTATAAAGCGCTTTACCTCGCGAGAGCCCAAAGCGTATATTACAGAAAGACATGATAAAATTACAATTCTAATTCAAAGTGCACACACACACACACACACACACACACACACACACACAAACACATGCATGCGTGCACACACACACACACACACACACACACACACACACACACACACCACACAAATAAAGAGATAACAACAAAAAAGAAAGAAAATGGGAAAGAAAAATGAGAGAGAGAGTGGACCAAACTTCTTGTCACAACTGAACTGTACATTTGAAAGCAAAAAAGGAGTGTGGAAAGCTTCATATTACAACCTTCAGAGATAGTCTTCATTAATTAATTAAGACATGATGATAACTTACTTCATAAACTTCTATTGTAGCACACAAAATATAATCATACCATAATAATCATCATTGTAGTTCATGGTTCTACACTAGTTAGCAAAATAAATCACTTATTCCATACACAAAAGTCCATTCATTACTTCTTTTTCATCAAAATCATACAAAAAAGTTTTGACTATAAGATATATGTTAATAGGAATGCCCTAGAAGTTCAATTAAAACTCATGGCTATTTTTGTAAGTTTTCACTCATATGTTTGGCCAGTTATAGTATACCTCATTCAGCTGCTCTTCAATCTGTTTGAGAGTTTTCCGACAAAGTTCTCGTTTCTTGTCCAGTTTTCTGTCCAGCTTCTTACGGGACCAGTACCTTTGGGCGACCACATAGACCACTGACAGGGTGACTACTGCTCCCACTCTCCACTGCCAACCAGACGGACTGACAGAACATCTGACCTTGAATCCTGACATGATGGGTAGATCACTCACTAGAAACAGAGATAAGAAAAACAAAATTTTGATGGCAAAAATGATATTGATAATAATGGTTACACTACTGCTAATGTTTGAATAACAAAAATTCCGTACATAAAGCTTATTGTTCTGGAACATGTCAGTTCATGATCATAATTAAAATGATCTAATATAGAGAGAGAGAGAGAGAGAGAGAGAGAGAGAGAGAGAGAGAGAGAGAGAGTGAAACAGAGAAAAAGAGTGAGAGAGGGAGGGAGGGAGAGAGAGAAAGAGAGAGATTAAGTGATTATGAATTTGATAACTCTCTTTCTTCAGAAATCATTTCGCTTTCTCTTTTCAATTTATCATCCTCTCCTGTCTTCGTCTCTCTGTTTTTCACTAATTCTATCTTCTCATGTGATTGCATGTATTCTTTATATTTCTTTATATAGCTGAATGGACAGAATAAAATTCTCTCTCTCTACACACATTAATGGGAGAAGAGACTGTGGTGGGAGCAATCGTAGTTCGAATAACTTGTCTTCAATTTTTTCTTTTTTTATTATTAAGAGAAATAACGATCTTGATGATAGGTCTCGGAAAACATGCCTTCCCCTCACCTTCTTTTTCTTTTAGCTCCTCTACCCCCTGCAGCAACCCTCTCCTCACCCGCCCTCAATATGAATGAGGATCGTTAAGTTCACATGATTTTTTTTTTTTAGCCAGGGTACAACAACATAATACATGATGAGATGATCATGATCACTTCTACTTCTTATCGAAGATCTGGTCTTACACTGTCATCCTAAAACTTACCTCCTCTTCTTCTTCTTCCTAGAGAGCTGGTTCACTCAAAAATGAGTAGGTCACCAGCGCGCATGTTAAAAAAAGAAAATGCGACTCAACCTGTTGGCCCCTGGAGCAAAATTTGGCAACAAGGGGTTGCACATGATATTTAAAAGGTTAAAAGCAAATGGCCAGGTTAAGGCCTAGGTAACCATAAAATATATGGGGAAGTTAAAATAGAAAAGTCAGTCAATATGCAGGTCTCAAGATTGTCTTATCAATTTGATTTTTAAAAGAGACTGCATTTGTGGCAATCTTGATGGCACCCGGCAGTGAGTTCCACAGCCTTACAGAACTAGGATAAAATGAATGTAAATGGCTGTCAATATTTGATGTAGGTATGGCATAAGATTGACTGTCATTCCTGTGTGCTGTGTACTTTTATTAAATACTAGTTGTTCCATTGGGATATCAATTAGTTTAGCTCTGCCTTTGAAGACGGTATGAAGTTTAATAAAGGCTCTTCTCTCTTCTAAGGGTTTCCATTCTAATTTCCTCATGTTCTCAGGTCTGGAATTCCAATATTGTCCTGTCTCTTTCTCCTAATGTAAGACCATAATTTCTTGTTTTGATGATCACCTTCTGAAATCATCGAATTAACATAATCGGAGCGGGTGAGCCTACATTCCTTCCGACACCTTCTCTTAATATGTTTATACCTAATCAGTAATCTTTCTGAATTAGGATGTAGTTTCAATTTCTTACAGAACCGATGTTTCCTTCTCAACAAACGTTTTGGCTGGTGGTTCTTGCTTGAGGTTATTTTAGTTGGTATGTTGTCATCCATAATAAATTCCAAGTTAGTTTTTATGCACTTCCAATGGTCACTGACATTATCTTTAGCACTATGAGACCTCAAAAAAAGACGACTGAAATCATGAGTGTCCCTGCGTAATTTTGGTCAGTCTGCTTGGTTCCAGAGTCTGATGGTACGTTTAGGGGTTTTCTTGGAAAAGGTTGAAAGTTGCTCTCTAAGAGAATTATGTCATGATCACCCAGGCCTGCAATTAATTCCTGATTGCCTAAAGCACCTGGACAATTGGTAAAAAGTAAATCCAAGAATGCATTGCCACGTGTTGGTATTTCAACTGACTGCACTTATTCAAGGTCTTTGGTGGTATCAAGAAACTGAGAATTAATGTTTTTACTATATTGATTACCAAGTATGGCATCTGTAGTGACGCACGGTTTTGGTGCACATAGGCGAGCTCAGCGAAGTGCACCTCACATGAGAAGTGTTCACTGACACTCAGGTAAACAAGCAGACGAACTCTGGCAGTACGACAGGGGAGCTTGAAGAGTGCGGTCCGCTAAATTGTTGTTAGTTTAGCGACGCTAGGCCTTGAAGAGAGCGGACTAGCTAACTTATAGTTGGCCAGGGAGCTTGACACTCGGCCTTGAGGAGAGCGGACTAGCTAGCTTGTAGTTAGCTGGGGAGCTACGTTGTACTACAGTGACAGTAACACTAGTGACAGACCAGTGCTAGGGCCTCCAGTTAACAGGGGACAGTTTTGCCCTTGCACTGCGACAGTACAGCCGTAGACGGTTACAACGGCTAGGACGGTTTTGACAGTACCACTGCTGGGCCCGAAGGTGGACACTGACAGAAAGACAGTGCACCAGCTGCAGACCCTCTGACGCAAGCCGAATGTGGACAGCTTGGACAGAGTGCGTCGCAGACTGACCTAGACTAGACCTTACTTGGTAGCTCATGCCAGTGATGGGCTTGGGAAAGAATCCCGACGAAGCCCCCAAGCCAGAGTCTGGACTGACCAGGTAAGGTAGAGTGTGTGTGTGTGAGTGCAGAAGTGCTGGGTATATAAACGAACTTCTCTTGAGTGTAGGGAAAACACTTCACATCTTCACGCCAGACGATATCAGGCAAGTTGAAGTCTCCACCAATCCATAATATTGCCTTCCATAATATTACCTCCTGGAACACTGCACACGTCTCGAGTATGGGAAGTCTGCTGACGATGGCCGTCTGTACTAACAAGAAAAATGGCACGGAATGAAGTTAGTTATTCCCGTAATAAACAACAAGTGGATGACTGAATGAGCCTAGCGCGAGTCCAAAGTTTGAAGCAAAGGGCAGTAATGCTGAAACCATTCTCCGATTTCAAGCTTGCTTTTCTTCGAGAGTACACTCCACCTTGATATCCGATTGTCGCTTCGGAGAGACAAAGACTACAACGTACAGTGATTTTTTTTTTTTCCTTGGGGGGGGGGGGGGGGGGGGGGACCGCTTAAAATACTGTGTTTGCCTTTTTTTTTTGTAACATATTAACGTGTGTTTGTGTGTGGCTGACGTGACATGAAAATATTCGGGATGACAAACTATCTTTGAAGATGTTCAGAAGACTTAATTTTTTAAAAAGTGTAACTGGTCCAGCATACTACTATCGATTTTCGGAAGCCTGGACAAACAATACAAAATAACCGGAAGTAATTTTATTATCATCCGGGTTCTCTGCTGTGTTCCTTGGCAACGAGAATGGCTGTATCGTAACGGTTGCTGAGGAGCGATATTTCCAGTGAACCGCTCGTAGAACTTTTTTGATTCAGGTACGTATTTATTGATTTTTTTTTTATGCTATAGAGGGAAAGTGAGTTAAGGCTAAAATATCTCAGAGAAAAATTAACACATCAAAGATCCAAGAAACTCTTCTTTTTTTAAAATTTTTAAATTGTTCGTTAAAAAAGTTAATTTATTCAGCGCTAGGCTGAGTCGGGCAGTTTGTGGGGGAAAAACCCGTTGAATTATCATGGTCGTTAGTATGCTGATATTTGGATTCAATGTAATTAAATCTTTTGTTTTAGTATCCTGGGACTGAAATAAATGAAAAGAGAAAAGTGTGATGTATTAATAACTATCATTGTACCATTCTCATTTTACTACATAATTTCCTTTTTTTACTGGTGGATAATAAACTTTGTATTATTTTTTTTACTTTGTCTAAATGGACGGGGGCCTGGGGTTCGTGCGTGTACAGCGTGCACTGACATTCATCCACTCCCATAGACACAGACCCCACTATTCGTTCTTGTGTTCCTTGTAGATTTATTTCTTCATGAACACCAGCAACCCCACCGGCAGCAGCAACCACCTGTCCAACAACATGCACAGTCCAAAACTAAGAGGGGAAAACCCTTAACTCTGTTGGACACTGATATTCCCCCTTTGACACCCGCCTGTTAATTTACGAATAAACCAGTTAGGCTCTTGTTAGCCAACAACAAATCACCCTCGGGCGCACTCTCTTCTCATTCAAAACAAGAGGGAACTTACACACTGCTACCGGCGTCAACATACATCACCAATAGCATCAAAGTTATCTTTTTCACAAAATGATAATTACATGAAAAACAAAATGATATTTAAAAAAAAAACATACTAAAGGAATAAACTAAGAGAGAGAGAGAGAGAGAGAGAGAGAGGCAGTGATTCAGCGCCTCTTTACCCTTATCTAACATGAATTACTGCCCTTTCATCAACATAAATTAGCCACCTGTCAGCAGTCTCACCTAAGAGCTACATTTTCTGTGATCGTCCGGCCACTGGCATCTCTACAAAAACATAAGTTGCCTGTCACACACAATACACATGTCTCTAAAGGCAAGACAACCACACAAAAACTGCATCCAACACACATCATGTCGGACATCTTCCCCATGATCTACGTCACAGAAATCACACGGGCTGTACTAGGTTCAGTGCATCACACACCCAGCTATCCAGCAGCAGACGACATTCACAGTCCCGCTGCCAACCACACATCGCTCGGGTGACGTCAAGTTGGAATGACGTGATTTGGTCCCCCTCCCCCCCCCCCCCCCCCCCCCACTATATTCAAGATTCAAGAATACTTTATTATCTCAATACTGAGAAATTACAATCGTGCTGCTGACTAACTATACATTAGTGACATAAATAAACATGAAAAACAATGAATAATATACAAGTAGGGTAACTCAGCAACAATAAACAAGTAGGGTAACTCAACAACAACTAATATTACTAACACAATGTAATGTTTTCGACTGACGAGAACATGGTGCGATTAAGCAAAACAGAAACAGTATACCGGGTCTGGTCTTTGGATCAAACCAAACAACATCTAAGAACAATATATCTCGCTAAAAATTCTCATCCTTACACAAAGGATTAAAGCGATCACCGACCAAAGGATTTAGAACGTAAATCCACAACAGAGATTCATTTTCGAATTCATGCTTGTGTAGGACACACAACGCGAAATCCACAACAGAGATTCATTTTCGAATTCATGCTTGTGTAGGACACACAACGCTAACGTCTCCATTAGGCCTAATAAGCACGGCATAGCATGTCTGTTCACAAAACCAGCTCTTCTGATCAGTCTACTTAACTCGAGTCAGAAAGTCGGGAGTTTGTCATTCTGGATTGAACGATCATTTACAAAAAAAATAATAGGACACAACAATTAGTATCTTCCCACCATTACGTCAGTCAGTTGTATGTCACATCAATAGAGCGATGAACCGATCTATGAAAGATCTTTCAACATCGAAAACTACAAGTACAAGTATAGTTAAACAATTACTTACAGTCCAGTCTCCTATGCCAAACGGCCGATCGTTCACTTCACGCAGTGAGCCAAACGTCCTCTCCCCTCAACGTCTCTGTGACAAAATCCCCGACTCACGGGACGCACGTTAGGCCTAGTCGACGCGTCTCGTGACCACATGAGTCAATAACAAATTTTAAACAAGGGCGTGAGCAGATTGGATGCTTCGGACAAAGGGGACGGTTCTTCCATAACGCTTACGCCACAAAGCGATAGCAGGAAGCATCCACGCTACACGCACCTACCTATGGTGTACTAAGTGTGTCAACGCACGGGAAATTTAGAGGATTTTCCATCCGCTCACACACTCCCCTGCTTAACGTTAATGGCCCCCATTAACGCACATAACCACAGGAGAACAACAAATTAGAAAACAACAACAACAACAACAACAACAACAAAAACCCAACTTCGTCATCCCCTGAGCAATTGCACAAAACATGAATAACACCAAAAAGCAAACTACGATTCTAAAATCCATCTGGGAATTGCACAAACAAAACAAACAATCAAAAAAAGTCTTCCCAGGTACCAGACATGCACACTCATATGCACAAATTGTGACAATAAACTCGCTCAGTTGCGTCCACCACGTAAGAAAACGTCACTCACACAAAAAATTTTGCAAGGCCCTGCGAACAGCTCCTTCGCCACACAAAAAGGGAGATAATCTAAGGCTGCGACAACCCAAGGCAGCACCATGCAGAGGACAACCACTTTGGGCCTACCATTTTGCGACCAAATACGTGTGGTTGGCAGCGAGACTGTAAATGTCGTCTGCTACTGGATAGCTGGGTGTGTGATGCACTGAACCTAGTACAGCCCGTGTGATTTCTGTGACGTAGATCATGGGGAAGATGTCCGACATATGTGTTGGATGCAATTTTTTGTGGTTGTCTTGCCTTTAGAGACATGTGTATTGTGTGTGACAGGCAACTTATGTTTTGTAGAGATGCCAGTGGCCGGACGATCACAGAAAATGTTGTAGAGGTGAGACGCGTCTCGTGACCACATGAGTCAATAGCAAAGTTTAAAAACAAGGGCGTGAGCAGATTGGGTGCTTCGGACAAAGGGGACGGTTCTTCCATAACGCTTACGCCACAAAGCGATAGCAGGGACCATTCTACCCAACATGCACCTACCTATGGTGTACTAAGTGTGTCAAAGCACGGGAAATTTAGAGGATTTCCCATCCGCTCACATTTGGTTTAAACAGATTTTATTTGATCGAAAACAGTTTTGCAGCAATATTCATCAAATCATGGAGTACAACAAGCATAGGCTTATAAACCGTACTCTTTCAAAGAAAATGTACATTGGAGTGGCTGCGTCAGGAAATTGATCAAAATGGAATTGGAAAGGAGGAAAATCAACAGACACAAACAAAAACAAAACAACAACAAAGACAATCGAACAAACGAAAAGTCGTTTAACACACAAGAATACACTCAAACTACAACACAATAATAAAATAACCCACTCCACACCCGAACCACGCCATGCCATTTCAATCAAAAGTGTTCAATACCAGGTAGAAGACCGGGAAGGTAAATGTGGTAAGCCGAATAAGTTAGTTAAGTGCAAACCAATTAGATAGCTTAATAAAATTTCCAACCATAGTAAGTATCTCTGTATTTGCGTCCACATCCAAGTCAAGGTTACCAGTCAGTAATGTTGAGATATCGCGTTTTGCTGTGTCGTGTAGAGTTTCTATTGTCAGAGCACGGGCCTGTTGATGGAGTGGACAATTAATCAAGAAGTGGGCTGCATCTTCAACTGCCGTGCCACAGTCACATGAAGGGTTGTTTCTAAGATGTCGTTTGAAAAGATCGTGGTTTAAGTCACTCATTTCCAATCTCAACTTACACAAAATTATTTCTGACGTCCTATCAGATAAGTAGTAACATCTAGGCACGATACTATCGGTACTGCTGAGGAAACGCTTGAGAAAACTAAGAGAATTAGATACTTTAATATTGTCAGGGAGGTCATTCCAAAGAGCAGTAGATGAAGGAAAGAAGGAAGATTTGTACATATCTAGTCTACACTTTGGCATCTGCCTCTCCAGGGGGCGCCTGAGGTGATAAGGGTTTACAGAGGATATAAGATGGGGAAGTCGATTAGACAGATAAATCGGAACAATACCGTTGACAATTTTGTAGTACAGAATGATTTTATGACGTCGTCGTCTCTCTTTTAATGATGTAAAACCGGATTCCTTGTATAATTTTTGGTGGCTAGTCCCTCGGACTGAGCCGACTATAGTTCTAATCGCATCCAGATGCACATTTTCTAAATCTTCAGCTTGTTTATTTGTACAATTATCCCACACGACATCCGAAAAATCGAAATGGGGCAAAATAAATGACTTATACATTATTTCGAGTGATTTCCGACTAAGACGGTGTTTAAATGAGCGGAGGCAGGCAACAAGAACACGACATTTTGACAACATGGATTTGATGTGTCGATCCCATTTACAATTATTTT
>CM065719.1:55899445-55906945 GCA_033310375.1 Conus canariensis | reverse complement strand
CAGTCTTCCTATGGAACGGTCCACCTCACCAAACATAGCCATGACTGGGACAGACCATGTCAAAGATACAGTGGCTTTCTGTGATCATCACGTCTTTGACCACAGAAATCGTGCAGAACTCTCTGGAAACCCAGGATGCTGGAACTAAACGTCAGTGTCTGAATTTCTGAGTCGCTGCCGTAAAAGCTGGTGGGCACAGACTTGGGCTCTGATATGAATATGAATTGACAAGAGTCTTTGAGTCTTCTCAAAGAATAAATAATACGAGAATGTCTGTACAAACGTATGCATGGAAACAAGTCATGTATTGGAGCTGATGGCGAGTGGGACGATCCGGAGCAAATGGCACGACAGTCCAAACACAGAAGATGAACAGAAATTCTCTGTGGGGGAAACAAGAAGGCAGAGGTGGAGGGGAATCTGAACAGACCTGGGATAACTTGATCTGTTCTGGATGACTTGGTCTGTTCAACAGCTTGGGGGCAGACAGGTCTAAGGCAGCAGCATCGTGAACCGTGGACAGGCTGGTGCATAGAACATCTAGCCACGTGGGTTGTTGTTCGGGAAGCGTCAGGAATGCCAGCCACAAGACCGACAATCCAAGTCCTTACCGGAGCAAAGTGGATGAGGTGGTGAGAGTTCTCTCCCCTTCAACGATGACTGCAGGTTGTACATGGCGATAACTGGATCGGGTGTCAGGGAAGACTGGTGACCTGCCAGCTGCACGGACGGACCACGAGACCTGACCTCACTGGAAGTGTGCAGACCAGACCTGATGACCGCCAAGGATCAAGGCGTGGTCCATAAAAAAAGGTCAAGGTCTCACTGGATCACCGTGTTGGACAGCACGCTCGGATCGGAAGGCAGGCAGATCCAGGAACAGGTGGGCACGTCCACGGTGCAATAGGGAAGGTGCGAAGGACAGGAGGCACACAGGTTCTGAAGGTCCTCCTCTGTACAGTAGAACTTGTCCGTCTTGGGCGGCTGCGTGGTCCGGGGGATGGACGGGATGAGGGCGCCCAGGCTCATGCCACGTGACCCCTCCATGCACAGCATGACCAAGATGGCTGCCGACAGAAGGACGCAGACTGCTTTCATGATGACTGGTAGAATGAAGAGTTGGGGACCGAACAACGTTCACTTCACAAGGACGAAAAAATAACGCTCAACGCTCCCAGAAAAGTTTGAGAAAGAATAAAAAATAAGAGTTTTGTCTACTTTGAGAAATTTGTTGTTCTATTGCTCGTTCTACAACACCGTTCGTGCAATCAGCTTACAGAAAATCTCTTCGACTCTTGCTGGGTTGGGTCCAATGGCACCAATCATTCAATCTTTGAACGCCACTTGATACGACTGGTCAGTAATCAAAATCACGTGTACATTAACCAGTGTCTCCTCTAATCAGCATGTGGCAACCAAGCCGTTCTCGTCAAACTCCAACCAAAACCGCAACAAGTAAAAAGTCTGGTGAATCTCTATAGAGCAGCAACAATAGCAAAGGGAGAAAAACAGACGCGAAGGGGAAGGAAACCGAGTGTCTGTAAACACGCTTGATGTACTATCGAGTCAGCTTTCCCGTGCAGTGAAGTGAGCTAGCTAGCTCTCCGTGTGTTGCCTGGTCTCCGCGGGACGGGCAAATGATACTGGCTAAATCTGGCGAGCCGGTCCTTTATATCTGCCGGCTGACACAGGGGACTGCCTCCATCCGTGTTCCCCTGCCCACTCCCTGACGTGTTAATGCTGGCTGTGTCTGCTTTCAGATTTATCATGTTTTCCGTTTCTTTTCTCTTCCTCTTTTCTTTTTTCTTTTTCATTTTTTTTTCTTCTTCTCTCCTCTCCCTAGCACTGTAGGAACGCCATACATGGTGTTTGTGTTTAGGCCTGAGTGACTCAAGGGACTTGAAGGACGGGGACAATTGTTATTGCTGCGTGATTTGATGCAGAAGTATTTAATCAGTCGCTGACGACCTGACTATGACGTTATTCTTTTTTTTCTTTTTTTTTAAGTATCTCTGCTCCCACCCTCTCCCTTTCATGCATCCCTCCCTCCACCTCCTGCCCTCCTCTCGCCGAATTGTCTTTTCAAGTCCCTCTTCTGTCACAACACACACACACACACACACACACACATACACACACACACACACACACACTCACACACACACATACACAACACACCACACACACACACACACACACACACACACACACACACACACACACACAACACACGCACGCACCACCACGCACCACACGACACACATACACATACACACACACACACACACACACACACACACACACACACGCACCACCACGCGCGCGCGCAGCGGCACGCCACACACACACACACACACACACATATATATAATACATACATACAATATACATACATACGTAATATACATTCATACATACATAACAATTGTATGTGTTGTGTGTGTGTGTGGGGGGGGGGGGGAGAGAGAGAGAGAGAGAGAGAGAGAGAGAGAGAGAGAGAGAGAGACAGACAAGACAGACAGACAGAGAGATGGAGAAGACAGACAACACACACACACACACACACACACACACACACACACACACACACACACACACACACACACACGGAGAGAGCACCGTGATCTATTTGTAATTCAGTAACTCATCCAATCTTCATACCCTCACCACCACCACACCACACGTCCCCCTCCCTCCTCTACCCAACCTATCCTCCCTAGTCTCTTCAACTTCCCAGCCTTCCCCTCCGTACACTCCGCTCCAGCTACTATTCTCAAGGTGATTTTCTGCCCAAGGTTGACTTTCCCGTGGAAAGGTATGATTGGAAGAAGACAGATAAGGATGAACTGCAAGAGAGAGAGAGAGAGAGAGAGAGAGAGAGAGAGAGGCACTCCATTATTAGGCATGACTGTCGGATTTAGTCATTCAATGGCATTCAACAAGTTACAAGCCAGTAAAATCATCATCAGTGAAGAATGCATCAAAAGAAGAAGCAAAATTTAGGCTTGCCTCCCTCTGCCTCGTATTTCTGCAGACGAAATGAGCCAAAGTGTTAATCAGCGGATGTGACGTGTCCCAAACATGGTGCATTTTAGCCAGTCAGCAGCCGGGTTGTTGTGGTCAACTGAAGCAGACTACCTGCTCAGGATGGTGAAACTGACACTTTTCCGGGACATAATGTCACAGAAACTGGCACTCGTGTCCGATAGGTTTGGAAGTTTACTCAGCAGATGCACCCTTCTGTCTATCTGTATTTCACATTATGTTAGATATACCATAGATGTATAAAACAACTGCTTGGAATGAATGAACAATGCATCAGCAGTGTCATGAGCAAGTTATATGCATTCCATAGGAAATAGGAATCTTAGTGGTTCTGCTTCGTCAGACGTGGATTAGGTACATACATGCAAGCTCGCACGCACGCACGCACGCATGCACCCACACTCATACACACGCACACATTTCGCAGAGGATAGGCCAGCGTCTCTGCCACGGGTTTAACTCTCTGGACAAAGAAGAGAAGGAGGTAAGCGCTGACATGGCGGAGTTTGCAAGCACTCCTGAAGACGATTCGAAAGGCCATTTGTGAGATTTTATTTGTCATTTTTCATTATTTATATATTTTTTTAATTCATCTATTTATTTATGTATTCATCTACTTCTTCATTTTTGGTACTGCTATTTGTGATGATTATTGATTTGTCCAGAACACACAGACAGGGACACATTATCCTTACGTATCCTATCCACCAGAGTTTTATTATTATTTCTTTTGTGCGTTTTTCTACTTAGGAGTTAGGCTACTTATATTCCCTCCATCGTATGTTTATTGTTAAACTAGAATTTGCTGGTTATAGCCATCATTTTGTAGTCTACGAGGAAGGTAGATATCCATTTAGGAAACCTGATTTAGTCAGTTGATCAGCCAGTTCGTAAGAGGTTGGCTAACTGTTATGAACCAGCCAGGCTTCTTTGCCGAACTTCCCGTGAGCAAATATGGTTTAGTGTAAAGCGATTGCATTGTGGAGTGGCAACCCCCTCTGAGAGAGCAAAGGGTTAAAGTTAAGGGGGAAAAAACCCACCGAAATAACGATCTATCGTACTGGCCCGAATTTGTGGAATGTACAGCCTAAAACTGTTCCCCAAAACATCTTCTTCTAATTCTCCATTCAAGTTGTGTATGCTCTTTAAGCATGAATAAAATCAACGACGACAACAACAACAACAACAGCAACAACAACAACTCACACACATACACACACACACACCACACACCACAATGCACGCATGGGCGCACGCGCGCGCGCACACACACACACACACATACACACACACACACACACACACACACACACACATACAGAGAGAGAGAGAGAGAGAGAGAGAGAGAGAGAGAGAGAGAGAGGTCGGAATACATAATGAGTTCACCGACTCATAAGACTCTACATTAAGTTAAAGAAATTCTAAACCCTATAGATTAATAATTTAATTTCAAGCCTGTTTTCGAACGTGTTGGAGGAAAAGGGAAAAAAAGGGGGGAAGGGACAATGAGGGGGGAGGAGGAGATTCAAAATAAGAACAAAAAAAAAAAAAAAAAAAAAAAAAAAAAGGGAAAGAAAGAAAAGACCACCAAGCGAACTTCACCAGAACAGAAGAATTTCGTGCCACCTACAGACAAAGTTCGGAACTATTTATCACACTGGGACAGATTAAATAACCTCCACGTTCACATACTGGGTGTACACACGCATGAGCGGGATTCTTTAGCATTGCTAGATCAGAAACAGTAATCTGTCCCACCTCCCAAGAATGTACGAAACATGTCTATTGGCGAGATTTTCAGGACATAGAGAGCCAGTTCACAAGAATGTAGGTCAAACAAGCAATATTGGTTCAGTGGGCACAAATTTAAGACTTTAAGGGTGTAGAGGATCGGTGCTGTGCTGCGGTGTTTTCAGAGGAACGGGAGTCGAATTGTTAATACTGATCGGGTCGGTGAGCCCACAGATATTGATGCTGTTTCGGGTTGAGTTTTATTACGGCCCATTCACCTGACCACACGGCGCTTGTAACCACGAAGAGAAAAAAAGGGAGGTCACTCCCGTGTTGGAAACAAACAAAATAGCTCTATAGATCTAAACATAGTACATACGATATGTACCATAACAGTTTAGGTATTGTTAAGATGCGCCGACCACTCCGCCGAGTTTGTGGCAACCAGATGGTCAACTGAAATCCGTAACAAATCAACAACAATGCTAATGCAACGAAAAGGACATGAAAGAGCTACATTATTCGCAAATAATACTGCAGAGTGGAGAGAACTTGTGCCCCAATCCAGAGGTTCAAACCTCACGGCCTAAACCCCAAATTACATGTAGGGTTAAGGCAGACGGGATCAAGTTCATCATGATAATGAAGCTGACTGGCACGAACCCAATCAATAGAAAAAGAGGACCGTCTTCTGCAAACCTGTGTTGTCTATTAATTCTTAGATTCTTGGTTATTTTTTCATTGTCATTATTTGGTGTGGGTATATTTGGAATCTTTGCTGTGTTGTTTTTTTTTTTTCTCTTCGTTGATAGATATGATTTTATGGTTCTAAACTGTGGAGACTTAGAGAGTTCTATGTAAACCAAAGTGTTGACGCGGTTTCTGTTGTGTGTGTGTGTGGTGGTGTGTGTGTGTGTGGTGTGTGTGTTTTCTTCAGAATTAGCTCATCATAGAGTAAATAAAATGCGTTTGCAGCCGTAACTAAAACGAAGGATACATATTTCTATTTAAGACTTCAAGTCCGAAGGAAGGGCAATATCAGAAGTCTTTATTAAGTGGCACACTATTTAGAAAAAAAAAAAAAAAAAAAGGGCAACCTAAAGTGTATGCTTCCTGGTAATTAACAAGGACATTAGTTAGATATTTTATAAAATTGTTTTCCTCAGAATTTGCACATGAATTAGCGACTCGTTTCTCTTTTGTCAGTTCCAGATAGTTTGCTGGTGTCTTAGTAGCGTGTCTCTTTCTATCAGTTTCAGGTAGTTTGCTGGTGTCTTGGTAACGTGTCTCTTTCTATCAGTTTCAGGTAGTTTGCTGGTGTCTTAGTAATGTGTCTCTTTCTATCAGTTTCAGGTAGTTTGCTGGTGTCTTAGTAACGTGTCTCTTTCTATCAGTTTCAGGTAGTTCGGTGGTCTTTAGTTACTTATTTATTTTAATCTGTTTTCTTGTAGCTTACTGGTACGTTAGTAGCATGTTTATTGTTTACCTTATTTCTTTTCACCTGTTTTCTGGTACTTTGCTGGTGCATTAGTGACTTGTTTCTTTGAATGAGTTTCCTGGAAATTTGTTAGGGCGTTAATAGTTTGTTTATTTTCATTAGCCTCTTGATGAATTGCTGGTGCATAAGTCACTCTTGTGTGTTATTGGTTTCGTGGCAGTTTCTTGGGGTATCAGTAACTTGTTTCCTTGTATTAGGTTCATGTCAGTTTGCTGGTGCCTTACAAACTTGTTTGCAATTTACTTGTCATTTCTACTTCTTTAAAGCGAATCCCAAATATAGGTGCGGTGAAGTGCATGCAGCACTCATGCAAGCACAATAATCTCATTAAAGAGAAAGAAGAGAGACTAAAAACACGTACATATTAGTCACTTGACATTCATTACATCAATCTTACGTCAGTCTCAAATGTCTCAGCAAACGTCGTGTGACATATACGGACCCGCCTGCCCACGACAATAACAATTAGAGGAAACAGAAGGTAAATACAGACAAGCGACGATCCATCATAGTAGCCCACGCGAGGCAAGGGCGAGAACTTTTGCCCTAAAAGGTTTTTGTCTTGTTTGATAAATCTTGTGTAACCCCCCTCCCCCCCCCCCCCCCCAAAAAAAAAGGTTCACTAAGAGCAACGTCAGAATGTATAATGCATCCACATGTAAATTAGACTGTATATTTAGCCCCGTAAACGTGTGACCGAAGTTCGAAGAATTAATTTTTGGCAGCGTATTTCCGTGTGTACGTAGAAGGCAGTTAAAAACAAAACAAACAAAACAAAACAAAAAAAACCAGAAACCAGACGACCGACCTTGTAGGAGATTGCTTAGAGAACCTGGTTACGTGAACGCTTACCGTTAGGTGAGGTTCGAAACTGTACTGAAAAGAAGTGGATCTGCATCATTTCTTTTCAAAGTGAAGCAATGAACAAGCAATTAGGTTACATTATGTATGAAAATAGTTAAGCAGGGTAAAGTCAATCTGTGAAAGGAAATTGAATTAAATGAATTATGAAAAAAAAAAGAAAAAAGGAACATCAAAGCACGAAAAGAAAGGGCACAATTCAAGATGTGAAAAGAAAGAAATGAATCAAGCTGAAATAAGAAATGAGAAGAGTAACCAAACAAGAAAAAAAAAAAGGAAATAAGTGACAGGAAAGAGGACAACTTAAACTATGGAAGGGAAAAGTACAAGTCAAACGATAGGTTAAGGGGTAAGTCAAAATATGA
>CM065719.1:55851945-55859445 GCA_033310375.1 Conus canariensis | reverse complement strand
TCAGTATTGCTTCTGGATTCTGCCTACCTGGTGGTGAGAGGCATTTCGACATTAGCAGCAATGAGACTCGAAAAATATCGAGCAGATCCTTAAGGAAACAAACGCACTCGGTGAACGGGATATTGAAATAAATGGTAGACAAAAATTTGTCTGAAAATCCAAAAATGGAAATGTAGAAGACGTTGCCTATGATGGCCACTAAGTAGTGATAAAAATCCGCGAGGATAAACGATTACTTTTTTTTTAATCCCAAGTTTTAAACGCTGGCCGCCACCCCACAAGCTTAAAGAGCTCGCAGGTCGATACAGGACATGCAAAAATCGAAACGTGGACAAAACCTGGGCCTAGATATCTTCAATTTCAAGACAGAGAGTTCAACACACATCAAAGTCTTTCCCAATTAAATACATGATTTTCAAAGATAGATTTGTGGTTAAGTGGAAGGCGGCAAGAGAGGCAATATTTCCCCAGTGAGTTCCGTGGTTAGTTTTATTTTTCCCTCAAAGCGGGAGGACAACAGGACCAGCGAGCCACGGTTGTTTCGCTCTGTGAAGAGATCGTCAGGCTTCCTCCTGGATCCTGGTTACTTGCTGATTAGAAGCACTTCCAAAAAGCTAAAAGCAAATACCCCAAATCGAGTAGTTCTTGTATGTGTGCGTGCGCGCGCGTGTGTGTGTGTGTGTGTGTGTGCGTACGTGCGTTATGTTTCAAGTGTGATCGCTCCCACATAACTGGATGCACAGACTGGCTATACATTTTGTGGTTTGCGTATGTTGGCCCTGTGTGAAAGCATGCTGTGGTGAAGTTTATGTACATGATAGTATGTATTTTTGTCTTCGTAGATGCGAAAGAAAGATGTTCAAAATGTACGACCTTTTTTTTTTCATCAGAAAATATTTTATTGAAATAAATATGGATTTACTAGCAGTCGGAAGATAATACACAATACAAGTGAATAAGCACCACAAGATGATAGTTCTTACAAGAAGGCTACATGAACATTATGGAAAGAAGCACAATCGCGACGAACGTGCCACTTTCTGTTTTTCTTTGTTTTGTTCTCATAAAGTTTCAGATTCGTACAGATAGTCACACTTGTATGTACAGGTATGGTGAGAAACAGGATCACAGTTAATGCAATGAATGTCTTTATTTATAAGACAGAAACAGTCTGAATAGAATACGGTTTTTAACTGGAATAAGAAAAACACGAGTTCACAACTTAACTTTGCAAAGTTAGTCATTAACAATAATAATGATAATGATAATAATAATAATAATGATAACAACAATAATAATGATAATAACAATATAATGATAGTAATAATAATGAAAGAAGAAGAAAAAGAAGACGACGAAGAAGAAGAAGAAGTAGACGAAAAAGAAGACAAAGAAGAAGAGGAGGAGGAGGAGAAGGAAAAGAAGAAATGAAGAAATGACATGCATATTGTGCTTTTCCTTAACACTTAATAAAAGTCGCATACTTCAAAATCTTCCATATTTTACGATAATCCGTGCAGATGGAAATACAAAAGCATGAACACATTAAAGTGATAAAACACGTTGTGCTTTTTCACAAACATTTATAATCATTATCAAGAGAAATATTGATTCGCAAGGAAGACAAAAGAAACAAGAACAAAACAGACGACGTGAAAGCAAGTGCACGTAACACCAACTTTATACAAGAACAACACGAGGGGAAGAGAGTATTACAGACTAAGTATATTACGGTGAACAGGCCTAATTCACGTTCCACGAGTTTACTTGATATGTTCAACACAGTTGTGAACTGCGTCACCTCTTGAGATTTGTCATGAAATGAAACGCACACGAAGAGAAGGCACGACATTCTGAAGATGTTTTAATCCATGTTGTAATGTTATCAAACCAGTCCTTGAGCCCCTTTTGTTAAAACATATGTGTAAGAGTTATTTTGGGGCAAGAATAAACAGAAAAGCAAGATTTTTTTCCCATTAGAAAAAAAACAACAACATGATTTAGAGAAGGGGAAGGCAACAGCCTGTTGAGGTGGTACGTTTACAACTCGTCAAAATGAGCCTATGGCTGAACAGAATTTTTTCAACACTCAGACACTCAGAGAGAGAGAGAGAGAGAGAGAGAGAGAGAGAGAGAGGGGGACAGAGGCGGGGTGTGTGTGTGGGGGGGGGGGGGAAGGAAAAAATGTGACTATCCTTTTCTTTTTTTGACAAATAAGTGAATCCATCTTCATTAATCAAGAGAGAAAAAAAAAACAAAGAGAAAAAGACCACATCTGCAGACTTATGTCTAGTAAACGCCCTGCGAGGAAGCTCTTAAATCAAACCAAACGGTCATTAGCGGAAGAACGATGTGCCCTCCGCGTGCAGCTAAAGGCTAGAAGAACTCCGAAAGGTTAAACGATTTATCACTGTGTGGCAAACGTAAGGAGGAGGTAAGTCATGCTCTTTATAGCCCAGCCGACTGCCAAAATGCACGTCAACGCTGAGGGAGGGAGAAAGAGCAGGCAGTGAAGGAGATGGGGGAGACGGAGGGGATGAGAGGCAGAGGAGGCGGAATCATCGTGGGCAGTGGGTGAGTAGGTGGGGGAAAGGGGAGAGAGAGGAGAGAGAGAGAGAGGAGAGAGAGAGAGGAGAGAGAGAGAGACAGAGACAGAGACAGAGAGAGAGAGGGGGAGGGGGGTTGGGAACAAGCAGCTCAAGAAACAGCGGATCGTCTTCACACACACACACACACACACACACACACACACACACACACACACACACACACACACACACAGGTACGCACGCATGCACTCCCGGACGCACGCACGTACGCTCGCACGCACAACGAAGGAAAGTTTTCAGCTGTGCAAATCAAATCGACTCTATTGTGTTACTTCTTGGTCACCACTACTGATTTCCGTGTGTGAAACTGAGGCTGCTCTCCCCTGATGAGTGAGCCTCGTCATAGCACTGACAGCAACACCCTATTGATTTATCTATCTATTTATTTGTTTATTTGCTTCATTTTGGTTACTTATCTATTCATTTAAATTTTCATTTATTTATTTATTCGTTTATGTATTCATTTGTTTAGTTATTGGTTTTGTTTTCGTTTATTCATGTGACAACGGATTTTGTCACATGATCTTGCCAAAGACAAGAAACCTCCCATATTTTTAAAATGCCTGTCGGATCAAGAAGAAGATGAGCATACATACAACGGGACTTAAGATCTAATGGAGGGGGGGGGGGGGGGAGGAGGATTCCGTGCGAGAGTCAAACGGCGACCCCAGGGTCCTTTCGTCTTCTTGGAGACAGCATTAACTCCTTAGCTACCTGTCTACTTAGACAACATGATGGACAGACTGGTACTAGCTAAGTATTTAAATAAACGACAGCATGCTAGCTAGCCGAAGAGAGAAGGAGAGAGAGAGAGAGAGAGAGAGAGAGAGAGAGAGAGAGAGGAGAGAGAGAGAAGCAGACAAGACAGACAGACAGACAGACAGAGGTAGACAAATAGACAGGAAAACAGAGAGAGAGAGAGAGAGAGAGAGAGAGAGAGAGAGAGAGAGAGAGAGGTACAGACACATATCGGCAGACAGCAAATTAGCTAGACTGACAGGAAACAAATAGACAAAACAAATAGACATACATGTAGACAGACAGACAGACAGATAGATAGATAGATAGTAGATAGATAGATAGATAGATAGATAGATAGATAGATAGATAGATAGATAGATAGACAGACAGACAGACAGCCAACTACACCGATATGAACTACACAGCTAGCTCCCGTGCGAGACTTAGATATATTAGATATACGGCGTGTGTGTCTATGCATTCGAAATGGCTCACTCTCCCTTGGACTAGGGTGCTTTAAACTCTTTAAAAAAAACCTCTTCTAACTGTGTGCCTTTTTCTTTCAGTACCTCGGTTTATGGGCCTACTCGAATTACTGGCACCTGAACACAATTCAGTATCCAAGGGAAAGGCTAAGAAACAAGCAAACAAACCAACAATCGAACAAACAAACAAACAAGCAAACGGTGCCAAGCGAGACTCAGGTCAGTGACTAGGGGATTTCTCCTTTCCTAAGGAGGAATGTTACCAACTAGGCCACCGCTGCGTACTCTGTATACATGTACATTGCTTTCCCCTGTACACATGTACACTTGTTCCTGTATATCTATGTACACAGTGATCGTCTATATACACGCGCCGTTTGTTTGTTTTTTTTCCTTCTGGTCCTCTCTTTTCAAGGGTTCATCAGATGTAAAATGTTTTTACAAAGGCGATTTTCTCATCCGCAGTGAATACACTTTCCATCATATGGGTCATTAGACGAATCTTTTCTCCCTTATATGAAATAATGAACAATGCCACTTTGCCCATAGCTCTTATTTACACTGTCTGCCATACCGGTCTACAATGTGTATATTTGCTCCCCCCAAAATGTCTGAACAAACAAAAATGAAGAAACCAAGTCTACGGAGAAGGCGAAGTCGTGGTAGGTCCTCTCGTATCTGAAGAGTCCTGTGACGCAGTCAATGACGTCGCTGAACCCTGTGACGAGGATGACGAAGGCAATGAATCCTGCGCGGAATGAGACACCGGTGTCAATGATCCATTCTCGGAGCCCGCGGGATTCGAGGAGCCTACAGTCCCCGCACCCGCTGCCTGCTGTGAAGAAGTTCCTTGGGGGGAGGAGGAGGAGGAGGACGAAGAGGAGGAAGAGGAGGGGGATGGTAGTTGAGGCTGACCTGCCAAGTACATCTGTCGCAGCTTTTCGATCATGCCAGCAGAAGCCGTCGGCTCAGCGCCTTGCGCAGAGGACTGCTGACCGGACGCTCCAGAGCTGTACACACTGGAGGAACTCTTGGAGCCGGTCAAGTCTGAAGACAGAAGCGCCTGGGCCTCAGCCATGCTGGGAATGTGGGCCGCGACATGCCCGGACGGGGCTGGTCCGTTGGAGGTTCCTGAACTCGGCGTGTGAAGATCGGTTCCGCCGTTGGATGCTCCGCTGTTGGAGGACTCTGACCCTGCTGCACTGGTGCTTGATGAGGAGTGTGATCCGCTGGTGGATGATGAAGAGCTGGATGGATCGGTGCCGGAACCCGCTCCATGAGTGGCAGAGCCCGCTACAGAGGATGGAGCTCCGTCCACTGCGGATGAACTGTTGTTGAGAACTCCATTCACAGAGGAAGGAACGTCACCGTGTGATGTGTTACCCGAGACAGACATGTCGCTTCCTGCCTCACCGGCAGGCACTGAGGTGCCCGTAGTGGGGGAGCTGGCCGTCACTCTGGGAAACTCCTCAGAAGAGCTCGCTCCTGGCGCCGATGTCTCCATAGAACCGGAAGAACTGGCATCTGTCGGAGGTCTTCGGTTAATGTCGGAGGAAGCAGAAGAAGAAGATGAAGTGCTAGTCTGCGGGCTTTTAGAGCTAGAGTCAGTATCCGTGCTGCTTCCGCCATCCACCGGAGCCTTTTCCGCCGAGTCCAGCAGTTCTGCAGAGTCGGGTCTAGGACCTGGGTTGACAACCGTGGGCAAAATTCTTGAACCGGCTGTCGTGAAAGGTTGTGGGGACGTCGTAGAGGGCGGCGTCGTCGTGATCTCTGCCGTCGGAGGGACTGTTGTGAAGGTCGTTGGCGAAGTGGTGGTGGTGGTGGTGGAACTCGTAGTTTTTGCGGTTGTAGTTGTGGGAGGTTTAGAAGTAGTGGTAGTGGTGGTGGTGGTGGTGGTGGTGGTAGTGGGAATGGTGGTGGGAGCCTGGGGAGGCCCCGCGTTGTGGAAGAAGTTGGGGTCGAAGAGGTGCTTGAAGTCCAGGCTGTCGATGGGCTCGATCTTCACCTGCACGGTCTCCTTGATCATGGGGGCATTGATCAGACTGCTGTCCTGCTGCACGCACCCCACCCCGCTCCGGCCTTCGAAGCACACACACTCGGAGCTGAAAACACACAAAAAACCCAACAGGCGTCTATGTCAGTGCTGGTGAAGGGACGACGATGATGATGATGATGCTGACTGACAAAGTGTGTGTGTACACTGAGGACGACGTCGCTGCGTCATTCAGTGCTACTGTGACAATAATACAAGTTGATCAACCGTTGGTGTGCAGGAGAGAGAGAGAGAGAGAGAGAGAGAGAGAGAGAGAGAGAGAGAGAGAGAGAGAGAGAGAGGAGAGAGAGAAGACAGACAGACAGACACAGAGAAGAGGTGGAAGTGTGAAGGGAAGGGGGGTCACTCTGGGAGGTTAAAAAGGAAAAGAAAATTGCAGAAAAAAAAAACAGAAAGAAAGAAACAAACTCGGCAACACAGCAGACAACCACAACAAGGAAGATCTTTTAGCTCAGAAACATTGTCTTGGCTTGTTTGCCCGCCTAGAGATGACTTATACAGCTATACAGGATAGACCAGAGCACACAACTATGCGTAATAGAACAGGATCTGTTCACACACACGCACGCACGCACGCACGCACGCACGCACTCACGCGCACGCACACACACACACACACACACACACACACACACACACACACACACACACACACACACACGTTTGTCTTTCTGTCAGTGTCATTGACAACTGTACATAACTCATCTCCTCGTCCACCCCCACCCCCCGCCCTCCGTCCCCTCCCGCCAAAGTCTCATTCACTGGTACTGTGTTTTCAGTGTCTGTTGAAAACTGGCTCTGTCAAGTTCATCCTTTTGTCCCTCACTCCCTCCGTCTGTCCAAGTGTTACGCCCTGGCACTGTTCGTTCATCCCCCTGGTCCTCACTCTCTCTCTCTGTCCGTCCAGGAGTCATATACTGGCATTGTCTACCCATCAATCCCTCTCTCTATTTCGTCGTCAGTCTCACTGTCTGGTCCTGTCAATCTAAGCCATTATCCAGTTAGCCAGCCACAAAATCTTCCTTCTATCTATCCGTCTATGTTTCTATCCGTTTGTCCACCCGTCCGCCCATCTGCACACCCGTTCGTTCATCAGTTGCCTTCTGTTTTTTTTTTTTTTTTTTTTTTTCTGACAGGCACTTTTCGTTTTATTTCTTTCACAAGGACATCTATCCGTTCATTCTTCGATCTCAATCACAGCCATTTTCTGTGTGTCCCCCTAGCCCTCCCTCCCCCCCCCCCCCCCCCCCTTCCTAAATCCGCACACTGATTCCTTCACTAGTGGGTGGAGTTTAACGTCCTCACAGCAAATGCTGTTGGGAGCAAGTTGTATGACTCATTCATTCATTTGTCCTTTCTTTCGTATCACTCCTTCCGCTCATCCTTTTATCTCTTCATCCAACCCGCGCGTTCACCCATCTGTCTGTCTCTCCTTTTCCAAACCATTCACTGGCCCTTTCTCTTTATCTCTCCATCTGTCTCACGGTACCCATCTCTATTCAACCGCACACCCACTCATTCCATAAATCCCTTTCTTCCGTTTTACTACTCCCTTTCTCTTACTCTGTTTATTCATCCATCCACACCCATCTATCCATCCGTTCATCCGTCC
>CM065719.1:55839445-55849445 GCA_033310375.1 Conus canariensis | reverse complement strand
AAAACGAAAATGAAGGTTCACAATAATGCTTAAAAAAATTTAAACAAAGAAAAGAAAGAAACAAATAAATATTCGACAAATGTGTCTTTTTCCTGAGTTCAACATCATCTAGAATAGACTACACTTACCCTACACCCTACCTTGCACATAGGTACTAGAACATCAAAAAGCCATGTTTTCTCTTTTTCTTCTCTTTCTTTTCTTTTTTTTTTTTTTTTGCACAGACTAACAGACCCTTCTCCCCCCCCCCTCCTTCGTCCCATTCCCACCAACCCACCCACCCTTTGGCCAACCTCCTACCCCCTCCCCTACCTTACCCTTCCCCTCTCTCCAAAAAGGACTCCTGCAAGCAATCGCAACTAAAAACCACTAATAATAAACACGAGAAAGAAAAAAAAAATCCCACTCACAGTAAATATTTGTTCAGTTTATCCATTCTTAACAGACTGGTAAATCGGGGTTGTGTTCCAGGATCAATGGCCCTTTCAGCGAAAAATTGGAAACCGATTGCAGCTTTTTTCAGCTATTATCATGGTGACTTTTCTTTTCTTTAAGCAGGACCAGTGGAACAAAATCAGATTTCGTAAAATGTTCTTCTATTTTTTTTGTGTTTAAATTGTATTTTAATTTTCTATATGAAGCTAAAAAAAACGTCGAAAGTTTAAAACAGCAAAACTGAAGATAGGAACACTGGCGTGAATAATAAAGTTCAGATACGTTGTCGGAGATTGCCTAACCATGAAATGGCACAGAGACTAAATGCCAGGAATAAAAAAAAGAGAGAGAGAGAGAGAAAAAAAAATCCAGCACTTCTGTTACATTTTAGAAACTATATGTGGATGGGATCGTGACAGGGAACCGTGCGCGTGTTTTCGTAGATACTCAGGTTCAGCTGAACATTCGTAACTTTAAAAAAAAAACAAAAGAAAGAAAGAGAGAAAAAAAAACAAAAAACAATAATAACACTTTTAATCCTGTGAGGCTGACACATTAAGAAGACAAAAATGAAGCTTTGGGGAAAAAAAATAGAGGAAGGCTTTATTTTCATTTAAAAAAAAAACGGTTATAGTCGTGTCGATAAAAAGGTCATGCCCCTCTCACTTTAAAAAAAAAAAAAAAAATTTTCCGCAATAAAATGAAAATGGCAAGGGACTCCGCCAAAAAGTCAAACGTCGTATTGAATTGTTTCGGGAAATAATAAAACGAGGAAGAAAAGAAAAAAAAAAAAAGTCGTCGTCTTTTTCATGCCAGTGAAGAAAAAGCGTGACGCATCACAAGAAAAGTTTTCCATGGACTTCTTAAAAATGGAAGGGGGGAAAAAAAAACCCAACAACTTTGAACTATAACCTTAACCCAACCATTTAACTCTATAATAAAGATCAGTAACAGAAATCTTCGAGGTCAAGTGCACAATGATGTCTTGGATTTGTTCTTCATTTGTTCACGTTTGGCTTCTCGGTTCATACCTGTGTTTTAAACGCGCTCGCTTCCCCACGTCACCGGTGTCTGGTCCTCTCTAAAAATAACAAGTGTCCGGCGCTTATATACACGGCAGCGGTTCAGTCACGACGCGGACACTATTTCTGGCTTTCCACGACCCGTTCTCCTTGCAGCATTGTGTCACGACAAGATGGCCACCATTTCCGCGTCGTCTGGCCACAGGAGTTGAGGGCATTCACCACCGCCTGCCCCACGGGCAATGGGAATGTGTGAGGAAACGGGGGAATTAGAACTGTTTTCTGCTGCTATGTCCACACACACACGCGGAATCATGCACGCATGCACGCACGCATGCACGCGCGCGCGCGTGCACACACACACACACACACACACACACACACACACACGTACGCACGCACGCACACACACGCGCGCGCGCGCGCACACACACACACACACACACACACACACGCACACACACACACACACAACAGTGGAGAAAAGGGTAAGGGGCATTTTACCACCGGTCCTTCGCCCGACATAGATTTATGTGTGCATTTATTTTGGTCCTCAAATAATCGTCCATCTCCAAGTGTGTAATCCCTGCTTTGTTGCAGATCTTCTGTCACAGATGGGACGAAGGTCTGCAACATTTATATTCTTCATTCTTTCAGCCGTGAACGGAATTGTTCTTACTGGTGTCATCTTGCTAATATAAATATATGTCATCTCCACTGTTTTTTTTTCATCTTGCCTGCAATATTCCAGGCTTGGTGTAACCCACTGGAATCACTGTAGGCAGAAAGAGGTACCATAGTCAATATAGCGTACAGCAGCTCGCTCTTTAAAACACTACCGTTGTGCCTGTGGCATAGCCATAAACACGACTGTTTAGCTTACATGTACACCACCATACCACTCATTTTTCAAGCCTACACGGTTCACACTACCTTCGAGCAATAAACATTCATTCACGCTGAAAACTATTTGACATAACACTATGAATTGGATACGGAACTGACCCAGATACCATTCTACTGCTGGGTGGACAGAGATGGTTTTCAAGCCGAAAAAAAAAAAAACGATCCTACGCGACGGTCGAACTCACGACCTGGAGCTTCGCAGGCAAAAGTTGTGACCATTTGACCACGGGCCTCCTAACAGACGTTGCTGAGTCTAAAATGTGTAGACGTTGTTGACGCTAAGATCAAATTCTCCAAATGATTGAGGAAAGCCAATGACTGAGGAACTGTTGATTTTGAAAAGCGAGAGATGGTGTGTGTGTGTGTGTGTGTTGCTTGGACAGCTTGATGGACGTGTTAGCTGAGTTCTTATCGCATAAAGATAATGCTAGTTGGTACACGAGAAAGTCTACCGTAGTATTCAGGGCGTTACGGTGTTAGCACTGTGGCACCATGGTATTTGTAATGTGTTGTTTATAGCGTATTCATGTTGAATGGACAACGGACATAGACACAGAGAAATTACCATGAGCAGACAATGAAGACGTCCCACAGTGTCACTGTTCATGAAACGTTCAAGGTTCTGAATCCGTTCTAGGTTTAACATGACTCCCTGTCCGGGTCTTGTGCAAAGATGAACATGTGCTTTTTTTGCTCACATGATACCTGTGGGACTGCGGAAAGCGTAAAATATGAGAGAGAGAGAGAGAGGAGAGAGAGAGAGAGAGAGAGACATCACTTCATACATAAGCACCTACGAATCTCATCTAATTGGTTATTGTTGTTTTTCATTTCCTCCTTCGCATGCGCGCGACTCCCCCCCCCCCCCCCCCCACACACACACACCCATCGTCCTCCCTCGAAAATGTGGAATCCCCAAGAACAGGAAAATGTGATAAACGACCCCTTTTCAAGCCGACTAGGGAATAGTAAAACGTTCTGTGACAGATTGTGACGTTGGGGATTGGAACGACTTATCTGTCTTCTTCAACCAGTCATGTCGTCTTCTTTTGGTGCGTGCGTGCGTGCGTGCGTGCGCGCGTGCGTGCGTACGTGCGTGTGTGTGTGTGTGTGGCCAATCCTTAAATGTGATCCGCCTGAGGGGAACTAATGTCTGGCCCTTATCACCCACTTGCTGAATGCTTGTTGTTTCTTTGTGGAATTAGGTCGCTGTCGGGACAAGCACGAATCATTCAAACGGACCTGCTTTTTGTATAGTTCAGATTATTCCAAGCGCAGTTGATTCACTGTAAGTTTACACGTCGGAAGTCGCACAGAGATGTGTGCATCAGCTCGCAATATTGTTGAATACGGTGCAAACATAATTCGTATTTGGGGGCCCTCCTGCAATGTTAAGTACTAACTGGTCACGTGACCATACGCCACTTCTGCTGAAAGCTCATGTGGGTCTCATACCTGCACGTTTTCTGTCTGAAATTAAATACATGTCTGAGCCACTGATTACAAGTTATAGCATGAGAAGCCTGTTGTATTATGTGTGGAAAATTTCCTCTTCTTACCATATGTTATGAATACGAATAGCCTACTTTAATGCGTATGGGAAGATGCCATTTGTTCACATCTTCAAGGAGAAAAGAATTGCGCTGTTGTTTGATGGGTGTGTTTTGAATCGAGAGAGAGAGAGAGAGAGAAGAGAGAGAGAGAGAGTAACAACTTGAGGATAGGTCAACATGTGTCATAACCTAGACATATCTGATTTTCTTTTTCTTCTGCTTCAATTGAAAATACGGGGGGGGGGGGGGGGGGGGCAGACCAGAGGGAGCACAAACGAGAGAGAGAGAGAGAGAGAGAGAGAGAGAGAGAGAGAGAGAGAGAGGCGGTGTGGGTACAAACAGAGGAAGATGGACCTGCGTGAGATGGGTCTCAAAGAGATATGATTCTAGTAAAGCAGATATATGAATGGAATGAAAGAAACAAACATGTAGGGGAACACAGACATCGAGGAAAGTGGACGGTCACGGAGGGATATAGACCAGGGTGGAACATATACACCTGGATGGAACTAGAACCAAAAGGACTACACTTGAATGAAGCATAAGTCTGGGCGGAACATACATTCGAGAAAATATGGATCTATTCGGAGGGGGAGGGGGGGGGGGGAGGGAGGAGGGAAGGGGATGGGGGAGGGAGGGGAGGGAGGGGAGGGAAGGAGATGGGGGGGGGGGGTAACACAGACCTTAGATCCTAACATCACGACACTATTGAGATACTGAATGGTGAGGGCTTGTCCACCACTTATTGTTCGGATTCACTACCTTCTTTTTATTAGATGATTTTTTTTTTCCGGGGTGACACAGGGGCGATGCAACTAAACTCTGGTTGCTGTGGCAGCTCCATAAAGTTATAACATGATACCATACTGAAAACATTGTTTTGTTTTTTGTGTTTCTTGTGCTACGTTGTCCTGCGCTGCCTTTCGTCCTCTCCTCAGAAAGAATGATAATTTCAGACAATATTCCCGGGTAGACCGCATAAACCCAAATGTGGATTCACCTTTCGCTCTGTAATCGTCAACGTACACACCTTTATGTTCGTGACACAGCAGAGTCGATCCGTCTTAGCAAGGAATGCTGTTGGCTTCTGATCACAGGATTTTGTCCAGGACAAAACCCTTTCATTTTACCCTCACTGAGTGCGTGTTTCCGACCAAACACCCTCTGTCCAGGACAAAACCCTTTCATTTTACCATCACTGAGTGCGTGTTTCCGACCAAACACCCTCTGTCCAGGACAAAACCCTTTCATTTTACCCTCACTGAGTGCGTGTTTCCGACAACCTTTGTCAGACAAACCTTTCATTTCCTCCTATGCGTGTTCGACCAACCTTGTCACAAAACCCTTTCATTTTACCCTCACTGAGTGCGTGTTTCCGACCAAACACCGTTTGTCCAGGACAAAACCCTTTCATTTTACCCTCACTGAGTGCGTGTTTCCGACCAAACACCCTTTGTCCAGGACAAAACCCTTTCATTTTACCCTCACTGAGTGCGTGTTTCCGACCAAACACCCTTTGTCCAGGACAAAACCCTTTCATTTTACCCTCACTGAGTGCGTGTTTCCGACCAAACACCCTTTGTCCAGGACAAAACCCTTTCATTTTACCCTCACTGAGTGCGTGTTTCCGACCAAACACTCTTTGTCCAGGACAAAACCCTTTTATTTTACCCTCACTGAGTGCGTGTTTCCGACCAAACACCCTTTGTCCAGGACAAAACCCTTTCATTTTACCCTCACTGAGTGCGTGTTTCCGACCAAATACCGTTTGTCCAGGACAAAACCTTTTCATTTTACCCTCACTGAGTGCGTGTTTCCGACCAAACACCCTTTGCGAACGTCTCACCTGAAGACCACCGTTCAAGTCTGCTAGAAGAGGGGCAAAAAAAGCAGAGTGTAACTATGAAGGACCCCCAAAGCCCCTTTGCAAAACTCATTCCCCCATTAATTCAGGGCTGTGCGAGGAGGATGCGTGTGTGTGTGGGGTGGGGATGGGGTGGGGTGGGGGTGGGTGGGGGTTACCTTGATCCTCCTGCTTCCTTCTGGTTGCCCCCTTTTCTCCTAATAAGGAAGGACTCCCCAAAGCCCCTTTTGAAAATCCCGCTTCCCCCTCCTCCCCGCCTCTCACGTAACTAATACGGCACTGTGACGTACACAGATCAACACAGTCAATGAGAAAAGATTTTTTAAGCTAACTAGATTGTAACCAGTATGTTACCTATATTTTAGCTCTCTATGTTACTTACATTATTCAACACAGTCAATGAGAAAAGATTTTTTAAGCTAACTAGATTGTAACCAGTATGTTACCTATATTTTAGCTCTCTATGTTACTTTCATTATATTTCTGTCTACCTGCGTGATCTGCGTGTCAGTTTTCTATCGACATCAATACATGTCGGAATGTATGCAAGCGCGCCAAATACAATGTGAATTTGCGTTCTCTTTGAACGCACCCGTTCTCGTACAACGAGGTCATAAATAGAGGAGAGACCCATCCCTCGCAGTGTTTCAAACATTCGCCTACACACATAAACAATCCCGTGACAAATCCTCAGACATCGCCATCAGCATCCTTCAAAGTGTTGTCGTCAAGGCTGTTTTCATCAAAAGATCGCACGGAGTGATGAATCGGCACAGAATGACGACGAACCTTTGCACGTGGTGAACTTTGAAGCTTCCTTTCCATTCTTAGCGACTCGAAAAGGCGGGCTGCACTATTATGGGCCCGGGGGTCATCTATTTTTGGTCTGAGATTATACGTAGCGCAGAGAGGACCGCGACATGCAGAAACGATGCAACACGTCTGCTGCGTGCATAGTCTTCTCCAGGAGAAAAGTGCGATTTGAAACTCAAGTTTTGGAAGCTTTTAAAGCCTTTCCACATTTTCTTGTGTCTTTTTGTTTCAGACATATGTATAAGCGTTTTTCACTTATGTTAGGACAATCGTCAGCTCTTTGAACGTCGTTACTTCTAGGGTTGCAAATAATGTTGGTGTGTGTGTGTGTGTGTGTGTGTGTGTGTGTGTGTGTGTGTGTGTGTGTGTGTGTGTGTGTGTTGCCTTGCATACGGCGAAGCAGAACAAGACAGTGTTGAAGCGTGGCCGCATATACTTGTGTAAAGTGTTTCCCTAAAGTTACATGTGCATGTCAGCTGTGTGATTTGATATTTGTTCAAATTCAAAGCGAGGATGGGAGTGGGTAGAAGGGAAAGGAGAGAGAGAGAGAGAGAGAGAGAGGGAGAGGGAGAGAGAGAGAGAGAGAGAGAGAGAGAGAGGGGAGGGAGGTGGAATGGAGGCTGGCCATCAACGTTGTACATCAATAAACTCTCTCTCTCTCTCTCTCTCTCTCTCTCTCTCTCTCTCTCTCTCTCTCACACACACACACACACACACACACACACACACACACACACACACAGAGCGTCTGACAATGTTTTCGTTTCCACTCTTCGCACAATGTTGATCAAAACAGCAAACAACACACCTACACAGTCAAAATGACTGGCGCCCACGTACAAGCTTTATCAAGCAACAGAAGTAGTCACAGGGATACAACAAAGAATCGGTGTTCATCATGTTTGTCCATGATGTGTCAGAGAGATTTTTCTCCTGTTGACTCGCTTTCTCCGCCTCCCTTCTCCCTTTCCCCGCCCGCAAACACACACGCTCCACATCGTCACCACCACCACCAAGGAGAAAAAGACACACCCGAAGGTGCCTTTGGGACCCAGAGATGTACTGTCTTCAACTGCTGAACCAATCAGCTAAGGAGCAATCCTGCACCACTCGTGAAAGCCTGCGCTGTGTATAAATAGGGTCCAGATACACACAGGGTATTCCATTAAGGCGTCTACGGACATAAACGCTCTTTGGCGAGATGCGACGCCATTGTGCGATGGCCACTGTGTGCGACACAATAGAATCTCCACGGAAGCGTTCCCATGTGGGTGCACCAGCCCGTATTTTAAGACCGCGGAGCCCACTGGCAAAAAAGAAGCCACCACCAAGCAACCCGCTTTGCGCATTCCACAGCCCCAGTCGTTCTGTTTCGCTGACAGGTCACACCAGCAGTACAACTCCAGACATAGCCAAGCTTTCACTACACGGTCTTAAATGGTCCCTGAAGAGGGTTCTGGATGACGGTCTTTCCCCGCTGTCATCAGGTCTTTCCCTGTGGGTTGGTGGGTGTTTCCTCAGTGACCAGGTTCTTCCCCAATGTCACCAATAAGCAGACAAGACAAAGAGACGCTCGAAGGTGCCAATGGGATCCATAGAAGCACTTTTCTCAACTGCCGAATCTAACAGCAAAGGAGCGATCGTGTATCACCCACCAGCAAATACGAGAACAAACAGTTCGCTTACCGGGTGACGGTGGAAATAAAACGAAGCAGTGTCAGTGAAAACAGAAAAAAAACTTTTCTCTCTGCTAATCCTTACTTGAGTTGGAGTTCGAATGAACTGGACGAAGGTCATAATTAGAATATAGCAGTAGTAGCCCATCAGTAATAATGATATAATAATAATAATAATAATAATAATAATAACGACGACGATGATGATGATGACGACGACAGCGACAACAAGTACAACAACAATGATAATAATGATGATGATAGGAATAATGATCATAATGATATCCAACTACCAATCTGTCTGTCAAATAGGTCAGTGCAACTTGTCAGCCACTCGATCAATGACCACTTCCTTTGGTCAGTTAAACGGTTAAAGTTTAGTAGCCCAATGCAACAGGGGCAGTGAACTGTCAGAGGTTCACCTGTCTGGAGCACGGCATGATGGAACGCGGTGCCCATCCCATTCCTTCTACCGCCTTTAACTTTTCCCTGTACTGAATCAGATACCCATTCACCGCTGGGTGGACAGGAAGGGATTTTAAATCGAAAGAATCCGACCCCGCGAGTGGTTCGAACTCACGACCGTCAGAACCACAGGCAAACTCTCTAACCATTTGACTACGGGGACCCTCTGTGGTCACTGTGTGGATATTCAGGTGTAGGAGGGGTGGAAACACTGTTTTTGCGTGTATTGTTTGGGGCGACGAAGGTTGTGAAGTTTCTCCGTCTGTCGGTCGAGGTGTTTATGTGTCACAAGTCACGGGCATCCTGTTTATCTCTGTTGAGGATGCTGTATGTCTGGCATGGAACATGGACTGGTTGTTGTTGTTTGTTGTTGGACTGGTTTGTGGTCTGTTGGAATAGGTGTTTTAGAGTGGGTGTGGGGGGGGGGGGGGGGGGGGGGAGACGTAAGAAAGTTATTCGTAAAGTAAGGGAGATAATTATGCGCCAGTCGTAAACAAGAACATTATTTTAGCAACAGTGTTTTCATCATTATTGTTATCTTTATGATCATGACTATTGTTTTAAAGTATAATCCATTGCTATCACTTTTGTTGTTTTCTTAAAATTCATCAGTTTAAAAGACGAACACAAAGGAAGTAAAGAAATAATTTAAAAAAAAACATTGTTTCGTCTAAACCTGTTACAATCAGTAGTATTGAACGTATACGATGACTGTCATTCTTCCAATTGGCCTATCAATTATTCATGAAATTCTGAGCCCAGAGTAATCACAAAGAACCTATCTGAAAAACAGAAACACAGACGAAAAAGGAAGGACGCAGAATTGCCAAGTTCGAAGTTTTATACTAATCCATATATTTTACTGCAATGAATAAAAAAAAAAGAAAATGAACGTATTTAAGTTTTGTTTGTGGTGTCATTATTTACCTTAAATAAACAACAAGTGACGAAAAACAATTTCGCTGTTAAATTTGGAAGAGAGAGTTTGCTCGCACGGTGAAACAGTTTCATCACAGAAAGAAAGAAAGAAAGAAGAGAAGTTACGCGCAGTTGAGGAAACTGAGCTGCATGAGAATCATTCTGATTAAAAACAAAATGTGAGAAAATGGGAAACCAAAGAAGTTGGCCGGAGTAGGCGATAAACTCTTCATTCATAACAGCTGCTAGATTTGTGTATCCTTCTTCGCCAAACCTGGAATATTGAACGCCGGGCCCGCTTGTGGACTGGACAAAGTGGATACACGGATAAAGGTCAGCATGGAGTAA
>CM065719.1:55824445-55836945 GCA_033310375.1 Conus canariensis | reverse complement strand
TGTCTGTCTCTCTCTCTTCTCTCTCTCTCTCTCTCTCTCTCTCTCTGCCCTTCAGCGTATTTGGGAAAAGACAAAACTGAGTGAAATGAATGAATGTATTTACAATAAAGTGAAACAAATCTTTACTGCGCGTACGCAGATTCTGTGCACAGTTCTGTTTCTGATTGTTTGTAATAAAGTCATTGCCAAAGAATGTTTGAAACGTTGCGTGAGGCTTAAAAGATGGTGCATTGTTTCGATCGTGAGGGTAGAAATCACCGTGCTTCAAATGTGCCTCTTTATGTGAACAGGGACTTAGGACGTGTTTAGCTTGTTCAGAGTGTTAGTCGAATACAAAGGCACCGAGGCAAAAAAAAAAAAAAAAAAAAAAAAAAAAAAATCCCCCCCTCTCTCTCTCTCTCTGTCTCTGCCTCTCTCTCTGTCTCTCTGTCTCTGTCTCTGTCTCTCTCTCTCTCTCTCTCTCTCTCTCTCTCTCTCTCCTCCATCCTACTCTCTTCTCTCTCTGACTTAAAGTAGGAGGCTTGTTTAACATAGATGTTCTCTAATTACGTGAAATAGGATGTTTTTTGAAAATGTGCTGACTTTAGTATCCGTGTAATTTTGCTTTCAGTTGAATCGCACACACACACACACACACACACACACACACACACACACACACACACACACACACAGTGTGTGTGTGTGTGTGTGTGTGTGTGTGTGTGTGTGTGTGTGTGTGTGTGTGTGTGAGTACACATGTATATACGTATATATATTTATATGTAGGGTCTTGCAAAGGTTCTTCCAGTTCAAGAGTTGAATAAAAGAAAACAAAGACCATGATATTTGATCTGTAAGTAGTGTGCAAATGGGCTTGATAAAAAGATTTTCATTACCTAGAATTTTCGCTGTTGTTTATGTTGTTTCGTGTGCGTGCGTGCGTGCGTGCGTGCGTGCGTGCATGTGTGTGTGTGTGTGTGTGTGTGTGTGTGTGTGTGTGTGTGTGTGTGTGTGTGTGCGTGTGTGTGTGTGTGTTTGTGAGTGTGCGCGCGTGAGTGAATGAGAGTGTGCACACGTGAGTGCTTGCAAGCGTTCGTGCGTGCGTGCAAGCATGTATTTATGTGTGTGTGTGTGTGTGTGTGTGTGTGTGGTGTGTAAATGCGTGAAAGATCATTCCAGCACATTAACCTGTGACGAAAATTAGGTATGCACATTGTATCATAACCGTAAATAGTGACCTTTAATGAAGAAAAGGGCGCTATCCTACTGGCGGGGTGCAATGTCATAGAAACGTAAGACAGTTGAGAAATGATTACCTCTCTGAACGGGAAACAGTATGGTCGCTTCGTGGCGTCAAAAACCCCACAATATCCATTTTCTTAATAAAAACAACAGTTTTGCTCTCGATAAGAGTAATGATCACTTTACAACGCCACTGATAAGGATTTTACTCGGAAACACTTTCACCTCTGTTGCTGCTTCATAATTACCCCCCTCTGGGCGTTATCATCTTGAAAACAGCAATAATGATTAATGAGAACAAATGAATTATGACTCATGAAACAGGTGAATGATGTGATTGCATTGGCACCGGTGTCATCACTATCATCACACCGGCAGCAGTATCGTGGGATAAAAGAGTTTTCTTTTTTTTTTTGTTTTGTTTGCAAAGACGCAGAGGACCAGAAGCAGGTATTAATTGCCATAATTAACGATTTTCACTGCTCACAGTTAAACTAAGATCGTAGGATTTCTTTTCCTCCCTTCGAATCATGAACTGGTGTCGTGTATCAGCATCAAAAACAATGTGAAAAAAAAATCCCTTTGACATGAAAATAACTGTTCACGCTTTGGTTAACCTTTTTCTTCACAACGATAATTACTGCTTTGACGTGAAATTGGTCATCAGCGCTGATTTTTTTTTTTTTTTTTTTTTTAAGAAATAAAAATGACTGCAACAGTATTCATTTTGACCTGTTGAGTCTAGGGAGTTGTCATAGAGCAAAGCCCCCATGTATTGTTCGTGTCGTTAAGACAGACGAACATACATTGTGAATGTCGTCTGCCTGTGTCTAATACTTCACTGATGGGAAGGGGACCAGAAAGTATGATGACAGGAGGGGGGGGGGGGGGGGGAGGGGGGAGTATAGAGAAAGGGAGGGGGGAGAGGGAGAGAGGACGGGAAGTGAGGGGGAGAGAGGGGAGGGAGAGAGAGAGAGAGAGGCGGAGGGGCGGGGAGGGTCTAAGGTAGACTAAATTGATGCAGGTATATCTGTATGTCTGTCTGTCTGTCTTTGTTATCGGGCACGCCCGCACGCGCGCGCGCGCGCGCGCGCGCGCGCGCGCGCGTGCGTGCGTGTGTGCGTGCGTGGTGCGTCGTGCGTGCGTGCGTGTGTGTTCGTGCGTGCGTGCGTGCGTGCGTGTGTGTGTGTGTGTGTGTGTGTGTGTGTGTTGTGTGTGTGTGTGTGTGTGTGTGTGTTGTGTATGTACGGCATTACTAATGATTGCTTTGTGGAAAAAAACAACAACAAAAAAAGCACGTGATCGCAAAGAATCAAAACTAAAACCTACGACCAACCGCCATTTTGCAGTGGTTAGCGTCACGGATTTTGGTTTGGAGGTCATAGGATCGATTCCCATCATTTTGTGGAACGTGGCGGCCTCTGCATGCTTTAGCCCACACTTTAATGTGTGATAGCCTCAAGTTAGAAAACTACAACCACACAGTCGACTTTAGTCTGCTTAACGGATGCGTACCTAAAGAGTTGTTTTCCTGCAGAGGTCTGTATCTCTCGGTCCTGGAGGACACAGCTATGTATTAGAAAAGGAAGCGTCGACTACATCCCTGTCATGGAATTCCCAGACCAGAATGCAACCTCATAGGGTCATCTTCACCCTAATCCTCACTGATCGTTAAATTTCTTCTTTTTTTGTGTGTGTTGTTGTTAGAAATGTCTCAGATTCCGTAGGTGTTCATGACCCGCTTTCATGGTGACATCAGTGTTGAAATACCCTGTGGTGAATGACGTGTCGGAGCTGTTGGAATGGGCAAGTTCACAGGCACTGCCGTTGGATGGACCTAATGGCGCCCTACCGGGGGGTAGGGGTGGGTGGGTGGGTGGGGGGGGGGGGGGGCAGGGGGTGGGGGCGCTCGTTTGCGTTGGCTCTGCAAGGAAACAACTAGTGTCTCCATCAGGATGACTTACCAGGTGGTTTTCCTGCGTATGTTCGATCAGAACAGGCATCCCTGAACACCACGCAAAGGGACTCGGCAGTAGCGTCTAAAAAAAAAAGAAAAGAGTTACCTTCTGGGCGGCCTCACGATGACTTTATACTGATTGCTCCCTGTGCACTGCCGGCGCTGGAACTGCGACAAGACAGTTACGGGTGTGGCTTTGCGCGGCCAGCCTGAACGAGCAGCGCGTGGAGACAGTGCCAGTTGGGGGATATGCAAGATGAGGCAGAATAAGGAGGAAAAAAAACACACACACACACACACACAATAAAACAAACAAGTAAGAACAACCCTAAAAAAAAAAAAACAAAAAAAAAAAACTCGGTAAACGATTCGAATAGTCACTGGAATCTACAACAGAATGATAGATGCCGATCGCGACCGGAGTAATATTTCAGATGTAAGTAATGTCTTCTTAATCCTGCACCGACTTCGGACTTTACCGTGAGCTAGCCCTTGGCCTTCTTTTCCGTCCAGGCTGACACCGGGTCACTTGTCACGGTGTCGGGAAACGTAAAGTAAGCAGTCTGCCGTGCGTGGAAAGGTACTATCCAGACAAATACGCGGTGACAACATCTACAGGCTGTGTTTGTCTTTTTGTGAAATGGCTTCTGTCTGCTTGAGACCCGTTCATGAGGTCAGCAATCGGTTGAGTGGAAATTCGCGCCAAGTGGTTCCCCGGTTTTCACGTGTCTTGCTCTCTTTTTGAGACACTGTGGTCTTTAACCCCTGGAGTTCTGAACCTTGACCTTTTCGTCGCCTTTGTGCTGTGATTCAGTTTAAACGCAAGCCTGTTGCTGACGCAGTCACTCTCTTCAGATGGCTGCAACTTCATCACTCCTGAATCCGTTCTCTAGCTACTTTAAGTCTTTAGTCTTTAAAAATTTGCTTTATGATTTATAGCCCAGCCGACCATTCAACCTCTTTAGTAGCTTAAATACGCAGGGATGAAAAACTGAAGGTGACATCTTTGAGGGGTAAGGGACAACAGCGACGAATGTGATCAACACACTAAAAAAAAAAAATATAACGATGATAAGATGGCAGCCAAACTATTGACATCCTGAAGACAGACAAGACCCCGCCGTGTTGACAGTAGGTGGCATTTCCTTTGGATTTTCTCTCCTATATTGAAGAAAATATATATCTTTTTAAATTGAGAGCTTGAAGAAAGTACTATCAGAAGGCCATATTGGGAAGTAAACACTGCAAAATGGGCAGCTAGTGTCCACTCTGGACATTTTATACAATTTTCGCTACCTGTCGTCACTACCTGTCGTCACTACCTGTCCTCACTACCTGTCCTCACTACCTGTCGCCTGATTGAATAAAAAGCTGGCATGTCATAAATTGTGATCTGGGGAAAAAAGAAAAAACATAGAACAGTTTCCAGAACAAAGACAGGCGAAAAGCCCACAAAGGCAGAAACAAACGTAGTAGAGAAAGAAAAAACAATGAATATACAAATAAATAAAAGAAAGAAAGGAAAGAAAAGAAAAAGACAGAGCCAGTAAGAGCGACAGAAAAGAGGATGTTGCTGTTACAGAACTTCCAGCAGGTGGGAGAGCTATTTGCACTGAAAGAGTCACCGGCATTCCTACGGGAACAGAAATACTCCTCAAATGCATTTAACTTCCTCATTTTTGAGCCAACCAAATGCTGTAACTATTATATTGGAGCCAACCAACTGCTGTAACTTCATCACCTTTGGGCCAACCAAATGCTGTAACTTTATAGCACTTTTAAACCGTTTTAATGCCTGTAACTTCATACTTTTGATTGTCTTTAACTTCGTCATTTTTGAACCAATCAATTGGCAGCAACTTCATTACCTTTGAGCCAGCTGTCCCATTTCCAGTCGAAATAATGGGAACCTTTCGCGCTTTAAATGTGTGGCGTGTTTCGTCGTAATCCAGCATCTTTAAAAACCTACCCTACAATAGTTATCACTTTAACTTGGCATAGAAATTGACGCTGAGCCATGCTGCAGCGTTGAAAGACATATAAAGACAGGTTGAGTGGAAGACTACGTATGATTTGTGTTTGTGCTTGAAATCTCCTTGGTTCCTATGATCGTCCAAAGAAGCAGACTCCCCTTTACATCCTTGGATCGTCCAGTGTGAAATGAGAGTCGTGACAGAACGATGCGTACTGTCACCGCACACTTACAGACTGAGCCAGAAACCTGTAAATAGCACCGACGTGTATCTGAGACAATGAAGTTTCAGTCGGGTGAAACCAATCAGATGTATCTATAAAAGTTATTTTTCCCTTTTCTTCTTCTTTTTCTTCTTCTTCTAAATACAGTAAGAAAAATACGATGGATTCCGGCGTTTAGACATCACCGAAGTTCAAAGAACTGTTCGACCTTGACGAAGGCTATGCCAAGGTTGATGGCCTTCCGAGCGCCCTTCAAGTTTTCCACGGCAACGCCAAGAAATTCCGCTCTAGGCTCGGCCTTCGCCACGTCACGTCATACAGTCTGGTTACCCAGACCCGTCATTCAAAACCTTCTTCTTCAAAGACGAAGAGACAATTATTTCTTTTTTCCAGACGACTTGATTTGCTGCTTTTGGGAGGGACAATGTAACCCATCCCCCATGCTTTGAAGTTAGGTAGAAAATAGTTGTGAGGACATTCACGGTCACGTTGTTCTGAATATGATTTAAAGAGAGAGAGAAAGACAGAATTCATTAGCGGTGTTTTATTATGTAAAAAAAAAAAACCATCCCTTGAAAATGTTATAAAACGTTTTCTGTAATTATGCTAAAGATAATTTTTAAAAAAGCACTCTCGTACCTTTCCTATAATCATTTATACTCGCTGACCCGTTTTTTGTTGTTGTGGTTTTATTTCTCGCCCCGCTCCCAACGATGGAAGAAAAACTTCGTAGAAAAGCTTTAAGCATGTTAGTTTAGTCCTGCGACCAAGGACCCATCCCCAGTAACACGAGACACACAAATTTCATCCTGTCACGATACAAACCCGCACCGCATTCTCCCATTGAGACGTCATCCTCCCTTTGTTCAACATCAACGATGCGCTCCCCAAACCAACAAAACCCACCCCCGCCAAGAACCGCGACTCTCGTCCACCCCCCACCTCGTAAGTAGTCTCCCTTGTTTTGCAAGTAACGGGTTGCAACTTGTCTCCCGCCAACCCCCCGGGCCCACTCGTCGTTTAATTAACAGGAAAGAAGACAGCGAAAGAAGGCAACGACGTCACCGCACTCTCATTCACTCACTCACCTACACCAAGCCGTCTTCGACCCCAACCAAACCTACCTCGTGATCAAGTGATATCCAGCGGATGCGCCGAAGACTCTTCAAGCGGCGGTGTGAGCGAGGCGACAGCTGTCGCAGTGTCGAGAGGCGGCGCTGTGTGGGAGAGGCTTGTTTGGAGGGGGAACAAGAAAAGAGCTTCCATCCATGCAGGCTTCTTCAGCCAGGACGTGTTGACAATGACGGAGCCTCCTCTGACACCGTGCAGTTTCATGGTGGCACCCCGCCCTGCGTCCCACCAATGACTCGCGCGCTAGCTCAGCTACCGTGTCACCCCAGTGACGTCATGTGATAAATTATGGCCTCCCCCCCCCCTCCCTCAACCCTCTTACATCTCCACCTCCCCCCCCCCTCCACCTCCAACCCTTTCTTCGTCTACCCTCCCCCCCCCTCTCCCCTTTCTTTAACCGTCTCTTCCTTACTTTTTTGGTTTTTTTTTCATTGTCGAGGTCTGTGTCTTCATCTATTCTCCACCTCCTCAACTCCCCTCCAGACACAAACTTATCCTCTTCCTTCCTCCCCCCCCCCTCCCCCCGCTCCTATACGTTTCCCCACCCGCTCTTCCGCCGGCACACACACACATACACAAACGCGCGCGCGCGCGCATGCACGCACGCACGCATGCACACACACACACACACACACACACACACACACACACACACACACACACACACGCATGCAGGCACGCACACGCACACGCACACGCACACAGATTGGAGAAGGGGTATAGAGCAGATTGGTGAAGGTGGGGTAGTGAGAGGAACTTGAGCAGGATGGGAAAAGAAATGATGTATATGAAGAGGCGGATTGAAAACCAACCAACAAACAAATAGAAGAGCTGAAATCACTGTCCATACGAATTCTGAGCTTGGCACTTGTCGCCTCTGTAGAGTCTACAAATTGTTAGATTTAAGGTGATCTTTCTGAACTGTAAATCGTAAAATTCTTCAGTCAATTAAATGCATTTTTAAAACCGCTGATATATATGTCATATTTAACATTAGCTTGATTTGAGTTGAATTGATTACACTTGCAGTATCCTTACTAAGGAACTCGGATTTAATATTCAAATTACACACACACACACCACACGCACGCATGCACACACACGCGCGCGCGCGCACTCATGCACACACACACACACACACGCACACAGCACTCACTCACACACGCACATACATATACACACACTGTGGATGGGACAGGCTTATACAAATGTGTGTGTGTGTAGGTGGGTTGGGGGTGGGGTGTGCGCGCGCGCGTGTTTTCGTACGCGCATGCATGCCTGCGTGCGTGTGTCTGTGTGCTTGTGTTCTGTTCTCTTTTCTTCTTTGTCTCCTCCTCTACCTCTCTCTTGTGCTTTTTGTTGTGGTGGTAGTTGTTGTTTCTCCTGCTCTCCTCTTCCTCCTGCTCTCCTCCTCCTTCTGTGTGTGTGTGTGTTGTGTGTGTGTGTGTGTGTCGTGCGCGCGCGCGCGCACCTCTCTCTCTCTTTCTGTCTCTTGTTGTCTGTCTCTTTTACCTGCCAGGCTTTTGGTGGGTATTGTAACGCTTGAATACTTGTTGTCGCTACTGCTTTTTTTTTTTTTTTCTCAAGGAAAGTGCAACCAACCTTGTTTATGTTGCCCCAATTAACGAACTAGTCTTTACACCCGGTGACTAACCTTCAGCTGCATCAAACAGAGAATGCATAGCCAAGAGACCAGCATCCATTGTTAAATTCTGATAACGGGTTACTTTGTTGAGTCTCCCTAAATATCCGCATCTTACTGTCAGCAGACCCCATTACCAACCAAAAACTGATGCTTTTTCAGATAACCGTTACCTGGGATATCAGTTGAACGTTACTTTATCCATTATTAGTTTTAGGCTAAAATCTGTAGCCGTTTTCTCAACAGTTTTTGAGATTTTTGTATTTTGCATGACGGATATTCTTTTTTTTTTTTTTTTTTTTTTTTTTTTTTTGCAACATTCTGCGCATTATTTCTAAAATAGATTATTTTTGTGATGAATGTGTTTATTTCGGGTTTTTTTTTAGGCGATATATTGCTTCAGATAACAAAAATGTCGTTTTAAATACCATAATTCCGGGAAGAAAACCGTCGATCACCGGTGATCGCAATTCAAGGGAAAGAACTGAAGAGAGTTAAGTCCGCTAGATATCTGTCGCGCATATTTATCACTGGGGTTAGTCTGGTATCTATCACCGTGCTAATGTTAAAGAAGAGCCAAAGAATCACTCAGTGGTGGCTACCTATGTTTGCAAGATCGCACAATGATTAAAAAAAAAAAATGTCCATTCCTTTGCTGAGCCACTCTATGGCTATTTTTAACATTAGCACCGTGGGAGATATCAGACCTACCACAGGAATAGATGTTAGCCAGATTTGGATGTTCACTGGACTTAACACTCTCATGTTCAGTGATAGGCCATGAAGAAGGCTTTCCAAAGTCAGTCGTATAGTTTGTGGGAACAGAAGTCAAAATAATGTTCTACATCTTTTGATTTCGTCAGAAAGAAACAAAAAGAAATAGAACAAAAGGAGGAAAAAAAAAAAAAAAAGGGGGGGGGGGGGGGAGGGGGAGGGGGAGGAGGACGGAGACTTAAATTCTCTCTACCATTATCCTATTGGTAAAAGTCAACCCGGGAAAAAAACAAAACAAAAAACAAACGAAAAAAAAACAAAACAAAAACAAGCAAACAAACAAAAAAAGGTCTTGCTTTCTTCTTTGTCAATTTTTAAAAAGGAAATTAAAGTAGATCCGCCAGATAACATAGACAAACAGATTACAAAACAAAACACGACGCGTTTCGACCTCTTAGGTCTTGTTCAGGCAAGACAAGCAACATTCAGTACAATGAAAGCGAAGAACGAACAATCACTTCTCTTCACGAATTCGGCGCAAGATGGACGTTGAAGGAGAAGATTCAGTTTTCTAAGTTTTTGTCTCGTAATTTGCTTTTTCCCTGTTTTCTGGCGGATTCCCTTTAGATTCCTTTTAAGATTTGTTTCGAGTTCCGCCAGCAGTCACCTCACTTTGAAACCTACTTTTCTTTGTCAGCTTCATGAAGGTCAGTCTGACACTTTCTGCAAATACCGGCGTGACGGCTAAACCATTCTGTGTTTACATCGTGACCTTCCTCCAAGGTCGAACCCAAAGAAAGACGAACAAGCCTGCTGTGACTGCTCACCTGACGGAATTCTGCACGTCGCCTTGACAGTGAAACAGCGAGGGACAGCTCGTGCACACGTGAGAACAAATTATCTGTTCAGGTGCATGACAGAACACTCTTGTTTTAAAATGTCGCGTGAGCTTGCTCTCTCTCTCTCTCTCTCTCTCTCTCTCTCTCTCTCTCTCTCTCTCTCTCTCTCTCTCTCACACACACACACACACATCATACACACACATACACACATACACGGGCGCGCGCGCGCGCGCACACACACACACACACACACACACACACACACACACACACACACACACACACAACTGCGTGCGCGCGCGCGCGTGTGCGCGCGTATACATACGCACTGGTCTTATGAGAAACGAAAACAAAACAAAACAACGAGAACAAAAACATAAACAAAACACACAAGCAAAACAGGGGGGGGGGGGGGGGGGGGGGGGAAGGGAGAGAAAATCCTCCCTTCACCCTCCATCCACACTCCTTCCTACCTCCTCCCCACTCCCTCCCCCCCCCCCCCCCCCCCAGCTTCCTTTGTAGCTGTTATACCTACAAAGCCTCTTGTTTCTACACCACGTGTTTTGTTTTCGCTCCTGGAGGTCCAGGTGTCACTTTCCTTGTTGTTCATCTTTTTTCTCTTCTTCCTTCCTTCCTTTTCTCTTCAGCCCTTTTTGTGTTCCCCAGTCTCATGTGTTTTGGCCCTTTAGATGTCCGGTTCTTCGTTCTCGTCTCAGCGAAGCGCACTAATAGTAGTAGTGCATTGAAGCGTGTACTTGAAATGTTTAGGTGTTTTTGTTACGCAGATCAGCAACATGAATTATTACACTTGAGGCGTTCACTTGATGTATAGAGGTGTTTGTGTTACGTGGGTCAGCAACATGAATTATTACACTTGAGGCGTTCACTTGATGTATAGAGGTGTTTGTGTTACGTGGGTCAGCGACAGGTGTTTCTTACTGCACTGGAGCATCAATTTGATATAGCGAGGTGTTTATGTAATGTTGATCTGCGAAACGCATTATTACAGGGGGCTTGGGACCTTGACTGAGGTTTGTTGTTGTTGTTGCTGTTGTTGTTGTTGTTGGAACTTGGATCATTCATTGTGATCCGATCACCTCAAACCTCTCTCTCTCTCTCTCTCTCTCTGAAGCAAATTCATTTCCCAGGCGTAGGTTTTCCGCTCAGCGGTATCAGTGACAGATGCCCCCAAATCAACGTCGTCCGCGGCTAGAGTGTTGACTGCTTATTCTCCTTTCTGTGATATCTTCAGCATTTTTACACGCGCAAATCCAATGTCTGTTTCACTTTGGGAGTGTTTTTTTTTTTTTTTTTTTTTTTTTTTTAGACATTTTACGCTGAAAACTTGCTCTTTTCTATCGCCCTTAGTTTTCCCACCCACCCTCCATTCCCCCACTTCTCATGCCTCTCTCCCCTCCCTCTCACCCTTAAAAAATATTATCATTTTTATGTCATTGTGTCCATTTCCCTTTCAACTTCATTTTTTGGCATTCATTTTTGCCTCCGTGTCGCTGTTGACAACCCTGAAATGTTTATGAATCACACACACACACACACACACACACACACACACACACACACACACACACACACACACGTACTAATACGCGCGCGCACACGCACACACACAAACACCACACTCACACAAACACACACACGCATGTGCACACGCACACAGATGCACGCGCGCACGTGCACACACACACACACACACACACACACACACACACACACACACACACACACACACATATACGCACACGCGCGCGCGCGCACACAAATACACGCATGCACCACACACACACACACACACACACACACACACACACACACACACACACACACAGAGTTACCAACTCAGATGATACATGCCTTACAATTTGTTAAAACCAGGCAAAAGTAGAAGGTGAGCGTAAAAGTTGCAGTGGGGGGATGGGTATACATGTCCTGAATGCTATACCTACCCTACCGATCACCACCTTTGGACATTCTTGTATACCGATTGATGCAGACCTTCAAGCAGCCCAAGACGGCCGTTGCAGGCTATGTATTTGGGTATGCTGACTGTTCAAGCGTCCGCCCATTTTTTTCTTTTTCGTCTGTCGTATCCTCGGGGGGGGGGGGGGGGGGGGGGGGGGGGGGGGGGGAAGCCTCCCTCACTCTTCTCTCTCCAAACACTCCGTCTGTCTGTCTGTCTGCCTGCCGGTCTGCCTGCCTGCCTGTCTGTCTGTCTGTCTGCGTGTCTGTCTGCCTGTCTGTTTGCCTGTCTGTTGTCTGTCTGTCTGTCTGTCTGTCTGTCTCTCTCTCTCTCTCTCTCTCTCTCTCTCTCTTTTCTCTCTCAAAACAACCAGCCAGCCTACCAAAAGCAACAACTGCATTTGAAAAGAAACGCAATTTGTGGCAAGCACTCGGAGCACATCATTTTGGTAGTAGTGTATAATTCAATATAATACAAACATGGCACTTGTACATATGTGAGTATGTGTGTATGTATGTATGTATGTTTGTATGTATGTATGTCAGTACAACCATGGGTTAATCTGACAATAAATTGGTTTCAGTCAGTCCGTATGCATGCGTGTTTGTATGTATATGTGTATATGTATGTATGTATACACACACACACACACACACACACACACACACACACACACACACACACACACACACACGCACGCACACACACACACACGTGTGTGTCTGTCAAGCACTCTTAGCGCAGCTTTAGAACTGATTTGCGCTTCCAGAAATCTACTCAGCATTGAACATCTTCTTGGGTGTTAGGATGAAGAGG
>CM065719.1:55784445-55804445 GCA_033310375.1 Conus canariensis | reverse complement strand
TACTTCAACTACAGCAGCATTACAGCAAAAATATTATAATAGTAATGATGATTATGATGATAACAATAATGATGATGATGATGATGATAAAAGCATCTGCAGAATGATAATGATAAGAACAACAATCATTATTATTATCATTATTATCATCATCACCATTATTATCATTGTCGTTGTTGTTGTTGTTGTTATCATTATCTTTTTAATTCATCTGTTCTTCTTCTTCTTATTATTATTATCATTATCATTAGTATCACTATTTTATCGTTATCATCATTATCATTATTATTTATTTTCATTGTAATTTTTGTTGTTAGAAATACAACGACCAAAATAATCAGCAAGAATACTGATGACAGGATGCATTATTTCTACTGTCACGTATAGCCAGCAGTTCCCGCAACCACCACTGTGACAATGGATGGTTACTGGCGACGACAGGGTGGTAAGAGGTCGAGTCAGGTGGCGGAAACGACTGTGATCTGGAAACAATTGCTGTGTGCATTGTCTTTCATATCCGCTGTTTGTTACCTTTGAAAGAAGGCATATTTCTCGAAAATTTAACTTCTCTGTTACTCTGTTATTTCTTCAATAAGCGTCACTTGCGTTTTTTTTTGTGTGTGTGTCTGTTTTGTTTTGTATGGTTTTGCACATATGTAGTTTGGCTGGATGAGAAAATGGATGAAAGCTTATTCTATTTTCAGTGAGGTTGGCTTTAGAAGACAAGATTTTTTTTACATTTCATTTTTTTTTTTTTTTATTTATTCATTTATTTTTCTTTTTGTTATATTTTATGTTCAATGTTTCTTTTTTTCATGGGGGGGGGGGGGGGGTGTAGGGAGGGGAAGAAGGGCTGAGGGGATGGGGGTGGGGACAGCAAGTCAGCAAGTTAAATCGTGACGTACGTCTTACATACACCCTGTTTATGCATTTGTAATATTCTCTCTCTCCCTCTCTCTGTCTGTCTGTCTGTCTTCTCTCTCTCTCTCTCTCTCTCTCTCTCTCTCTCTCTCTCTCTCTCTCCTCACATTTCACTTAAATTTTAAACAAAAACCGTCAAGAATACTCATCAATGCAAGAAAACCCAAAACAAAAGTGTGAATGTTAATGACTGCTATCACCTACGTGTGTCAGGGACAATAAACTCTCCAGACCTCCCTCCCTCCCCTCACCCCAAACCCCACCCCCTACCCTACACACACTACCACCACCACTCTCCACCCCACCCCCAGTCGCTGCCACGTGTACATATTTTGCACGCAATACTAGCACACATAAAGACCGGCATCTGTTTGGATTGGGAGGTGGGGGGTGGGGGTGTGGTGGGAGGGGGGGGGGAGGGCAGAGCTAGACAAACAAGCGGCTGACGACTCACAGCCAGTGGGAAATTAATAATAGAAATGGATGAGTAGGGGTTTTTGCTGTGGAATGGAAGCAGTCGAGGTAATAAAGGCGTTTCCATGGAATGATTTATGTTTGTTTGCTTGTTTGCATATCTGGGTATCTGGGTGTTCATTTGAGTACTCTATAGGCATCGTGCTGGACGCACGCATTTTGAGAGAATGTTTTGCTTTTGTTTAATATTATCTGTCTCTCTCTGTCGCTGTCTGTCTGTCTGTCCGTCTGTCCGGCTGTCTGTCTGTCTGTGTCTTTGTCTCTGTCTCTGTCTCTCTTACCCCATTAATCTCTCTCTCTCTCTCTGTCTCTCTCTCTTGCCTCATTCATCTCTCTCTCTCTCGTTCGCTCTCTCCCTCTCTCTCTTGTTTCATCTCTCTCTCCCTCTCTGTGTCTCTCTGTCTCTGCCTGTCTGTCTGTCTATCTGTCTTGACTGTCTGTCTGTCTGTCTGTCTGTCTGTCTCTCTCTCTCTGTCTGTGTATCTGTCTGCCTGCCTGTCTATCTATCTATCTGTCTATCTATTTATCTGTCTGTCTGCCAGTCTGTCTGTTCGTTTGTCTGTCCGCCTACCTGACTGTGTGTGCTTCTTTGCTTCAATTTGATGATATCAAGTGGCCATTCCTTTAGAGCAAAATCTTTATTGACCCTACGACACTTATAGATCTGGTTTAAAGTCAGATGCAGCAGCTTTGGAATTTAATCATAACAAAATAAGGCAGTGGAAGACAACTACTCTTTCTGTCAAGAAAATTGTTTAAAAAAAAAAAAAAAAAGGGGGGGGGGGGGGGGGGGGGGTAGTTCGAACTTGTTACCCCTGCATCAGTAAAGTGTACATTGCACTGGATTCTCTCTTTACTCGAGAACCACTGGCTGAGCTGGCAGTGCCTAGCTTGACTTTCAGTTTCGGCTTCTGCGTGAGTGTTATCAGCAATGGTCGTGCTCTATTTACCCTTGGTCCCTATACCGACAGAGACACAAAATTTGTAATCAAAGTTGGGTCGAGGGGGATCGGTAGCTTTTCAGTCATTTCGTTTGATTTCATCTCTTAGTAGCTGATTGATTGATTTGATTGATGGAATTTGATAGCAGTTGGAGTTGAACTTTTGCATTTTGTTCCTTTTTCGACCGTTTTTCGTGAGAGCACACACACACACACACACACGCACACGCACACGCACACACGCACGTACGCACGCACGCACGCATACACACGCGCGCGCACATCCACACACACACACACATACGCGCGCGCGCGCACGCATGCATGCATAAACGCATGCGCGTGCGCACGCACACACACACACACACACACACACACACACACACACACACCACACACACACACACACACACTGCCCCCCTTTCTCTTTCATACGCGCGCCTGCACACACATACATACTCTCAGATGCGCATGCACACATATACGCACACATATGCACATACTCACATGCTTGGACGTTAACATGACTACACACACACACACACACACACACACACACACAGAGTGAGTGAGAGAGAGAGAGGGAGAGAGAGAGAGAGAGACAGAGACAGAGACAGAGAGAGAGAGAGAGAGAGACAGACAGACACACACACACACACACACACACACACACACACACACACACACACACACACACACACCTTTGTCCAGGACGGGGGAAATCGTGATGGTATTGCTTAAGTGCACTAAGTTGATGTATTATTGGTCAGGCTTAACACACCAAGGTTATCTTTGCACTCATACACGCATATGCACACTCATGCGCCCACCAAACATTCACCTCTCTCTGGGAATGGGATGTCACGCATTCGTTTCTCTCCTAACACGACTGAGCACAAGAAATACAATTTCTATGCTACTATAATCAAACATGAAAAATCCAGTTACACAAAATGAACAAATCAACACATAAAAGATCAATACTTCCTAATCCCGGGTTATAATAAAAATGACTTCTTACCTGGCCAGGTTTTCACACACACAACCACGCTTTCACACCACACCACAGTTCTTGAAAAGTCTCTTCACGTCTTCTTCAGCACTGCTTGATGGTGATGCCCTTGGTTGACTGGCTCCAGGTTTCAGGACTGGGCCTTCGTGGTCGTCTCTGGGATCTCGACGTAGAACTCTTCTTCTTCGTCTCCTTCACCCACCTCTGGGTTCAAATTCAGTTTGTCTGTCTTCACCCACCTCTGGGCTTCAAACTTAGTTTTCTTCTCTTCCAGCTTGTCTTTCCCTAAGACTTTGCTGTCTCTTCTATCTCCCAGACCACGTTTCTCTCGACCCGTTCTCTGTCCTGCCCACCCTCCTCTCTTCTCTCTCTCTCTCCTCTGCCTTCTCTCTCTCTCTTGTGGTGTTCTCTTCACGTTGTTCTCCCTCAGTTTATATAGGGATAGAAACAAAGGATTCCCCTTCAGGCCATGCCTTTGTCCATGCTGCTTCTCAAACCCTCCTGTTCACAAGTACCCTGAATTCTCCGTTCGCTACATTCTTCACACATCTGCATTTACACACATCCCTACCTAACTGATTAGCAAACAAACACTTGGCACCAGATGGACATCGAAAATTCCCCGCCGACTTCGGAGGCCACTTTAACACAGTAATTATCTTAAAGAGGGCTACGATAACAACATCCACGCGCGTTCAACCAGCCTGACAATAGAACCATCCCAGTGACCCACGGCAATACCATCCGAATGAGTCCAAGACTCCTGCTCTTCACTGACTGTTTACAAAAGAACCTCTTCTGACTGAGTATTTAGCGCTCACTTGGTGCACCGAGGTCCTAGTGGTTACATTCCTCTCCCCTTTCGCTGTAGGGCAGGTCCGAACTTGGAAGAGTACTTACTACCTTAGGTGCCATCTGTCACCTGACCACTTCGTCCTCCTCGACACAGTTCGACCGTGTGCGATGGGTACGGCGCCCTGGTTAATGGGTCTATTACCTATTTGTATACTACGTACAACGTCCCTTTTGCCTCTAAGCGTTTAATGCCTTTTGTGAGAGGTTTCACGCACTTGACACACACACACACACACACACACACACACACACACACACACACACACACACACAATATATATATATATATTATATATGTATACATACACACACACACGCACACGCACACGCACACGCACACACACACACATATACACATGTATACATAGAAGGATGAATGCAACCACTCTGACATGCCTGCGGAAAGCCAAAGCGGTCACGCCCTGCTTATTTCCATCCTTTATGAATAATGCTGATCCCTGAGAGTAACGGCGAGACTGGCTGACCAAGGACTAGATAAATCACCGTCCCCCTTCACCCGCTCCAGCGACCAGCGCCCCGCTATCAGGTGTCCGCGATACAGGAACACCTCATGTCTGCTTCTGACAGAGAGATGTCGCTCCCGTCTGTCACTGTTCTCTCGTGCGATTTAAAAAGAGAATATGAAATAAACAAATAGTGAATAAAGTTAAGGCCATCGCCAGTCGTAACAGTGTTTTGGTGACAACATGAAAAACGATGTGGTTGCTATCTGACAGTTCAACACGACGGGTCCCCCCCCCCCCCCCTTTTTCTTTTCTTTTCTTTTCTCTGCTTTTCTTTCTTTCTTTCTTTCTTTCTTTTTGTTTCTTAAATGGACAAAGTATAGGCTATGTTTGGAAATGCTTGCCTCCTCTCCATCTTTCCTGATAAATGTTTCTGCAAATGGTCAACATTTTACAGGAGAAAGATTTTTTTCTTGTGCAAAATTTCCGGTGTGTTTTCAGAAGGTGTATTTTAAATCGAAAGGGTTGTGTGAATGAGTTTTTGTTTTGTTTTGTTTGTTTGTTTGTTTTAAACGACCTGTGAGTTGACTTGAACGCGGTGATGGCCCTGATTATGGCCATTTGCGGTCGGCTGGGCTATAAGCAACATTACCTTACCTTACCTTACCTTACCTTACCCTTACTGTCTGTTTCCGTAACCTACCAAACGCTGACGAAGACCGCAGGATCTTCAACGCAGGTTTCTGATCTGCTTGCGTACGACTCACAAAAGATGCTCAGCCACTGCAGTGACAGGATTGTGAGGTATGTTGACCTCCTGGGAGATCAGACTGTTTCGCTCTACGCTTCACCAGAGATTTAAAAGAGACTGGATCAGTATCTTCACCTTTCGTCAGTTGGAGTCCCATCGCGCACAATGAAGGCATTCAACACTTCCCCGTTCCTGTGCTCGTCTCTGTGTCTGCCTCCTGTTCAGGGGCTGGCTGTCTGTTCGCCACACTTCGCAGATGACGATGTCAAACTATCGAGTTTAAAGCACACACAAGGTAGTTTGGTTGCGGACAAAGGCTATGTACAGGCAGTTGTGCGCCCTCGCCGATCAGCACACAAGAAGATTCTGGCATACACGATTACCTAAGAGGGCTGCCCTGCCAGCTGAACGGAGGTTGGTTACCTGTGTGAGCAAACAGGACACCAACAAACGCGAATAGTATGGAAAGCGACGAGAAATACTGATCCTGTGGCTTCTACATCCTTGACCTCTCCCACGAAGCGCTGTCGGGGCATCCCCGTATTCATCCTGTATTCATCTCCGCCAAGACCGCGTCTGCTGCTCTGCTTATTTGTGATTTTGTGTACTAATTAAGCGAAAACTACCGAACCAATAAGCTTAATAGGGGAATTCGGTGGAATATGATTCAGGGATGAAACCATAATGTTTGGAGGCGGAATCGTCCTGCGGATCTTGATCAAGCGGCAGATCCTGAATTTTTTTTTTCTTTTCACACAACCCAGAACAGAAATCTAGGTCAGCCATGCACAAACAGATTTCAGGCAATGGAGAGTTGACACAAATCGATTTCCATTATAGGAGAACTTTTGTATTATTACCTCCCTTTGCGCCAACCCCCACAAATCGCGGAACTTGTTGAGCGATTCTTTTCTCCACCGCCAAACCTATGTTCAGCGTGGTTCGCGAATCGTGCCGATCTGGATCGTAAAGCAGAAGACGGGAAAATTAACAACGAAGACAAGACTGACGAGAGCGCGAACTACACAACCTGAGTGTGCGATCTAAAAGTTCGTTCAATTAGGTACAGCCCAAAGGTACAGATTAAACCTGTCATCAAGCTGCATGGATGGATATCTAAAAGCACCATCTTTTTTTTCATTGACTTTTAATGTCTTGTGGAGGCATGTTTAGCCATAAGATAAATAAAAACAACAACAACAAAATCTTACATGAGCTGCGATAGTGGATATCACAAGGAAGGCGGACAATTCAGGGGTGAATTCGAATGGACTTGTCAACTGCGTTGTTCGTATCTAAAGACTTCCATGGGTCATGGCCACGGTTTCTTTTCTGCTGGCCTTCATTTATGGTGTGTGACCGACGTCGGTGACTTCCTGTTAGCTGTCACCGGCTGGTGAACGGCAGATGTCAGCACTCAAAAACGATGCGCCGCACGCTACCCAGCATCCACCCATTAAACAGACACACATACACGGCAAGACCTCCATGTGGATTAGCTTCGTGGAAGTCAGGTACAAGTGTACATCCTCGGAGAACAAGAAGAATGAGAAGGGCTTTAAGCTAACACAGACAGATGGGGAGAGTTCGTGCGATATGCGACACTCCGTAAGGGGGAACCGTTTGTTCTTTGTCGGTGGGAGGATGTATGCTTGACGGATTGGACGAAACTGTGGTCCTTGACCTTTCTTTATATAATCTCTGTTCATTCACCTGGAACGCGGATGACCAACAGCCTTGAACTTTATATAAGTTGAAATTGTTTGTCCAGCTGACCTTTTTTTTTTCTCCCCTAAAGAAAGGATAGCTTCGTATTGAACTGAGTGGAGTACTTGTAGCTGTCGTTTGTTTTTCATTTACTGGTGTGAATATGTTTTCGGTTCATTTATTTTCGTTTGATTCAATGGGGTATCGTTACTATTGAAAATTGTGTATTATGTTTTCTCCATTCGATCGAAATGAAGGTGTATTCGTGGATATTCTTTCATGCCATTTCTGTTTCTTTCAGTTGAGTGCATAACTTTAAAAAAAAAATGTATTCATATTGCAAGGTTCACAACCGCGTTGTTTTTCTGATGTTTATGTTCTAGCTCTCTGACAAAGGAGATATTTTGCTTTTGCTGGGCTCTGTAATGTTACTTGATACTCCATTCACTTACACATGATATTACATAATTCTTAAACGCTTGGTAAACTTTATTCCATATTCACTAAAGAGACTTTTACTTGCATGATTAATCAACGTTATATTCTCAGAACAGTTATAGCAACCCCTTTAACACTGACAGTCTTTGAACATGAAGAATGTCAAAGTTTCGTGCTTCATTATGAAAATTTTCCAAAGTCTTTGAAATGGTAATGTTTATACAGAATTCGTCATATGATTATTTCATTCATAGACATGTGGTGCTCGTCTGTATGACTCTGTACTGTTAACGTTTCATTTACACACAGATGTTTTTAGCCACTAAAAGTTCGGTTACGTTATTTTACCGCCCAGTCACATGGAAACAATCAGTAGAAAGAAACTCGTGGAGAGCGTGGCAGCAGAGAGTCCTCAGAAGAGAAGCCCCCTTCAAGCAAGTGTTTCGGCCCTTATCTCCTGACACTCTAGGGGGGTTGGGCCACACCCGGTTCATGACTCCGGATGTCCCTCTGCTGCCCCTTTTTTTTCCCATCTTGGGACGAGCCATGGCTGGGATTCGAACCCATGACCCTCTGGACATGCTCATTTTCCACTTAATGACTCCGCTTTAACCACTGAGCCACAGGGACACCTGATATTTGTAGGGAAATTAAGCCTTATGAAGTTCACTTTTGTTCCTCCTTGACCAGATCCAGCTTGAACACCCCTCTGCCGCTTCTGCCATTGCTTTCAGGGCTCTGGTTTTTTCCTTCCCTGCAACTGAGAGCTGTTTCACGAGGCTGTATGCAGACGTTCCTACAAACCCCCTAGCTCCAATTTCTGCAGTGACGACTTTGACCTGATAGCCTTCTCTCCTCAGGCTGTTTGCCAGATCAGCATACTTTTCAGTCTTGTAGATTTGAGCTGCCTCCATTCTGTTCTCATATGGCACCGTGAGCTCGATCATGATCAGCTGCTTGGTTGACTTAGAGTGGACTACTATGTCTGGTCTCATGCCACTCTTGCTGATGATCTCTGGGTGACTCTTCCATTCTGGGAGGTCTGCAGTGCACTCCCAGTCATCTGCCCCGTCCAGCAGACTCTGCCTGCATGTTTCGAGTGGCACTGTTGTTCTTGGCCATGATTTGCTGCCTCCTGCCGTGAAGAATGTTGCGGGTGCTTTGGGAGTCCTGATTTTCCCTTTTGTGGTGTTGGTACTAGCCCAGACTACTTGTACAATCTCTTTGAGCACTTGGTTGTGCCTCCATGTGTACCTTCCTTGAGCCAGGGCTACATTACATGAGCTTAGGACATGCTCCACTGTTTGTTTTTCATGGCAGAGGGGGCATGCAGGATCGTCTGTTTTCCCCCACTTCACCAGGTTTGCATTTGAGGGCAGAAGGTCATATGCAGATCTGAGAATGAAGCTGATCCTGAGAGGGGCCATGTGCCAAATGTCATTCCAAGTGAGACTTCTTTGGAGTGCATTCTCCCACGTTGTCCATTGCCCTTGCTGGCTCTGCTGGACTGCTTTTTGGAGTCTTTTTTGGTCTTCTTCTTTTCTCATCTCCTGAATCATCATGTCTCTTTTGGCTTTTCCTTTGGCCTTTGACCACCATTCAGTTTTGGTCACCCCCAGTCCTTGTCTGTTGGTCTGTGTGTGTCCTGTTATTTCTCTGATCTTGAGACTTTCTTTTGCAGAATCCATCGCCTCTTGAACTTTCCATTTTCTGCCTGTCTTCAGCTGGGGCTTGATTGCTTCTACCACCTTGTCTCATGAGTCCTCCAGCATGCTTTGAAGTCTGATCTTTCCTGCTTTGTATTCCTCCAGGATGGATTTCAGTGGTAGTTTCAGCTTTGCTTGGCGACAGTACAGCGCTATGTCAGTCAGACAGGGTGGGACACCAAGCCATTTCCTTGTGAACTTGCTGATTTTGGCTTCCATTGCCTCCACTATGCTGGTGCAGATGTCGTATATCATCAGAGGCCACAGGAGCTGTGGTATCAGCATGAACTGCAGACACCAGACCTTGTATTTGCCAGGGAGCCCACACTGGTCAATGGTCTCCAAGCCTTCCTCCGCCATCTGCTTGGTTTCTTTTGCTCTTTGTGTGTCTTTCAGCGTATCATCATACCATCTTCCAAGGCTCTTGACTGGTTCTTCTGTGACTGTTGGAATGGCCTGGTTGGCAACACTGAAGACCACAGATCCGGCCACTTTTCCTTTCCTCAGTGAGAGACTCCGTGATTTCTTTGGCTTGAACTTCATTCTGGATGAGGCAACTATGTCGTCCAGCCTCTCCAGCACATGACGTGTCTCGTCTTCTCTGGATGAAATCACTGTAGTGTCATCCATGAAGGCCTTGAGAGGAGGCATCTTGTATCCATCGCCAAGGTCTGTTTGTCTCGCGTTGTTTGTTGCTGCTTTCAAGATGAGTTCCATTGCCAGCACGAACAGTATTGGGGAAATTGCACAGCCCATTGCAATACCCACTTCCAAGTTGATCCAGTCTGTTGTGTACTCCTTGGTAGAGAACCGCATTGAGAAGCCATTGAAGTACTTCTTGAGCATGTCGCGGATGTTCTTTGGCACATGGTACATCTCAAGAGCCAACTGTATCATCTCATGGGGCACAGATCCATATGCGTTTGCCAGATCAAGCCACACTACGTCCAGGTCTCTCTTTTCTGTTTTTGCTTTTTGGATTGCGTCCCAGATCATTGTGGCGTGTTCTACACAGCCAGCCACGCCTGGGATGCCACCTTTCTGGACTGACACATCCAAGTACTTGTTTTCCATCAGGTACTTGGTCAGCCTTGCTGCCATGACAGAGAAGAAGATTTTCCCTTCGACGTTCAGTAGTGATATTGGCCTGAACTGGCTGATGTCACTTGAGTTTTGCTCTTTGGGGATGTACACACCATCTGCCGTCATCCACTGGCCGCTGATCTTCTGGTTTCTCCAAGCCGATCGCAGCAGCCTGTGGAGCCACTCCAGCACCTTGGGACATTTCTTGTAAAGCTGGTAAGGTATTCCGTTTGGCCCTGGTGATGATTTGGCTCTGGCTTTGTCGACCACCTTCTTGATTTCCGCCAACGTTGGAGGCTTGCCATTGAACTGTTCCTCAGGGTTGGTTGGCCACACCAGACCTTGAATGTCGAGTGGTGCTTTGCTCTGTGGGTCAGAGTATGTTTTCCTCAGATGCTGCTCAAGAACTCCTTTGTCCACACTTAGGGTCCCAGATTTTGGCTGCTCAAACAGTGTTCTGGCAAACTGGAAGGGGTCTCTGAAGAAGCGCTCTTGTGTCTTCTTCTTTTTGCTCTTCCTCTTCCTCGCAGATTCCGCTTTGCTGAGGGCGCTGTGTTTTTCTTTCAGGTCTTTCCACAGTTTTTCCAAGCCTTGTTTTTCAGCTGGCAGTGCGGTCTTCATTTGCATCTTGAGGTTTTTCTTTTGGACCCTGATCTTGTCCATCTTTTCTTGGCGTCTGGATTTCTTTGGAGGTGTTTTCTCTTTGGGTAGTTTTGCTCCATAGGCGTCTCTACATGTGGCATACACAATGTCCCCATATGTGGCTAGTTTGTGTTCCAGGGTGCTTTTCCCTATCAGTGCATCGAGCCTTTGGACGATTTTTGCATCCAGTTTCTCCCAATCTTCAGTTTCGTTTGCTCGTGGCAGGTTGAGTTTCAGGCGCCTGGCATCGAGGGCCTGTGCAAATTCCTCATCCGAACCAACAGCGTGGATGTCCTTGGCACTGTGGTTTAAATCCTGGCCTTGGTCTTCCGACGTCTTATCTGCTGATGCAGTGCGCTGCTGCTCATTCAGATGAGTCTTCACACATCCCATCTTTGTTCTGTGGATCTTCATGCCACGGGTGGTAGCGAAACGCTTTCCACAGACACATGGATATTCCATTTGGTCCATGTTCATAGTCCGTTTGGGATTTGCAGTCATGATTGGTTGAGCACCGATGGATTCATCATTCTCTCCCCCTTTCGGTGAATCCTGGGAGCATCTCTTCCTTTTATTCTTAGTAGCCACATGTTTAAGGCAAAGTGGGGAGCCAGCCCACAGAGCCCTTGGTTCTGGTCTTTCCCAGTGTCCTCCGGTCTTTCCCGGACGTCCTCCGGCCTATTCCCGGAAGTCAATGGTTTACCCATGCATCAGTAGAAAGAAACTCGTGGAGAGCGTGGCAGCAGAGAGTCCTCAGAAGAGAAGCCCCCTTCAAGCAAGTGTTTCGGCCCTTATCTCCTGACACTCTAGGGGGGCTGGGCCACACCCGGTTCATGACTCCGGATGTCCCTCTGCTGCCCCTTTTTTTTCCCATCTTGGGACGAGCCATGGCTGGGATTCGAACCCATGACCCTCTGGACATGCTCATTTTCCACTTAATGACTCGCGCTTTAACCACTGAGCCACAGGGACACCTGATATTTGTAGGGAAATTAAGCCTTATGAAGTTCACTTTTGTTCCTCCTTGACCAGATCCAGCTTGAACACCCCTCTGCCGCTTCTGCCATTGCTTTCAGGGCTCTGGTTTTTTCCTTCCCTGCAACTGAGAGCTGTTTCACGAGGCTGTATGCAGACGTTCCTACAAACCCCCTAGCTCCAATTTCTGCAGTGACGACTTTGACCTGATAGCCTTCTCTCCTCAGGCTGTTTGCCAGATCAGCATACTTTTCAGTCTTGTAGATTTGAGCTGCCTCCATTCTGTTCTCATATGGCACCGTGAGCTCGATCATGATCAGCTGCTTGGTTGACTTAGAGTGGACTACTATGTCTGGTCTCATGCCACTCTTGCTGATGATCTCTGGGTGACTCTTCCATTCTGGGAGGTCTGCAGTGCACTCCCAGTCATCTGCCCCGTCCAGCAGACTCTGCCTGCATGTTTCGAGTGGCACTGTTGTTCTTGGCCATGATTTGCTGCCTCCTGCCGTGAAGAATGTTGCGGGTGCTTTGGGAGTCCTGATTTTCCCTTTTGTGGTGTTGGTACTAGCCCAGACTACTTGTACAATCTCTTTGAGCACTTGGTTGTGCCTCCATGTGTACCTTCCTTGAGCCAGGGCTACATTACATGAGCTTAGGACATGCTCCACTGTTTGTTTTTCATGGCAGAGGGGGCATGCAATATTTGCAATATTTGTAATATTGCAATTGACCTTGACCTTGACACACCACTGACGAAGATGACGAAAGCAATGGACCGTTACTTAGAATTGCATCCTTGTGACTAGCCACGGAGTGACAAGACAGGGAAGAAGAAATCCGCTCGGTGACAACACACAAAAAATTGTAATCTTATACAGGGTCTGTAATGTTCTTATTCCATTCCGTCAGACACAAATACAGTAGACCTACGTATGAACAATAACTTTTTTTTCACATGGTCATATACAGCTAAAATCATCTTTACCGGATATGCAATATGCCTATTCTGTTGTCACACACAAGTTTTGTTGGCTTACATAGGATGTACATTACTATTGTTCCACTCAACCACAAGTACCGTTCGTAAAAGCGATCGACTGTATGGCTAATCTGTTCTATTATCTTCGCCAATACAGGATTAGTAATGTAATAATCCTGTTCAGACACATGATTACCGTGGTCGCACACATATGTTGGGGAATGTTACTCCATTCTTACAAAGAACGCTCGTCAACAATGTTCAACTGTGATCTAAAAATGTTGTTTTTCCCACTCTCACATAAGTAGCGCTAGCCTGCACATGTCTACCTCAGCCAGGGAAGCTGTAATTTTACATGCTGCTCTTGCTTCATTCAATGTCTGTTGGTCCTGTTACCTGTCAGCTATCCTGGAGTCTTGCAGACCGTTGCGGCACCACAGAAGACTTCGCGACCACCTTCCTCCACTCCTCCCGGTTCTCAGACGCTCTTAGGCTGTTCGTGACGCCAGTTCACGCACTGATGTTGTCCTCCCATCTCTTTCTCTGTCTTCCTCCTCTCCTTCTGCCTCTTTGCACTGTTCCTTGTAGACTGGTGTTTGGCAAGTCCTGTTGATCTTGATACATGACCATACCATCTCATTTTCCTTCTTTTCAACAGGTCTTGGTATGGTCCAATGGCTTGCCTTGTTCTGGTCTGGACCTCCAAGCTGATAATGTGTTCTTTGTATGAGATGCCAAGGATCTTGCGGAGGCATCTCTTCTCAAATGCCTGTTAGTAAGATAACACAAATGCTACCAAAACGATTTGACCGAAATTTGGCATGAAGCCATTGGATTGTGATGTGGATCCGCATTGAAGAGTGGACTCGGGATCCGTTCGGTCTTGGCAGAAGTCTGCGCTCTCCCGAATTCCCTGTCTGGTTTGTAATGTTATTGTTTCCGTTCAGGGCTTAAGGAGAAGGGTGACGGGAGGGTGGGATGGGTTCTGGGGTTTCTGGAATCCCCCCCCCCCCCCCCCCTTTCTGGCAAAACGTACACTTTTGAAACGTTGTTCCCCCTTTTTTTCTGCTGGAGAAGGCCCATCAGACTCCTTTGGAACGCCCCCCCCCCCCCCCCCCCCCCACACACACACACCTCGCATACTACATACTACTGTAATCCGGCCCTGCTGTTCATGCCCAAGTATTCTTCGCTTATACTGAATCAGAAATGACGTCATTCCTCTGACTCAAGCTGTGTTCCCCTTTCGAGATCCTGTCCTAGTGCTGTTGAGGGAGAGAGACAGAGGGAAAGACAGCAGAAACGGTGGACTGACAATATTGCAGAGAGGACAGGGAACCCGTGTTACGGCATACTTTGTCGCCCCTGCACACTTTGTCGTCGGCGACAAACTGTGCTGCATGCTTTGTCGTCCCAGCTATGACAAATATCGACAAGTTTGCACACTCTGTCGCCCTTGCACACTTTGTCGTCACTTTTCGTATGCGACATTGCTGCACACTTTGTCGCCCCTCGAAAGGAAAAAAAAACTTCAGATCTGAAGTCAATCGTGTACACTGGACTTAGACTAATTTTTTTTTTTTTTTTTTTTTGTAATCCCAGTTATAAGACCGTACTTTGCAATCTACATGGAAAAATTCTGTGTGCGTGCGTGCGCGCGCGCGCGCGCGCGCGCGCGCGTGTGTGTGTGTGTGTCTATCTTATGTGTGTGTGTGTGTGTGTGTGTGTGTGTGTATGTGAAAAATATGTTCCACACGCTACAGACGAAACAACTGTGATGATCTTTTCTGCAATGTAGGACATATGTTTGCTGTGGGTCAGGGACGATGACGACATTTTCATTTTATTTACTTATTTGTTTATCTACTTATCACAGAATAACCGTTAATAATGGTTATAACGGCAAATAACTGTTTTTTCTTCTTTCAAAAGCTACTTGACCGATTGTAAAGCGGTTTGGACGAATTTGTGTCAAATCAAGACCTTCCTTCAGATAATGGGATATAATTGTTACAATTCTTTAAATAACTGTTAAAAACTGTTGAAATATCAGGAAAATATGTTTCACTCTTTTCACAGAAAACTGATCGTTCTGAAAATTGGTAGGTATGTTAAATATGGTTAAGGCTGATGCTGACATTTTATTTTTCAACGATCTTCACCGGCTTCCGCCGTGACGACCATAAATGTTTCTTCTCTCTCCTTTATTGAATATCTTAGAATCTACTTGACTGAGTTTTAAGCGATTTTTGAGAGATTGTCGCAAAGCAAAGAGCTCTTGATACAAATATGGATATGGGCCTATATTTGTGACAGTTAGAAAACGTTGCTATTCAAGATAAACTGGGAGTACAATCATATGCTTTGCATCTTGTTATAATTATTTCCCTTGTTATAGGTCTGTTCCCCTCTATTTCATTAAGTGCCTATTTTAACCAATTTACAACAGCCCCCCCCCCCCCCCCTCCCAAAAAAAAAAAAAAAAAAATCACATCTCGTGATTAATCTGAGTTTTTGTGTGTGCAGTGTGTGTCGTTGGTAAGCGTATGAGTGAAAAAGATTATATGTGATTATATGTATCGGGGCTGGGGGTAAAGAAAAGTTACTATTTTTCGCCAGAGTATTTGATCGTGGCTCTTTTGTCTTTGACAGGCTTCCTGCAGTTCCTACATCCAACTTGTCCATGTTGAGTGTAGAAACTGGGAGTACAAAAATGAGGCCCTTGTGTGACATTAACTGAATTGAATGCTTCTAGTGTAAACTCAGGCGCTCGAAATGGGGTTTATTTGTCTGGGAACATAAAATTGACTACGTTTTAGGATAGAGATTTAAAGACAGAAATAATAATAGGTTAGACAAAAAAAAAGAACTTTGCATTCAAACACACTAAACAGAAGAAAGAAAAATCTAGGGTACAAGTTAAAAAACAATGGAAACGTCTTTCTGCAGATCGTTTTATTCAATTTGTCATCAACAGGGAAGCACAGGCGTATTTAAACATCTAATCATTGTTCAAAGAAAGCTAGAATGTAACAAAAGGAGAAACAAACAAAAAAGATCATTCAAATGTGAAGCTTTAAACAGCTACAGCAGACGATGTTTTTCTTCCCAATAAAAAATAGTTTACATTTAAATTTCTTGCATTTGTCTCGTTCAAAATCATGTCAGATCCAGCGTTATGCACATTTTATGATAAACGATGAAATGTTAACGCGTTTGCAATCAAAGAACTTCTACTGTTTTCAAGTTTAGTTACACCAGAACCTCCTATACCAAATCCAAACACAATGTAGAACTACACAATCTACAACATACGGCTGTTTTGAATTTCAGGCAAACACACAGTGCCAGTATGTGATTTGACACGACTAGAATGAAAATACTGTCAAGTTCAGTACTGTAATTTTCAGCGTTTTCTAAATTTACACACTCAGCCAGCAATTCAGCCGTAGATAACTTCTTTTTTTTTTTAAAAGAATATAAACAAAAATTCGACAAAATTAAGTAATGATGATAAAGAGAGTGACATGAAAAATTAAAAAAAGACCATGAAACACTGCTCATTGTCACACATATATTCTACAAAAATCAAACCGTTGTCACATGAACAACACCCCAATGTAAAACAATGCAATTGTTTTAAAAAGAAACTTGTTATCGTCAAATCGAAAATCAAAGTGTTCTAAAACGTAACACCATATACATGCAATCTGCAAGTGTACTTTCTGGCTTTTTTTCCAGGTCTTTGATTCTCCATTTACACAATCAGAGTAGTCACCTGTGAGTGATGAATTTTTGTAGTTGTGTTATTGCAGTATGTCTTACACGAGTGTGTATATACCACGTGAACAGAGGTCTGTGGCCGAAGTTCGAAAAACAGTTTAAAAAGTCCTTGAAATATGAAGTCACTTTTTTTTTTTTTTTTTTTTTTTTTTTTTTTTGCTGTCCCAACCTCTGCACCACCTCAGAGGCAGTGCATCCACGCCGCTCATTCCGACATCCCCTCCACAGCGACAGCCCGGTCGGCCCAGCCGCAGCCCCGGCACCGGCAATCCACAGGGGGTAGTCAATGTCAAGTCGTCAAGAGGCAACCCACCGGAGGAGACACTGCACTGCTGCCGAGTCACTTCGGTGGTGTTCAGTGGCGCCTGTTCTGATCTAACATACGCAGGACACCACCTACTAAGCCCCCTACTGACGACAATAATTGCTTAGTCGCGGAGCCGGCGTGAGTGAGCTCTCCCTCCGGAGGGCGCCACCACGTCCGTCCAACGACAGCCCCCATGGACTCGCCGATACCGGTGTCCCCGACGGAACCAAACCAAGGCCACAGACGCGGAGAGGACATCGAAATTGAGGTCACCATGAGAGCAGGGCATGAAGGGGCACAGAACTTGAGACATTTTTTTTTTAAATGCTGATCGATGAGAATGAGGATGATTAAGATGATGCTACGGATTTCCATTTCGGTCTGAGACTACATTACAGGCTGTATTCTACGCTTCCTTTCATAATATATCCCGGCGTCAACCAGGCCCGAGAGATACAGGCACCTGCAGTGTTGGTCAGAAAATTTGAGCAACACTCTCAGAAACGCATCCATTAAGTGGATGAAGCTCGACTGTGTGGTCCCAGTCTTCCCAACCGAGTCCGCAGCAACTCAACTCTGGGTAGGAGCCGGTCGGGGCAGAAAAACCCACATGACTCTGATGGGATTCGAACCCACGACCTCCCAGCCGGGAGTCCGCGACGCTAACCACTTCGCCACGGCGGCTGGTAATATGAAGTCACTTATACGATTTATACTCATTCAAAATTCTCATTCAAAACGGTGAACACGGAACTGCCAGATGAATCACTTTTAAATGTTGAACACATTAACATATTACTGAGCACACAATTTGGCACACAGATTTTCAACAAGCAAACAAAAAATAATAAAACGCTGTCACATGAACAATATCCGAGTGTCAAATCAGCTGGATGCATACTGTGCACAATTATCAAAAACAAATTACAGAGTACAAACCGTAACAGCGAAACTTAACAAAAATATCATTACCGTCACATCGACAATGAAAATGTCAAACGCAACATCGTAGCCATATTACACATTAAGGCCCATTTCTTTTCCTACCAGCCAGTCTTTAAATGCAAACTTGTGAGGAATTGCAAATCTTTGATTTGCTCACATTATACATAAAAGAAACAGTCTTTCAAAATGACAATTGAAAAGAGAACTGTGATGTGCACTTTTGTACAACCTTCTGCTGTGGCTGTGAGAAGACGATTTCAGAAACTGATCAGTACCTCTGATTTGTCCGTCTTGTGTCATGTCCATGACATAATCATGAACGTTTCCATCAATGAATGGGCTGTATGTGTCCATGTTGTCGACGATATGGTTTACAGCGTCCCTTCGGAGAGCTTCTGCAGTTCTGTTGACTCCAAACAGGGAAAGCTGATGGCCAATAGCCTCAAATTGACAGTTACCAGGACTATCTGTTGGATCTAGGATCACTTCAATGTTCATGGCCTCCAGGTTTTGGATTCTGTCAGAATGATTCAAGGGAATGGAATACTTCTGTCTGTGTTCTTCTGTATTGAGCGCTGTTTCCATTTTTTTCCTGACATCTCTTTTCCTTCTTCGTTCCTTTGTAGCTGTTGTGTTTGTAATATCAGTGACTGATATCCACTGACTCACCATTTCTCCGGTTGGTTTGTGGTATTGAATCTTGTGTTTATTTCGAGCCAAAGATCGCTCAGTGACCCTGCCTCTACAAACAGACCTTCGATAGGGAACACGTATCCTACTGGTGGATTTTGGGGGGTACCGGATCAGAACCTTTTCGCCAAGACTGTACATGGATGGACAGTGGCGATGTGATGCGATGCTTTTCTTTGCTGCTTTTTCAGAGGCTTCTCTTACTTTGTTTATCAGTGATTCTGATCTGCTGAAATACACCTCAGACGAGCATTTTTTGGCCAGTACATCTTTGGGTGTGTCATTGATGGATTTTTGAATGAGGTGCAAATTCTTTGCCCAATTGAATCCTCCTTTGCAAGCTGTCATGAATGACATTTTCTTTTGGATCTCCCGATGTGATCGCTCACATTTGCCTTGAGACTGTGGGTGATACGCACTACTCCTGATGGTTCTGACATTTTTGGAATGCAACAGTCGTTCTGTCTCCCCCTTGAATTCCGTGCCCTGATCGAACTGAACACAAGTAACTCCGTGTCCTGAGAAAATTTCATTCAGTGTTCTTGCTACAGTCCTACTACTTTTGCTTGCAAGTGGTCTCAGGATCAGAAAACGAGAGAATGTGTCCAGAACTGACAGAATGTACTGCTGCGGTTTTCCGTTGTGAAGGACCAGCTCATTTCTCATGTCAATTAAATCAAGCTGCCAGCATTCATTTACTGCAGTGGCCATGACTGGTTTGGGAGGGACTGTGTTTGTGAACCTTGCATTTCTTTCTCGGTATCTTTTTGACACACCAAGAACTTTTCGTACTTGTGTGTACGAAACACCAGCAAATTTCTCTGTGACTTGCCTCCAAACTGTTCTAGACCCAGATCCGAGATTTTCATCAAATCTATGTTTTACTGTCTGTGGTGCCTCACTTTCAATCAGAACTGGCTTTCCTCTGAAATGTACATTTCCTTCTACCAAAGAAAAGTCATGTTTGCGTCTTTTATACTGCCTCACAGTACTTTTTTCCACAGCAGTGCGGTTTTTCTTTGGAACTTTGAACTTTCATTTCAGAAGACGTCGAAGTGTGAAATACTTATCTTTGGAAACGGATTGCAAGTATCCTGTGGCGCTAGGGCAGCTGTCTTCCTGGTCGACTTGCTTTGCTTGATCCATTTTCTCATTCGATCTGGAACACACACACATACTACTCCTCCTCCTCCTCCTACTACTAGTAATAATAATGATAATAATATGTGGAGGGATCTATTGTTTCCTCAGAGAAACCAATCAGATATTTCTCCCCTGTGAACATGGTGTCCTTAAGATTTATGGATTGTAGGAGCGCGAGAGTGAA
>CM065719.1:55771945-55774445 GCA_033310375.1 Conus canariensis | reverse complement strand
TTTTAGATGGCTTCATTTAAGTAAAATGGAACGTAACATTCATGTGGCTTGACAATCCTGTTTGTCTTGACTTTTTGGTGTGTTTTTTTTTGGCTATCAAAGAAGCAAAAAGTAAACCAATACAAAACAAAGAGCAAAAGAAAGGAAAAACATATGTGAGGAAAAAAAAAGAAAGAAGAAAACTCCATTGTCACACGCAAGTCTAGACTACGATGGACGGAAAAATTACTCTCCTAAATTCTCTCCTCCCTCGCTCTTTTATCCCCCCCCCTCTCTGTCTGTCTGTCTGTCTGTCTGTCTGTCTCTCTCTCTCTCTCTCTCTCTCCTCTCTCTCTCTCTCTCTCTCTCCTCTCTCTCTGTGCCGCCTTTGCTTTTCCCCTTTAGGGTTGTGGTACCATTTAATCGCGTCTAGCTTTTCCATCTCTATTTCTTTCTTTTTTCCTTCTGTTTTTTTTTTTTTTTTTTCTTGTTATGTAAAAGTGAACATTTTATGCCAGGATTTAGGGTCTGATAGATCATTTCAATGCTACATTCAGAAAGGATCGTTTGAATACGCATGACTTGTGAACTCTGTGATCCTACGCCATTATTAATGACATGCATGACAGAGAAAAAGAAGGCCGGTAGTGGGGAACGGGGCTGGGGGGGGGGGGGGGGGGGGGGGGGGGGGGGGGGGGGGGGGGGGGGGGGGGGGGGGGGGGGGGGGGCGATATGCGTGCATATCAAAACTGGAAACACGGTGCAACTCTCTGCAACACATTGCAGAGACAGTCACCATCTATCTTAAGGGATGGACCGTGAGATGAATTGGTTTCGGCGAGGGCCCGATCTTTGACAGAGGCCATACGTTGCCTTGAGTGTTGCAGAATACAGATCGTTTGGGGGCCTACTTTGCACCTCCGGACAAGGAAGGACCTGTAGCACTGTGAAGGCGAAGCCATGAGGAAACAGCACATAGTTCTTACATTCGTTTTGCTTCCAAGTATTACTAATAAGAGTCCGGATCGGGGTCAGATGGGGCCTCTCATATATTAGTAGATACCTAATCAATGTGGCGGCCAGGGTTTGGGTGCCTGTATAACATGGTCTGCGCCACAGTTTTGTGTGTGTGTGTGTGTGTGTGTGTGTGTGTGTGTGTGTGTGTGTGTGTGTGTGTGTGTGTGCGCGCGCGCGCGCGCGCGCGCGTGTGCGTGTGTGGCTGGGTGGGTGAGTAGCTGAGTAGGTGTCCGTACCTGCGCGTCCACGTGTTGATTATGATGTTGATAATGATGATGATGATTCTACTACTACTACTACTACCACAACTACTACTACTATTGCTGCTGCTGCTGCTGCTGCTGCTACAGTTCATATAGTTTAGGGCAAGCTATCTGGCCGATATGATGAGAAGTGAACAGCGCAATAGTGAGCGTGCTACAGGTGCGTGAAAAAACAATAACAACAAATGAACAAAACAATACACGACCTAATTCAAAAGCACCTTAAAGAGCCTATTTTTCTCATGTTCTAATTCAGTATTAGGTAGTCGCTTTATTTCCTTAATTTCAAGAAGTCTACAATATATACCGTCACTTCAGATAATAAAAATTATTAACAGTGATGGAAACGTGTCCAAAAATGTTTCGTTTTTGTAACAGATTTAGTCTTTGTCTATCAGTAATTGTCATGTTAACTGTTGGTGTAATGTATGTTTCTGAGCACGTTATAAGCTATATGCCTGTTGTTGCTATTTCAATGGTAAAGCTGTTATTTCGAATAAAGTTCTGTTTAAACAAAGCAATGAAACAAACAAAAAGAAAAAGAGGGGTGGGGGGGGGGGGGGGTGGAGGTAGGGGTTGGGGCATTTCAATTCAGCAAGCACAAAACATGACGATGTTGAACTGACGTAACGTAAATGGTCTTCAGTATCTCGAGGTGATACTTACAGCGAATCATACCAGTCCTGGTAACACGAATCCCTCAGTCTCAGCCAGTGTTTGAACACACATGTAAAACAACTTGGTAAACATGCTCAGCCACATTCTGCATCTTGCATCACATACTAAATCGCAAGTGCTGATAACTCTTAACCGTTATTATCCAGTGTCTTCTGTACTTTTATTGTTGACGGGATTGTAGCATTTCGCGTTTCCTTTCTCTCTCTCTCTCTCTCTCTCTCTCTCTCTCTCTCTCTCTCTGCACGCGCGCGCGCGTGCGTACGTTGTGTGTGTGTGTGTGTGTGTGTGTGTGTGTGTGTGTGTGTGTGTGTGGTGTGTGTGTGTGTGCGTGCAATTCCTAAACACAGCCATGTTAGTTTCGCTCATTTTCATTGCCAGTCTCCGCTTTTCGTGGCAATTTTCCAGACACCTTATTTTCTTTAGGCAGTAGAAGGGCATCTGAGAGTCATGACCTGGATGCGGCCCGGCCCCCTTAGCGTGTGATGGGGAGTTCAGGGCCGAAACACTTGTCGGGTGGGGGGGGGGGGGAGGGGGAGGGGGGGAGGGATGGAGGGGGTTCTTCT
>CM065719.1:55714445-55759445 GCA_033310375.1 Conus canariensis | reverse complement strand
GTCAGTCTCAGTTTTTATGGGAAAGAGAACAGAAAGCTAAGGGAAGGTGGCTGAACCTCATCAGCCTTTACTTTTTCTTATTTCAATTTATTCATCACGAAATGCAAAAATGACCACCAGACACTTCAAATGGAACAGAAAGATGAGGGAATAGAGATTAACTTGGGGGACACAAAGGATAAATGAGTAGTTAAGCATTGTCCTTTAATGGTAGATTGTGCGTAAACCATTATTGTGTGTTGTAAATTACTGCATTGTACATTGTGCATTTAAGCCATTTTTTAATTTTATTTTGTGTGTGTTACAAATGACTGCAGTTGATTATTATCCTGTGCAGACATGTAGAACTTCAAGTTTAAATACAGACACTGAAAAGATAAAAAACACAAAAGTAATTTGATGGTGATTTCACTGATGATTAAAAAGGAAAAAATAAAATAAAATAATGCTGCATGCTTAGTTGACAATTGTTTCTATTTTTATCTCATTTTCTTATTTAAAAGTTTTTGGTTCGGGGATGGGGGCACACAAGCCTTTTGTTGTTTGTTTAGCTAGTACTGGTAGTCTCAACATTTAGTGACATATGTGCAGAACTCAAGTGCAAACTATGTAGCACCAAATTGCATTTGAATTTAAGTGTATGAAAAATGTTTTACCATCATTACATAACAGTTTCAAACAGTCCGAGGTCTGCTTTTCCCACTAACAGACTGCTATCACAGTGCTGCCCTATGGTTAACACCCTCTTTTCCTGTTTTTTTTTTTTTTAATTGTTTTTGTCATATTCAGTTAAAATGATGATGGAAATATTTGCAGTTTGTGAAGATGAGTGAGAAGATGACACCAGAGGAGCGGGCGGACCTAATTCAGCGGCTGCAGGATGACATTGAAGACTTTGTGGCTGAGCGGTCCCGTGAAGCACAAGAGAAACCCGAAAATGAGGATTCACGAAGCATTGATGAAATCGCAGAGGTACAGGAAGCAAGCGTTTGAGTTGTTAATGTGGAGTGTGAATAGTGAAAAAGAGTACTAACCGATTTGTACTCTAAGATTTGTTTTTCTCTGATTGTAATGTCGTTTTACAGTTATACTCTATGTGAGGCTGCTTCTCTTCTCTTGTATCCTTTGCTCTTCTTTGCATCCATATATATCTTTATTTTGTATCTGAATATGAGATCTGTAACTGTTTTTTACTACCTCCTTGCTTTTTCATCGTGATCATCCCCACAATCAAAACATCATGATCATCCCCATAATCAAATCCATAAAAGCCATGATAATTCCCTCCCCCCCCACCCCCCCACCCCCACTCCCCCTTTTTTTTTTTTTTTTTTTTTTTTTTTTTTTTTTTTTTTTTTTTTTACTCTTTCTGATGACATGTATTTGATGACTTTACACCAGGAGCTGTTGAACCATCCAGCTTTCATGAAGGAGGTTGACTGGAGCAAGCCACTGAGTAAAGACATGGAGGGACTGATGGCCATCAAATACGAATCTGAAGATCCTGTGGGTAGGTCCATGTTGAACTTTTTTTTTCATCTGAAAACTTTTTACCTAAAAAAGTTTTGCGTATATAGGTGTTAATGATATTTCCTTACATTTGTGTCCTATTAGTATTAGGTTTTTGTCAAGGAACACTAACGGGTATTGTCTAGAATAGCCCATTTGACTGAGAGTATGTTCTTTAATTGTTCTTCTGAGTTGCTAGTATCCTCCATCGTTAGTTTCTGTTCCCTTGGAGGTGGCAGGAGCTCTTTTAATAAGTGAAGTGTTTTCCCGCCTGCAGGAAATTCAGTACCAGTGGTCTCCACTTCCCTGTCACTCTCTCTGACTCTGCTGTTTTGTCCCTTTTGTCTCTCTTTACCCTTGTCGACAAGCTTTCTGTGTTTGTAGCCCATGGGCCTGCCATTGTTCCAGATTGTTTTTCTTCTTTTTCTGTATTGTTACAGTTTACAACTTGCCACCTTTCCTGGTGTGTTGCTGTGATGAGATTGTTTTTGTCTTGAGTGGACATTAGCTGTGCATTCTGCACTGTTTGTTTGTCAGTATTGCTTTTAAATCTCTGTGTGTGTGTATGTGTGTGTGTGTGTGTGTGTGTGTGTGTGTGTGTGTGTGTGTGTGTTTTGTTTTGTTTTTGCTGTGGTTCCATTGAAATAGTTTTTTCATTTCTATTTAACTTTTTCTTTTTTTTTTTTGCAATCAGGAGAGGTGAAAATCACGACTGGTGCTCTTGGCGTGGCCAGGTCTTTTTTGCCTACAGAATATCAGTAGGTCGGTTGGCATAATATACATTTGTTTTATACATTTTGTAGACAGTTACATTGCGTGTCCCCAGGACAAGACATTTTTCCTTACATGGAGACAGCACTGAAACTTGAAGGGGAACAGTATGGCTGGTTGGACTATAATGAAACTGGAACTGATATATATTCTGGTTCTCCTGCTATCATTTTAAAGAAAACTCAAATATTTGTGTACAAAAAACATATTTGTATTTCAGTTTCGCCTATCCCTGAGATGGGACCAGACATTACATTCTGTATCTCAGTCATTACATTGCTCAGCTTCCTTGTTTTTAATTCCCTCCAGCATATTGTTTCTTCATGGGGGTATTATAAAATTCTAATCGCTTAACCCAGTCTGACTGAGAATAACTTGAGCTTTGTTGCTTGTAAAGTTAAAGAATTTGCATGTCTTTAGGATCCCCATCCTCCCACCTCCCCTCCCCTCGGGTTTGGTGTCTTTCAGTATAAGTTATATGCCCCGTCTTCTGGAAATTCTGTATGAACTTGTCACTCACTCTTGAGTCAGGTTTTCTATTTTTCTCTTTCTTAACTGGTCATCCTTTAAATTGATTTTCTGCCTTTGTGGCCCATTCATGATTTCTTTGTTGTTGAAAGTTTAAAACTTTTTAGCTTTTCATCTGGTGGGGCTGGGCCAGGGAGTCGCTCAGCATAGGTTGTGTCCATGTCTTAAGAAAATTCTGTTATACATTTTTCTCTTTTCTGTCACATTTTTGGATTCTGCATTTTATTTGTTTGTTCTGTTTCTTTTCTGATTTCCACAGTTTTTCTCTGCATTTGTGACCTCTAAGAGAGGTGGAGGGTCTGCTTCTTTGCACGCAGCATTAGAGCACTACTTACTCAGCAAAAATCCATACAGATTAGGTATATGGTGAAAGAGTTAAATGGAATTGATGAAACTAGTAATAGCCTTAGGGTTGGTGTGGGTGTCTGTCTGCGTAGGCATAGCTGATCTCACCATGTGAATGTGTCAGAACTATGTTCCAGCTCGTGCTGACAGTTACCGAGAAGAGGGCAATGAACTGTTCAAGAAGAAAGAGTATCGTATAGCCATCGACAACTACACAGAGGGGATCAAATCCAAGAGCCCTGACCGCCAGCAGAACGCCATTCTGTACACCAACAGGGCTGCTGCGCAGTTTCATCTTGGTAAGATACGGCATTTTTACGTGTGTGTGTGTGTGTGTGTGCGTGTGTGTGTGCGCGCGCGCTCATGCGTGCACATTCACACTCACTCTTGCACAGGCACATTTGTACAATAATAAGCAAACACACACATGCATATTCACAGACACATAGGAACACACACACACACACACACACACACACACACACACACACACACACACACACACACACACACACACACATGTACACGCTAACAAAAGACGTACATTTACACCACTCTTTCGTGATATTATTTCAAGTCAAAAGACGCTAAATTTGAGAGCAAATAAGGACCCCCCTGTTCTCTCTCTCTCTCACACATGTGCACACACACACACACACACATATGTGCACACACATATGCACACACACACACACACACACACACACACACACACACACACACACACACATATATAACACACACACTTTCACACACACACACACACATGCACAGAGAGAGAGAGACAGACATGCTCACACGCATGCACGCACACATACACTCACACACTCTCTCACACACACACACCACACACACACACACACACACACACACACACACAACATATGCAGAGAGAGAGACACACACACACACACACACTCACACACACACACACACACACACACACACACACACACCCATACACACACACACATGCACAAAAAGTGTACAACATATCTCCATCTTCTTGTTATGACAAACTGGATTCTGATGTAGAATTATTATTTGCAGGGAACTACAGGACTTCTTTCAATGACTGCATTATTGCCAGGAAATTCAAACCAGATCATATGAAAGCCATAGTACGAGGTGAGATTGAGATGTAAACAGTAGGAAAAAGATTAACTAGAGTTCCCATAACCTGTCGGCCATATGGGCAGTGAACTATATATGGGTATAGCATAATGGAAGGCAAACCCCATCCCTCCCCTTCCATTGCCTTAGGCCTTCCCTGAACCCATTCACTGCTGGATGTGCACAAGGGGTTTTCAAGCTGAAAATATTGAATCAACAACTGGTTCGAACTGATGACCATCGGCTTGGCAGGCAGACGCTCAAGTCAAACCATTTAGCCTACAGGCCTCTGCAGATGGAAATGAAGCAGAGATTACTGGCAGCATGTGATGTCCATTAATATGACTGGTCTGCAGTTTGAATGTTTGGCGAAGGGTGGGGGGTGGTAACTGGATTGTTGAATCAGAATAGCTGTTTGAAGAGCAATATCAGTTTTTTGTTTGTAAACCAGGTAAACATTTATGTATTTGATTGAAGTTACCTTACCTGTCACCTTGGCTGGGCCAATAGCCGAATGATTAGAATGTTAGCTTGTGGAGCTGATGGTTTTAAGTTTTTAAACACAAGTTAGGTTGGGGTTTTTCAAGTTTCAAAACACAGTGACTGAGGGCGGAAAATGAAGCAAAATTTGAAAAGAGAGGGGGCCATTTTTTTGATTGCGAGATGAACAGGAGAAGCAGCTAATAGCAACTAAGTGGTTTCTTGTTCTTTGTCACTGTCCTAACCTGAAGAAGACCCAAGAGGTCGAAATGCATTGTGTCTAGTCCTGTACTCTGTTTGTCTGTGTCCTTGGCAGTAACTGACCCCCTCTCTTTTCAAATTTTGGGGTTTTTCAGTTTGAAACCTCTCTGTCCACCCAGCAGTTAATGGGTACCTGATTCAGTCCAGGGAGGGTGAAAGGCAAAGGAAGGAGATGAATGGGTTCCACCTTCTACCATGCTGTTCCCTAGACATGGTGAATTGCTGAAAGTTTGTCGCCTCAATAGCCATTAGGTTGTGGACTCTGTAACCTTACCTGTCACTTTTATGTAATGTTTACATCACAGCCAGGACAGAGAAGCTTGAAGTTGTTCTGTCAGTGCTTGTCTGTGTTTTCCTTATTTCTGTTTATAGAGAAGAGAGACAGTCATGCTGTTGCAGCTACTTTTGGCCCTGACAGTTGATATTTATTGTTGCGGTCATCTTCCGTGCATAACTGAGTTTTTATGTTTAGGACTATTCTTATACCATTGTTTAGGCAACCACATACTGCTTTAGGGGGTAGTATATGTTGGATAAGTAAGCCCACCAAACACAAATGTTGATAGCTGTATCTGCAGCATGTTCACTGAATCTCTTGAATGTAGATACACACACAAAAGGGGAAGGGGAGGAGGGATGAAGGCACTAGCAAGTCAGCGTTATGATGGAGGAGGGTGGGGTGCAGTATGTTCTCTTGTGAAAATTGTGGTTCAGATCATGAAGAGGATGTCAACCAGACAGGTACCATATTTTGAGTTTGTCGAGTTTCTGTATGCAATCATTTATGGGTCATTTGTGGTTTCCTGTCATGTTGTAGGTCATTTTTAGAGTTTTCCTGTCGTGAGGTATAATTCCTGGAATTTTCTTGTCATACAGTTGAAGCTTTGCTTCTGCTGTCATATTTCTAGCCATCTCTCTCTCTCATCTGTTTTCCTTCGTTAGCTACAACTCCAAGGTTCACCATAGTAAATGTTTGTGCACGGAACCGTTATAAATCATGCCATTAAGGTAGCTGCAGTCTGTTTTTGGAGATAGTGCTAGACACTACACCAGTGTCCTTGTATTTTATTTTCATGTCATCCCGTTCACTGGCACACCTTGGACTACTCATAATTAGGTGAAAGAAGGGAATGGGATTAAACCCGCTTGCAAGATGTTTCTAAGCATGCACTGTCACAGGGGACCTCAAGTTCAAAGTCTCATCCGAAGGAATAGGAGGGGATGGGAATTTGCACAGGTGTTAACTCTGAAAACAAAACTCTTTCAGCCTGGCTGTCTTGCCTGGGAATTGAACCGCGGACCAACACCTTGCCTACAAGACAAATGTGGCACTCGTTCAAGCCATTTGAGGAGGATTGTTGTCATGTTGAAGGCCGTTTGGGAAGTTGTCCTGTCTGGTGGCGGATCATTTGTGGAGTTCTCTGCTTGTCATTGTGTGGATCATTAAATTTGTCCACATTTATCTGTCATTGTGCAAGTCATTTAGAAATTTTTTTTCTGTTGCAGTTCATCTGAGTTTTCCCTCTCATTTGGTAAATAGTTCTCTCAAACTGTAGGTCATTTCAGAATAGTTATTTTTGCTATACTTTCCTGTCACATCGTGAATTGTGGAGGATGGGGGTGGCTCAGTTAACATACAGCTGACCCACTCAATTGGCACTTAAAAAAAAAAAAAATTGTATGTTTTTGTTGTGTTGTAAGACATTTTCCTGATAATGGGAGTTTTTGTTAAGATATTGTCTGCTATGCGCGTCCTGTCTTTCTTGTTAATAGTTTTAATTGCTCTAATAGTGTGTTTATAGCAGGTTTACCAATACCTTTCCTGTACTTTATTTTCCTGTCATTTTATTTTCTCATCAGACAAGAAGAATTCTTGAACTCTGACTTGCTTTGTAAAGCACAGAAATTATACTCTTTACTGACCATTTTTCCTGTGTGTGTGTGTGTGTTTGAATCTTAGTAATTTAATTGATTTATTGTGTTTCTGAGTCTGTTGATAATGCTGGTTTTCTTCGATACCAGGTGCCCTGTGCTGTGACAAAATGAAGAAGCATGCTGACACATTGAGGTGGTGTGATGCTGGCCTAATGGTATGTGTCCTGCCCCAATTATTAATTGAGAGCTAATCTAACTATATGATAGAGCAGAATCGCTATTAAGAATGGCTTTGGGAATGTACATAAATGTGTAAAGTTCTGTAATGGCTCTTGAATTTTTGAGGATGAAATGTTTGCATAAGTCAGGTGCTTCCAGATGTAGGGTGCAAAATTTTAGCTAGGAACAAATTCAGTCTGAAAGCCAAAGATTTATGCATAAAATTGTGGATAAGATTGCACCAAAGCTGCATCGAAAGATGCAAAAATTCACCTGTTGGTTTGGAAATGACGGTACTGGAGATTCAGAATGTGAATTGTGTAAAAAATAAAATGAATTTTATCACAGTATATTGACCTAAAAATAATCAGAATTGTGGTTTAATTCAAATGTAATTTTAAATATGTTACATATGTCCCAACAAAGATTTTCACAAAAGGTAGAGTAGGCATCAGATTGGACAGTTTTAGAACATAATGTGAATAAATTTTAACAGTCTTCTCTCTGTTGACATGAAAACCATGACTGTAGATTTCTTGACAATAAGCAAATGTAGGAAAACAAAAGTGTAGATTGTATAAAATACAATAGAATTTGTGTGGAAACGAATTTTTAAAAGTTGTCATTGGAATTATATAATCTGTTGATGTCAAATTCCAAAATGTTTCAAAATCAAAACAGATAAAGAAACTCAGGTTCTTTTTTTTTTTTTTTTCTTTTTTTCATTTTCTTTTGCATTTTTCTCGAATGATTATAATGGCACAACAAGGATGAAAAGCCCCAATTTGTTTAAATTATTGAATTGGCAGCTGCTTGATGTTTTTTTAGATTTCATGGCTTTTAACTTTATGCACTTACTATTCCCTTGCAGGTGGAACCAAATCACAAAGAATTGTCTGACCTCAAGGCAAAAGCAAGCAAGGCTAAGGTAAAAGTTCATTATTTTCTGTTTTCTCCATCTCTTTTTCTTTTTAAAACTTTTAAAAATATCTCTCTCTTTTTTTTTTTTTTTTTAATGATCTGAGTGTTGTTCATGACTGAGTGTTGTAAAGGATTTTGTATTCATAGCCATTGCAAGTTTAATGTCTTAAAATGTTTACTTAGACACAGGCTTTAGTTTCATCCGTGGCAATGTTGTGTTTATTAGTTATGTAACAACGCCTTTCCTTTGTTTTTAGTCTTTTTTTGTGTGTGTGTGTTTCTTTATTTGCTTTTTATTTGTGCATCTGTGCTTTAAAAGCAAATTGAAAATATGTAGGTTTATGTGTTTAGTTAACTACAGTTTGTTTTTCTTCTGAAAATTAGAATGTGCCTGAGTAAAAAATGTTTATATTTTTTGTTTGTTTTCTTTACAAAGCGCATCCAAGAAAGGGATGAGAGAAAACAGGCGCTGAAGGAGAAAAAGGAGGAAGAAGCGACTCTGAAACTTCTTGAAGTCATAAAGGTAAGGATGCTCATTAATTATTGTATCTCGCATACAAGTAAAATAATTACCCTGATAGTGTTTATTACTGTGGATTTTGACTGTGGGTATATTTTTATGCTTGGAATAGGCTTTCTGCATTAGAAACCAAAGTGTCTTGCCAATCATGTGAAATGACCGGAACTTTTTTCATCTGGACTTCGTATTCTGTGAAAAATGTGGACAAACTCATTCTGTGGCAGACATCAAATGCCTTCTTCATATTTGTTGCCTAGTGTAACCTAAGTGATTGTCCACATAATGTAACTTGATCTCAGTGTTGTTAGGTTCAATCTGACAGTTTTGCATTCTGAGTTGCTCTGTAGAGAGATACAAAGTGTATGTTACTATTGGTCGTTTGGTCAGGCTTGTTTCAATGTCATACAGTGTGGGACTGGTAAATGTGCCAGTAACTACATCCTTTTAAATCTTTAGTATTTTTTCCCTCTGTGTGTGTGTATATGTGTGTGTGTGCGTTTCATACAGCCTTCTCATTCTGTTCTTCTCCCTCATTTTCTGCTTGATTTGTTTCACCCTTTTTTTCTTTTTAAGATTTGTTTCCTGTCTCAGTGTTCAGAAGCAAGCATTTTAGATCGTCTGATTCAGAGCTGTAAATACACAAAGATCTGTGATGGTTTGTGGGGGCCAGTGCAGATAGGGAGAGGTATAAATCACAGCTCTCTGGATCTTGTTTTCTAAATTTACGTGGTAGAAACGATTGAAACAGTTTGTGATGTTATCTGTCCTTTGAAGCTTTCTTACATGATATGCTGCTTGTTGACAGTCCCGACACGTCCAGCTTTCAGCCATCCCGCAAACAGAGGACACGGCCCACCTGAAAGCAAGCCTGCTGGTCGACCTGGACCCTTTCCATCCGTCAGGCGCCCGTGTGCGACTGGACGAGGATGGTGTGCTTCACTGGCCTGTGATGTTCTTGTACCCGGAATACGCCCAGACAGACTTCATTCAGAGCTTCTGTGAGAATGACAGGTGAGTGGCTGGTGGGTACTACCATGTTGAATAGAGCTCTGATGAGATTGTTTGAAATTCTATGTTTGAAATTCTACGGTTGAGTCCATGTAGGAACAAGCCTTTTTTTTCTTTTATATTTGTCTGCATGTGTTAACTATCTAGAATTGAACTTGGCTTATAAATCTCAAATTTTGAAATCATGCTTGAAATTTGGAGGGGTTGGGGGGTGTTGTTAAAGATGGTTAACAAGATTCCTTATTATTTCTATGGGACACGCCCAGAAATGCACTACAGACATGTTTTGGGTATGTGTCTGTTGATGTATATTTATCAACTGTTGCTTGGTAGAAAAGGCATTTGCATATATATCTCGGTGCTTGCACTTGGTGAAGCATTGCAAGGAATTTTGAGGAAAAAAAGAGTGTGTCTTGTCACCTTGACCCAAGTTAAAGGTCTTCATGAAGGGACTCGCTTTGTGACAGCCTGTCTGCCGATCTTATTGAGTTAACTACAGTAGTTTAGCTGTTTTCCAGTTACGTCATGTGACATTTCCATGTGTTCATGATGATAAAGATCATTGATGATTCTGTATGAACTGATTTCTACGGTCTTGATAAAGAAAATTTTAAAAAGGTGGGTCAGTAATGTGGTTTTACATTTATGAAAAAAAAATATATATATTATCTACAGGTGATGATTTTGTGGTCAGCAACACTTAAACAACTACAGCAAAAATAGTGATAGCAATCATTGTTGAAGTTGTCTTTCAGTAACTGGTTTGAAACCAAAATGTCATAAACACAGTATATGAATGTGAAATATGTACATGTTGAAATCTGTTGATAACTACACACTGGAAAACAGCAGAAGTCATGTGCACACACACACACACACACACACACACACAAGAGGGTGGTTGATTGACTGAATGATCAATGTACATGGTCATACACATGACACAGATGCACACACACACACACACACACACACACACAAAAAGAGGGTGGTTGATTGACTGAATGATTATGCACATGGTCATACACATGATGCAGACGCAGAGAGAATATTAGAAAGCAGTAAAGTTTGTAGTTTAGGTTTTTATTTCGCACAGATGGAAATAATTCTTTATGAAAGTGAACTCCATGAAACAGATCAATGGGAATTTAGTGTGTGTTTCAAGATGTTACAGTTTTATGCTTAACTGATGTGAATTACAGATGTATTTATATAAACTGATTTTAATTGAGTTTCTTAAGTGTGGCTGGTGCTCAACTTTTGTTAAATAAACATTTCATAATGTTCATCAGTGGTTACTTTTGAGTTGTGATTGATTGTGACTGGTCGCAGGTTCAACGACCACCTCATGCAGATGTTTGGACCAGATGTAGAGCCTGCTGCTTGGGACATTGAGCGCAAGTACACCACCGACAGTGTACAGGTCCATTCTGCAGAGACATGTTTTTAACAATATATATATATTTTTTTAGGCTATATGTAAACAAAGCTAACAATGCATTTATCTTGCCTGGTTTGGGCAGTTTGTGTGTGTGCATGTGCGTGTGTGTGGTAAATTTTAACTTTTTTTTCAGCAGTTACGAATGCTAGCATAACCAAACTTGGTAAAAAAAATCGATATTGTTAAGTCTCTTCCATGCCTCCAGAGCAAGATGTCACGGAATGGAAAGAATAATAAATTTTCAAATAATGTTGTCAGCAGAATTTTTAGTATTATGAAAAAATAACATTTTTAAAAAATAAAAATATTGATAATTTTCAGTGACTGATTTGTGCTGATAAAATACATGTTAACTGATAATGTAATGCACATTTGTTTTTAACTTATGTCAAGTTAACTCTCCGCATACCACCGGCGGTAGCTACCGTCGGTGATGTTTCCTATACCTGAGAGCCAAAGGCGCTAGCTATTGCCGAAAATTACACACTAAGCTAATTTCAAAGCTGATGTCACTTCCCCAAGACAGCCTAGCACATGAGCACGTGAACTAAACATGGCTACTTCCTTTGTCTGCAATTTTAAGCAGCAAAACAATTCAGGGGAAATTAAAAAAATTTTTGAGCAGTTTCCATGATGGGGGTGAGCGAAGCGTTTCTAGCTGAAGTCTTCGGTGACTTAAGGAGTGATGATGGGTATTTTGAAGAATTTACACAGGAGGAGTGTTTTGAGGTGACAAAGAGAAGAGTGGTGAAATAAGAACATGTGGATGAACTGATCGATTCCGATTCGGAAGAAGAGGATGATGAAGTGATAGGCAACCTGAAAGTTTTATGTTACCCTAACCCAACAATTGCCACTATCTACAACACCAACAACATTACCACCAAAATCATAACATTATGCACTTGAAATTTACGTCATAACAATTTACATGCATTTCTGCATAATTTCACCAAATCTCATGGCAGTTCAATTAGAACTGTATTTTCTGGAATTTTTTTTTTTGTAACATAGGTGATAATATTCTGAGTCGGTAAAAAAATACTTGGTTTCCATGTGTAGAAACAGGACTAAAATACTTTGTGTGGCAAGATTTGAACTCTGTCTAGGATGTTATTGCAAGTGCTGTCCATTGTTAAAAGGTACCAGACTGTAAACACGTACAAACATTGTCTCACACACACACACACATGAATAAACACATGCGCACATGCACACACATACATGCAGTTTAAGGGGAGGCTGTTTTTGTTTAATATTGTTTGTTTGTTTGCTGGTGGCAGCTTTACTTTGAAGACAAAGACGATGAAACCCTATACCCTGTCAGCAAGTACAACAGCCTTCTGGAAGCTTTGCAGCACAAAAAGTGAGATCATGGCTTTTATCCATTTACATGTATTATTATGTGGAGAGAAAGTACAGGGCTGTATTTGTGTCTACTGTAAACCCTCAACTTTGAACTTATGTAAATTACCAGCCCAACCTAAAACCCTTCCCACTCACCCCCAATTCTCAGAAATAGGAAAATAAATAAAAAGAAGGAAGGAAAGAAAAACAGTAAATAGTGGGCTTTAGATAGAAGAAATGTGGATTTCACTAAAGTCATTTACAAGGTTACTGATATGGCTGCTGTAAAATCTTCCTTCATGCCTTTTTTCTGTGCTTTTTTTTATTTTTTAAATAATGTAGAAATATTTTTTACATGACGGTGTGGCACAGTGTCAGTAAAAAGATCTCCCGCTAGTTGATATACAAGTTTCTACATTTAAAAACCATAGACATAGCTAGGATTTTGGGTTAGCCAGATCGTAATTGTTTAAGCTTTCGACAGAAAACTTCAGTATCCTTTTCACTCTCATTAGATAATGCAAGACAGTCCTCATGTCAGGATTTTGTGTGTGCGTGTGCTGTCCCATCTTCTGTACCACCTCAGTTGCATTGCACCCATGCCGCTCAATCCGACTCTTATCCACAGTTTGGCCCACATTGCCACAACCTTGGCACCGGCAATCCACAGGAAGTAGTCAAATGTTAAGTGGTCATAGGGCAACCCACCAGAGGAGGTACTGCACTACTACCAGGCCTGTTCAGTGGTGCCTGTTCTGATCCATCATGCACAGGACACCACCTACTAAGCCCCCTACTGATGACAATAATTGCTTAGTAGCGGAACTGGTGTGAGTGAGCTCTCCCTGTGGAGGGTACCACTAGGTCTGTCCAATGACAGCCCCCATGAATGTGGCGAGACCGTTGATCCTGACAGAATCAAACCAAGGCCATAGATGTGGAGAGGCAATCGAAACCGAGGTGACGATGAGAGCAGGGGCATGAAGTGCCACAGAATTTGAGATTTTATTAAAATACCGATTGATGAGAATGAGGATGATGAAGATGATGCTAAGGATTTGATGAGGATGAGGATGATGAAGATGATGCTAAGGATTTCCATTTAGGTCTGAGACTGCTTGACAGGACTGTACTCTAAGCTTACTTTCATAATATATCCCAGGTTCAACCAGGCCGAAGATATACAGATACCTGCAGTTTTGGTCAGGAAATTTGAGCAGCTCTCTCAGAGACACATCCATTAAGTCGATGAAACTCAATTGTGTGGTCCCAGACTTTCCAACTGAGCTCATAGCAAACCCATCTCTGGGTAGGATCTGGTTGGGGCAGAAAAATCGCGTCAGGATTTTGTTGTTAAAGACTGCCTTGTAACAGCTGATTCTACTTGCTTGTTTCTGTTTCAGGTATCAGGTCTTCAAAGGAACTCCTGCCTTCATCGTGCTAGTGAAAGACTCGGACTTCCAAAGAAAATATTTGAAGCAGTATAAGCTGGCAACGTGAAGATGGGCTCACTGCTTTCATACTTTCAGTAAAATGATTTCAAGTGAAATGGGAGAGGAACTGCGCAATAGTGACATTGAATGAATGGAAGTGTACGGGTAAAAGAGGAGGGAAGGGGACATAGATGCTAGTACTCCAAGAAAAAGGAAAAGATGAATCAACTTGCCAAAATTGGAAAGAATTTCCAGGCACACCAGATTCTGATTTTGTGAAACAGCAAAGTACAGAGCTTATATTCGTTAGAAAAAGAAAACAGACTCGATTCTGTGAAACAGCAAAGTACAGAGCTTATATTCGTTAGAAAAAGAAAACAGACTCGATTTTGTGAAACAGCGAAGTACAGAGCTTATATTCATTAGAAAAAGAAAACAGACTCGGAAAGCTGTTGGATGTGGGAAGGGGCATATCTCAGAAAAACACTCCGTAAAAATGAAAGCCAGGATGTTAATGTACTGGGCAAAACTGGGGCAGTTTAGAAAGGTATCGAACCAGTCAGGGATTACACTTGACAGTGAGGAAAAAGAGCGAGATTTCACAAAAAGTTTGTGTGGAAAGATACTGGGAAGACTAAGCTTTCATGACCAGTATACCGACAAAGATGAGAAGAAAAATACCTGTGTGGTACGTATGGAAGATTTGCCAAGTTTTCAGACAGATCTTTTGGATCAGTACACAGCAAAGAACCTGCTGAGGTGGCATCTGAACGCTGTCCCTGAAAATGAAATCTGGATCAAGATTGGAGGTGACCAATGGGGAGGCAGTTTCAAACTTGTAATATCTATTGCAAATGTTGAACACCCCTGTGCCAAAGAAAACTGCCTCATATTCTATACTGTTGAAGCAAAAGATAGCAGTGAAAACATTAGAACTATTTTGAACTCTTTCAAGCAGCAGATCAGCCCGACTGCAAAAACAAGATGGAAAGGAAAAGTTCTGAGATGGTTTCTGTTTGGGGATTATGGTTTTCTCCTGGAAATGTATATGCTCCCTGGAGCTCGGTATGTGTGTCCATGTCTGTGGTGCACTCCCTCAAAGAAACAAGCACAAAAACATTTATGGTGAGCATGTTGGGGATGAAATCAAACACAGAAGACCCAAATACATGAAACGTATGGGTTTGTGAGAGATCATGCCAAAAGTCCAAGGCAAAGTGCTTCCAGAATCTGTAAAGTCCTACCTGATGTATGGAATATTGAACTGGACCATGTGGCTCATTTGCACCTTCATAACCTGTTTGGTTATGAAAAATTCCAGTGTTCTGGAAGATGAATGCTGTGATGCTGACAGAAGGATAGCAACATATCTTGAAAAGGAAGACAAACCAAATGTAAGAGACACTCAAATAGAGTTCCAGAGGACTTGCTTGGCTTGCCAACAAGCACCACACTGGTTCTCTTTCACAGAAGGGCCTTAGCAATTTCAGGAAGGATGAAGGACCAGGAGGTGCCACAGCTGGGTCGGAATGTCAAAGAAAACGGAATTGTGAAGCAAGTTTATTGCAGTGGTCATCTGTCAGCATTCACTGTACCAAGCGTCTCAAGCCAGAGGTGATGAAGGATATTGTGGAAGGCATAGGGAAGATGGTGAACAGTATGGCAGATGACCAGACCACACAGGGAATCAGAAAGGATGTAATACAGAGATACACCAAACGGAATGAGGCCGATTCCACTGTGCACCATCTACTGTCATTAAGCCAGCCTAATAGCTGTAAGAAGGTATCATCAAAATCCATTTTGCAACCGACAGGTACATGAGACGGTACATAACATACCTGATATACCTAGGCCACCAGTTCAGCGTCATTCCCAAACAGCACATCCTAAGACTATTGTGTTGACTGGGTCCAGAGATGGAGTTTTGGATTAGCATTACATGGTGAATAGAGTGGAGAAAGCCACCTCAACCAACTGAAGCACAAAGCAAGAGGAATAGGAAGAGATGACCAGAGGCTGGCCTGGTCATGAAGGAGCAGTGGGTGCAAGTATCCCCCAGACGATGGCATGCCCAGAAAAAAGAAGGAAAAGACAAAGAAGAATATTACCAAATTCAAAGTCAGAACAAGGCCAGTATACATTCGTTTGCATGAATCCATGTGCACACTCATTCACATACTAACAGTAACACGCACACTGGTTATTTTGTTTGGCAAGCATATGTGTGCGAGAGAGTAAAAATGTGTTTGCACTCACATCACATTCGCATGTGTTTGTGTGGTGCGTGTCAGCATTATATGTGTGCATGCTTGTGTGGGTGGTGGGTTTGTTATGTCAAAAAAGGAAGATTTGAGTTATCCCTTTTAATGTACTTGACACTGAATCTTATATAAGAATGTTGTATATAAAATTGAAATAAATTGAAATTATGTATTCAAGTGCAGTCTTATTATTCATATCTGCTTTTATGTTGCTCAGTTTCATAATTTTTTGTCTTCAGTTGATCTTCGTGTCGCTGTTTAACTTCATTTCTGTTTCTGTTCATGACAACATGGCTGATATAATTCGTTCTTTTTATCTCTTTATTTTTTCCCATTGCACAGTCTACTAAACATTCTCTTGTATTAGTTTTAACAGAGTATGCTTATTGGGGGCATACTTAGCATTGTATAGCAGACATGGAGGGTAGGTTTTCTCTCACAAGAGGCCTGAGACAGGGTTTTTCCCCCCGATGCTATGATTGTGACTATTGTTGAAAAGACAATTTTCTTTTCCAGAGCATATTATACACACTGTATTATGTTTCTGCATGCCCAGAGAAAAGCGTAAAAAATAAGCACGCCCACAAAATTGGACGGTTGCAGCTGTAGCAGGTCCAAATGCTACATGAACATTCCAAGAAAATGCACACAAGCTGGACTGCCAGTTGCGGCTGGAAGAATGGTTTTATTTTCTCTGTGGGCTCGTTAGTAAAATTCCAGTTGCTGCAGCCTCAGCCAGAAGGTGACTGCAGACAGAAAAATGGGGATATAACTTGAGTGGTTTGCACCAAGCAGCTACACTGACTGTGCCACAAACTTCCAAGTACACTCCGTCTCTCATCAGCATGGCACAGTATAGTGTTTCTCTCACCCTAGTTTTGCTAGGGGAAGAAATATGTAAATCATGCATTTAAGTTGACTTTCGTATCATTTGATTGTAGTTGTCATTTGGTTGATTATGGACATTTTTTTTTGGTTGACAGCACTGAAACGGCGAGATGCCTATTGATGCAAACTTTCCTTTCATTTGACTGCATGTCAGCCCTCGATACAGGCGATACCATGTCTGCCTTTTTTTTAATGCATGTGATGACAGTACCTCAGCCCTCGATACTTGTGAAGATGATTGATTGTCCACCTTTCATACACGTGTTGACCACATTCCAGTCTTTGATACATGACAGTCTTTGACCTTGATGGAGGTGATGACAGCGGCCTGAGCTTTGATACTAAGAAGACAGTTGTCTCCGCCCTCGATACATGAGAGAAAAGTGTTTGCCCTCAGTGCATGTGGTGACATAGTCTTTGACGCATGTGAAGACAGTGTCTCTTTCCCTGTGACAACTGCATCTCCGCCCTTGACGCATGTGACAACAGTGTCTCTGTCCCCGTGACAACAGTGTCTCTGTCCCCGTGACAACTGCATCTCCGCCCGTGATACATGTGACAACAGTGTCTTTCCCTGTGATGTGACAACAGTGTCTTTCCCTGTGACAACTGCATCTCCGTCTTCGATACATGTGACGACAGTGTCTCTTCCCCATGACAACTGCATCTCTGCCCTCGATACATGTGACGACACTGTCTCTTTACCTGTGACAACTGCATCTCCGCCCATGATACATGTGAAGACAGTGTGTCTTTCCCTGTGACAACTGCATCTCCGTCCGTGATACATGTGACGACAGTGTCTCTTCCCCATGACAACTGCACCTCCGCCCATGATAATGTGACAACAGTGTCTCTTCCCCATGACAACTGCATCTCTGCCCGTGATACATGTGACGACAGTGTCTTTCCCTGTGACAACTGCACCTCCGCCCGTGATACATGTGACGACAGTGTGTTTCCCTGTGACAACTGCTCCTCCGCCTGTGATACATGTGACAACAGTGTCTCTTCCCCATGACAACTGCATCTCCGCCTGTGGTACATGTGACGACAGTGTCTCTTCCCCATGACAACTGCATCTCTGCCCATGATACATGTGACGACAGTGTGTCTTTCCCTGTGACTACTGCACCTCTGCCCGTGATACATGTGACGACAGTGTGTCTTTCCCCATGACAAACTGCACCTCCGCCCATGATACACATGCCGATAGTGTCTCTTTACCTGTGACAGTTGCACCTCCGCCCGTGATACACGTGATGGTAGTGTCTCCTGACAACTGCACCTCCACCCTTGATACACGTGATGATAGTGTCTCCTGACAACTGCACCCTTGATACATGTGATGACAATGTCTTCCCGTGACAACTGCACCTCCACCCTTGATGCATAATGACAGTGATGCTTGATTACAGTCTCTTTCCCCATGATGCTTGTGGCAACAGGTCTCTGCCCATAATGGAGGTGGAAAGCACTGTCTCAGCCCTTGATACACAACTTTTCCACCTTTGCTGGCTGCAGAATCATGAAGGCTGGTCCAAGAAAGATTATTTGAGTGCTTGTAGTTTTGTGTTGTCATTCTGTGACTTTTCTCTTCATGCTTCACTTCAATTCAAACATTTGCTTTCATACTTTTTCCCCGTTTTTTATTTTTCCCACATGAACATTAATATTCCCACATGAACAGTTACAACCACGATTAACAAAAGAATGTTTTTAAAAGACCAAGTCCCACGTTTAACATGCACTTAAAGATAACTTGACAACAGTGACGACTGACTAAATGAACAACCTCCATTATCACTCTTGTGAAAAGTATGAAAGACTTCTTAGAGTACACTGCACATAGGCAATTGAAATTTTCAGAATCTAAAGCTAGACCAGTTCATGTACGTTAAAAACATTACAAAAAGAAAAAAAAAAAAAGTTTCACTTAGATTTCTTGTACATTAAAAACACTATAAAAAAAATTTGTAACTTTGAAGATGCAGGAAAAAGAAGATGCATAGTACTCCTAGTTTAAAAAACCAAAAGCAGGTACACACTCTGTTAGCGACTTAAATTTCAGGCTTCAGATCAAAAGCACCAAGACAATAGCAACTAACCAAACAAGTGCTTTGCAAAAGACACATCCTCATGCAAGACATTCTACTGAAACGGGTACAACATTCCTAAAGACAAAATGGCTGACATTCCTTTTTCTAATTTTTATTTTCTTGATTTTCTCATTCATATCTTCATGAAACTCAATTTTGATGTGTATGTTTTTTAAAATTGTCTTCCTTATTCATATTTTCACTTCATAAATTTTGGAGATAACAGACCAACACCCAACTTAGAACCAATTGTTTTAAATGTACGCCAGTCAAAACAATAGAGAAACAGTATGTCTGTTTCTGTTTAAATGTCTGCGAGTTATACCCAAAAAAAAGTTCACACCAGAAATTAAAAAAACAAAACTGAAGCCCATGGGAGGAGAGGAAAAAAATATGTATATATTACACACATTCCTAGACGTTCCAGGATATACCATTTTGCAAATGTACATCAAACTAAACAAGGCTACGACAAATGGAAAATAGAAATGCTGTTTCCTCAGAGGTGGAAAGCAATGAAAAAAAAATTGTCACAGTGGCAGCACAGGATTAGAAAATGTAATTGGCACATAATTACCAAGCCATAAATTTGTTGTCCGTTTCCTACACACAGATATGTTTTATGAAAGAAACTGACCGAAAAATATCGATCATGGATCTATGAATTGCCCAGTTTGCGTTCAGATTAGTGATTCAGAAAGGCTTCTTGAACACATTACTTTGCACCTGTGACAAATTCTTGTTCAGACATGTTAGAATTAATGTAGCAAAAAAAAAGTTTTGCACCTATTTCATACAGGAGCACATCATTTTATCAATGGTACAATTTTGATTTCATTTGGGATATGTATCCCACTACATATGCTTAAAAAAGTTGCGCTGTATAATACTTTAATCTAGTTCCTTTGTGTTTTTTTGTTTCTATTCTTGGATAGAAAAGATGTATTCTTTTAAACTGAATCATATTTACATCAACAGTTTCGTACACTATTTACAGAAAGGAGGGGAAAAAATGCTACAAAGGGAGTGGTGAACCATTGAACAAACTGAATAAGCATGTCACTTATACCCACAACTTGTGAACAGGCCTTGCTGACCAAGACTCCAAAACTCCAGTTTTAAACAATGAATATTCAACAGGGGTATAAACGTGCACCACCACCAACTACACTCCTTGATATGTGATGTCACCTCATCGCCATCATGCATGGCCAAAATCTGCGCCCCACAATTCCTTGACGTCTAATGTAAGGGCAATAGCAAGTCATGTAGTTTACAACCCAGCCTACCACATGGCGCCACATCAGGGCTACGTCTGCAGTAGCGTTGGCAAACCCTTGGGCGCCCATGTGAAGAATGCAGTGAAAGATGGAAAGCAATGTCATCACCAGGGAATGTCAATGGGCCACAATGCAAGAAATTACCTCTTTCATAATATAACGACAATGAAATTGGGACCATCACAGATGAAAACGTTCATTTAAAAAAAAAAAGAAAAAGAGAGGAAGAAAAAAAACTTACAACTGTTGCTCCATACTGAATATCTGCAACTTTCCTCACCACCAAATGTCTGTGATACACGGTATTACATGATGAATGCGCGAGTGACTGCACTTAAAAACAAGCTTGCAATTTAGTGGGGGAAAAAAAGCACCCAACCTTCGACCGGAGACTGATAAAGATAACCCACTCTGATTACGCATCCTGGATAAAACGGCCAACCTCAAATATATCGCATGTAACCACTGAAAATTACAAAATAATCTCTGGTGGACATGTACAGATAAGGTATTTAAGCTTGTGTGTGAGAAAACTATGGCGAGCATAGATGAGATATGATCTATAGTATAATCTGCTTCAGTCCAAATCACAACACTATACCACCTTTAAGAAGCATGATTTCAGTATCATCCTTCAGAATGATACTGAACTTTAGTTGAACAAATAAAGTATTGAAAAGAACAGTGCAAAGAAATGTGTACCACAGGTGTAGTGCATACTTGAAGTGAGACAGCCTGACAAAGGGAAATCAAATTTGCTCCACTTTAATTTTAATAGGCAGGGGCCTGGCTTCCACTCGGCTCTGGGGCTGAAGCAACTTGTAGCATTCTTTCTCATCCAGGGTGCGCAGGTATTCCAGGTCTCCATTGATGCTCAGGTGCTGTAAGGAATTGGAAAAAAAAAATTACACCATGAGCGTTATGGTTGAAAAATAAACGGAAAATCGAAGCAAAAATCAAGGTAAATTCCAAAACAAGTAAGGTAATGTTGTTTATAGCCCAGCAGACCGCAAAGGGCCATATCAGGACTGTCAAAGGGGGAAAAAAAAAAAAATCACACAACCCTTTAAAATACACCTAAAAACACACAGGCAATGTTGTTAAAAAAAATCTTTCTTCTGTAAAATCGTAGATGAAAAATGTTAATCTTTTTCAGAAATTCAAAGATCACTTCAGGTGGGACATCTCTGAACAAGGTTTTCAAGGAGTGCTGTAAAATGTTTGTCTCGCATCATGCAAGCAGATTTTGATCATAGTTAAAAAAAAAAACGAAGAAAGATTCTGACTATAAATCTGCGCATAAAAAGAGCCTTGAATTGATTCCATTCATCATGAAACATACTTGCTCTGGGGCGGTAGCAGCCGCTGTGAGGCAGAACCAGACCATAACAACGGCTGTAGCCAGGATAAGGAAGCACAAGACAATGCGGGCGATACCTGTCTTCCTGGCCACGCATGACAGCCAGTCAGTCCTGCCGGAATCTGCACACACACACACATATACAAAAAAAGGAGAGGGGAAAGGTAGGTTGGGGAAAGAGAAGGATAAATCCATCTCTGTATGTATAAAGTTTGTAAGGTAGATAACCCTGGGTGATCATTCTGCCACAATCACAGTGCTGGAATATAAAGAGCATCGCTAGCTGACAAGCAAACTTGTGAGAACAAGTTCTTTCATGCTGCGAAGACCCTGATTTGTTGATCTCTGTGGAAGTTTTTGTAGCAATGCAACCAAATACACCCAGCAGTCCTATGACTTTCGGCAGACTGGTGCCAGCACAGTTACAAACTGAAAATTCTGGCACCTAGCATGCCATTATGCACCTTCAGGTATATAATGCCCAGATAACTTTTATGAAGACACTTTCCTACTTTCAACCAATGTGGAGATGCCCATAAGCTCAAAGCCACACATAGTTCAACACACTAAGCTCAAAGCCACACACAGTTCAACAAAACTACTTTTTCTGTTTTTTTTTTTTTTTTTTTTTGGGGGAGGGGGGGGGCTGTCCCATCTTCCTCAGTGGCACTGCACCCATACCACTCGTTCTGACACCCCGACCACAGCCACAGCCCAGCCAGACCTGTCGGAGCTCCGCCACCACCAATCCACAGAGAAAGTCAATGTCAAGTCATCACGAGGCAGCCCACCTAAGGAGACCCTGCACTGCTGTTGAGTCACTTTGGTGGTGTTCATTAGCGCCTGTACTGATCCAACATGCACAGGACATCAACTACTAAGCCCCCCAACTGACAATAATTGCTTAGTTCCAGAGCAGGCATGAGCGAGCTCTCCTTCCTGAGGGCACCACCACGTCCATCCAATAACAATCCCTATGAATTTGCCAATACCAGTGACCTCAACAGAATCAAAGGCCACGGACACAGTGAGACAATCGAAACTGATGTCACCTTGACAGCAACTGAGCAAGGCATAAGGGCCACAGAATTTGAGCCTTTCTTTGTTATGCTGACTGATAGGGATGATAAAGATGATGCTACCAATTTCCACTCAGCTCTGAGACTGTGTGACTGGGCTGTACTCTTCGCTTCCTTTCATATCCCAAATGATGCAGACACCTGCAGTATTGGTCAGTCTTCCCAACTGAGCCAGTGGCAAACTCAACTCTAGTAAGAGGCTGGTCCGAGCAGAAAAATCCTACAAATAAGTGGCTATGAAGGGAATTGAACACAGCCTCCCAGCCGGGGAGTCTGCGGCATCAACCACTTTGCTTAATTTTCTAGCTCACCTTCAACATCCAGCTGGAGATCCTGTGGGTCACCCATGCTGCGAGATGATCTCAGCTGTGAAGGACCGAAACCAAAATTGAAGAAGGGAGTAGCCGAATTGTCCTGTCCAGCAATGTTGGTCTCCACAAAGCTGCTGGTCCGGTCATCGGGCCACGGGGTATCATCTGAAATGTCTGAAACATTTCCACCCAGACCACAATAACCACACATCGTCTTGTGGGAAATTTTGAAGACGGACACCTTAAAAGAAAAAATTACAATGTTAACATTATGTTAATTTCTTCAATCGATTAAGAGACATGAACTGTGTTAGATAGTTGAGCACTAATGTCTCTGTCAATTTCTTCAATCGATTAAGAGACATGAACTGTGTTAGTTGAGCACTAATATCTTTTCCTAAAAAAAAACACGAAAAATGACAATGTAAAGATAGTGCTAAATGTGTTTCCTAAACAATCAAACGAGACAATGAATTATGTGCCCCTGTAGTCTCATCACATTGTTAAGCACCCCCCCCTCCCCACCCTAAATCTCCTTTTCTGTGCCCCTGTAGTCTCGTTATATTGTTAAGCACTTTTTCCCCCATTTTCTTTTCTGTAGTCTTGTTATACTGTTAAGCTCTTTTTTTCCCCATTTTCTTTTTTTCTGTACCCCTGTAGTCTTGTTATACTGTTAAGCCCCGCCCCCCCCTTCTTTTCTGCGCACTGTAGTCTCGTTAGATAGTCAAAAGCATTTTCCTGATCTTTTCTGCGCCCTGTAGTCTCATTATATAGTTAAGCATTTTTTTCCTACTCTCCTTTTCTGTGCCCTGTAGTCTCATTACATAGTAGAGGATTCCCCCCCCCCCCCCCCCCCCCCCATCTCCTTCTCAGCGCCCTGTAGTCTTATTATATAGTTAAGCATTTTTTTCCTGCCCTCTCCTTTTCTGCGCCCTGTAGTCTCATTACATAGTTAAGCATCTTCCCCTCATCTCCTTTTCTGCGCCCTGTAGTCTCATTACACAGTTAAGCATCTTCCCCTCATCTCCTTTTCTGCGCCCTGTAGTCTCATTACACAGTTAAGCATCTTCCCCTCATCTCCTTTTCTGCGCCCTGTAGTCTCATTACATAGTTAAGCATTTTTTCCTCCTATCTCCTTTTCTGTGCCCTGTAGTCTCATTATAAAGTAAAGCATTTTCCCTCCATCTTTTCTGCGCCCTGTAGTCTCATTATACAGTTAAGCATTCCCCCCCCCCCCTTTCCCTTTCTGCGCCCCTGTAATCTCATTATATAAGTTTTAAAAAGAAACAATATTAGTGACACCACACAAGACAGAAAAACAAGACAAAAAAACAGACTACAGGACAATGCAATGCATTCTGTCCTCTTGGGCCTTCTTCAGGCAAAAACAAACAACATTTAGGACAATGAAAACGAAGAACGAACAACCACTTATCTTCTCATATTCGGCGCAAAATCGCTATCGGACGAAAACAAGGCCATTAAAAGGGCTCATGGGAGTTCAAATAACAATGATGGCAATTATATCATTATTCATTATATAGTTATTATATATAGTTATTCATTCATAGTCATTCATTATATAATATAGTTCAGCACTTTTTACCCCCTATCTCCTTTTCTGTCCTCCAGCCCCCCCCCCCCCCCACCACCACCACCACACCCCCCCCCCTCCATCTCCTTTTCTGCCCCCCATCTCCTTTTCTGCCCCCCAGCCCCCCCCCCCCCCCCCCCCCAGTCTCATTACACAGTTGAGTACTTCCCCCCCTCCCCCCCCCATCTCCTTTTCAGTGCCCCTCTAGTCTCATTATATAGTTAGGCACCCCCCCCCCCCCCCTTTTTTTTTCTTTCTGTGCCCCTGTGGTCTCATTAATATAGTTAAGTATTTTTTTCTGTATGTTTTTCTGCACCCCTGTAGCCTCATTATATAGCGATGCATTTCATTTCCTTTTCTGCACCCCCCATCCCCCAGTCTTGTTATATAGTTCAGCACTCCCCCATTCCCCCCCCCCCCCCCCCCAATCTCCTTTTCTGTGCCCCTTTAGTCTCATTATCTAGTGAAGCACTCTCCCCTAACCTTTTCTGCACCCTAGCATCTCGTTATATAGTTAAGCCCCCCCCCCCCCCCCCCCCCAATCTCCTTTTCTGTGCCCCTGTAGTTTCATTATATAATTGAGCCCCCCCCCCCCCCCCCCCCCCCCCAATCTCCTTTTCTGTGCCCCTGTAGTTTCATTATATAATTGAGCACTTTTTTTTTCACTGCATCTCCTTTTCAGTACCCCTGTAGCTCAATGTTTAGTTAAGCACCCGCTCCCCCCACGCATCTCCTTTTCTGTGCCCCCGTAGTCTCATTATATAGTTAAGCACTTTTTTCCCTGCATCTCCTTTTCAGTGCCCCTGTAGCTCAATGTCTAGTTAAGCACCCCCTCCCCCCATCCATCTCCTTTTCTGTGCCCCTGTAATCTCATTATATAGTTAAGCACTTTTTTCCGGCATCTCCTTTTCAGTGCCCCTGTAGCTCAATGTCTAGTTAAGCACCCCCTCCCCCCATCCATCTCCTTTTCTGTGCCCCTGTAGTCTCATTATATAGTTAAGCACTTTTTCCCCCACATCTCCTTTTCAGTGCCCCTGTAGCTCAATGTTTAGTTAAACACCCCCTCCCCTATCCATCTCCTTTTCTGCACCTGTCTAGTGGCATCATTCCCTTGCCCTGTATTATGGCTCTCTCACCACCACCAAACCCATGTTCATCACTAGTACCACAGTACACAGGAAGAATTGAGTCATGAAGCAGTCCATCACAGGAAACACTGAACTTATGCCCAAACACTTCGCTGATGTTCAGCAATATCTTCTTTGTGGTGCCAGCATATGTAAAGCATGCCCCTTTTCGAGGGCTTCACCATGTCCAGTCTACCACATTCTCCATGAACTTGTCAGCGTCATAACCGACACCAACTCGCCACAGGCATGAACAAGCAGAAGAAAGCGAAAACGAGTGCACCATAGGAACTGTGATCAACGAGGATGACAATGGAGATGACGCTATGGAGATCCTTAGACAACATGAAAGGCCTGTACTCTAGGCCAAGCGGGTCTGAACGATATAGATAGCTGATCAGAAAATCTGAGGGATTGGATGAAACTGTGCTGTGTGATTCAGTCTTCCCACTTAAGGCCAGACATTCAGGTTTAAACCGATCCAAAATCATCACTTATTTTGATGCGTTCTTTTCTGTAAATGTTTAGAAAACATTCCTTATAACTTATGTAAACAAACAAAATAAAAAATATTTGCATCAGTTTTGGAGTTTTATTCTTTCAAAAAAAATTACTGTTTGTCCGCCATCATGGATGGTTTGCATGGAAATGGCATGCCAGACTGCATAATCCAACACATTTTCATGCTTTTAAGTGATGTATGATATATTCAGAATGAAAGAACCCATCGAATTAAGTAATGATTTTGGATCAGTTTAAACCCCTGTGTCTGGCCTTAAGTCCACAGAATCTCAGAGGAGCCAGCCAGGGTCCTAAAAATCCTACAAATAAATGCCTTTGATGAGATCTGAACCCACATCTTCTTAGCCCGCAGGTTTCCAACACCAACCACTGTGCCATGGATGCTGCTCTGTTTCAACTTTCGCGCCATCATTCTCGCATTAGTCCCACAGGAAACCAGCCTTCTCCTTGTTCACAACCACATCCGGGAAAGCCTCAGAAGTCCACAAACAGCAGCACGTAAGGCAGACCTGAACACCTGATGGGTCTTTCTGCAACAACTTGCTTCACGTAAGGAACCAGAAACCTGGATATCAATTTGTATGGCACAATCATTTTTTTCCTCTCTGTTCCAATATCCCAGCCATATCTTTTCCCCTTTCATTTCCCATTTCCTTCCTTTGTTGGCTCTTCTCTTCAAGGTACATGTTTGTATGGCTGAATGAGTAGTTTAACTCTGGCATATTATAGTTCAACTTTGGTGTATTGTGAATACTTTGATGTTTATATTAAATGCCTGCGAATCATAATTAACATATTTAATTCGTTGTGCATATATATTCAAACGTTCATGCTAACTTGTGCTCATACTCAGGTGTTCATACAAAGGAAGGATATATACACAAAATTTTCATGCACACACCTGTGAATTCATTTTCCTACGTGTGTAGTGGTTGGTGTCTGAGTTCATCTGCGTATGCATATGCCCGTGCTTTACTCATGTCTGTGGTTTACACTCTCCTCCTCACCTTCCAGCTCCGAGCTGACAGGCACAAAGCTGATGACCACAGGTTGTGAGCGCACCACCACCATCTGGCCGTTGTCTCCACGCTGGAAGATGGACCAGCTGTACTCCATGTGGCTGTACACCTTGTCCAACATGTTGCTGTACATGCTGTGCATGTACATCAGGGGGTACAGCATGTGAATCAGCTGCTCTTCCTGCAACCACCCAGACACAGATCTTTTACGTCACAGTCCTCTTTGCTTTGCAAGGTAGAGACTATAAAAACTGACAGATCACCATCAACATGAATGCTAAAATACTAAGGTCTGGTCTTTACTAGCCATATTAAATTTTGTTCATAATGTAACCAAAGGTTATCTCATTAATTGCTATAAACAAAAAATGACTATGACCCCCTTTCTTAATTAGAATGCATTGAGATCATATGGGAGCTAACTACCACCCCAGGCTCCTAAAGCCAGATGACTGACCTCCCATGTCCATCCAACAGCAAATGGATACCCAATTCAGTCAGGAATGGTTAAGGACGACGGAAGGAGCACAATGATCTTACCTTCCATTATACCACACCTAAGACACGGTGACAGTTTATTGCCCTTATAACCATTCGCCTATAGGACTTTAACCTTAACCTTTTCCTCTATCATGAGATCCAAGTCTCGTCCTCTGGAATAATGATGGCTCAGTGATCCTTTCTAGTAGCCCAGCTGTGTGAGCAAATGACTGCAAGCCCAGTCTGCCACTCTTGACACTGACCTTGTCCCCTGTGGCACCTCCTATGTCTCCCCCGCAGTCCCAGGCTTTCAAAGTAGAGCAAGTCAACTGTCTGTTTAAAGCTTTGAAGCTATATTTAAATCAAGGGAGCTGGGTCCAGGCTCCATCACATTGTTACATGAGATTTAGAACGCTGACGTTACAAACTCCACACAATAAGCTCCTGGATGTATGTGTGATGCTTTCATGTTTGGTTATACAAAGGCAGACATATGAGCACATGAAACCTGGGATCTTTTCAGTACCGTACTTGGGTATAATATGGAGCAGGGTTGGGGGGGGGGGGGGGGGGGGGGGGGGGGAAGAGGGGACCATATTGTCAACCTGTGAAATTAGGATTTTAGACATGCTTACATCCTTGTACGGATGAGGAAGTCAGAGAACTGACAATGGGAAATTTACGCATTCACACAGTGGAAATCTGCCAAAAGGCAGACCATTTTAAACCCTGAGAACACCTACACCCCCTTCTGACAACATGACTGCTAAGTCGCGGAGCAAGCAGAATCAAGCATTCCCCACTGGAAGGTGACATCACATCCTTCCAGTGACTATCCCAATGAAAACTGCCAATGTCAATGACTTTGACACCAATTTACCACAGGTATATACATGGACAGGAAATCAGACCAGCAACAGTCCCCATGAAACTGCCAATATCAATGACTGCACCAATTACCACAAGTAATACAGGGACAGGAAATCAGACCAGCAACAGTCCCCATGAAACTGCCAATATCAATGACTGACACCAATTCACCACAGGTATATACATGGACAGAAATCGGACCAGCAACAGTCCCCATGAAACTGCCAATATCAATGACTGCTACCAATTCACCACAAGTATATACAGGGACAGGAAATCGGACCAGCAACAGTCCCCATGAAACTGCCAATATCAATGACTGACACCAATTTACCACAGGTAGATACATGGACAAGAAATCGGACCAGCAACAGTCCCCATGAAACTGCCAATATCAATGACTGCTACCAATTCACCACAAGTATATACAGGGACAGGAAATCGGACCAGCAACAGTCCCCATGAAACTGCCAATATCAATGACTGACACCAATTTCACCACAGGTAATACATGGACAGAAAACGACACAACGCCAGAACTGCATATCAATGCTGACACCATTCACCACAGTAGATAATGGACAAGAATGACAGCAACAGTCCCATGAAACTGCAATCAATGACTGCTACCAATTCACCACAGTAGATACATGGACAAGAAATCGGACCAGCAACAGTCCCCATGAAACTGCCAATATCAATGACTGCTACCAATTTCACCACAAGTAGATACATGGACAGAAATCGGACCAGCAACAGTCCCCATGAAACTGCCAATATCAATGACTGCTACCAATTCACCACAGGTAGATACATGGACAAGAAATCGGACCAGCAACAGTCCCCATGAAACTGCCAATATCAATGACTGCTACCAATTCACCACAGGTAGATACATGGACAAGAAATCGGACCAGCAACAGTCCCCATGAAACTGCCAATATCAATGACTGACACCAATTTACCACAGGAAATCAAAACTTAGGTACACATAAATACTTTATCAAGATTAGGTTAACACGAGAGCAGGGCATGAAGGGCCAATGCATTGCAGACTTTTTATTTTGTGTTTGTTCGAATTTGTGTTTGTTCGAATGATTTTCAAAGAGGATGTGGATGGTGCTATGGTGCTCCATTCTGGTCTGAGACGACATGGCACGGCTGTACTCTTCACTTCCTTTCTAACATATCCAGCTTTGACCAGACCCCAAAATAACAGATACCTGCAGTACTGAGCAGGAAATTATAGCAATATCCTCAAGAGACGCATCCATTAAGTGGATGGAACTCAGCTGCGTGGTGTCAGCCTTCCCATTTGAACCTACAGAAAACTCAACTCTGGGCAGGAGCGGGCTACGGCCAAAATGACTCTGACAGATATCAAACTCACAATCTTTCAACCAGAAACTGTGAAGAGCTAACCATGTACTATGGTGTGTGGTCATAATAACATGCTTTCTGATTTAGTATGCACGGCCAATGCGTACTGTATAGGCATCAACCAGTATGAGTTGCCCATGTATATTTCTGCAGGAATATCAGTATTCTGGGCCTATAAGTGTGTATCTCCTTTTCAAACTATTGTTAAAAAAAAAAAAAAAAGTTTAAGCAGTTAAAAAAAAAATTCACAGGAGTTTTATCAAACTGTAGGTCTGGAAATAGGTGCCAAAGTTTCAACCTTGCCAGCAGACAATGCCGGTCACAAAACTGACCTATCTGATTCTGACCTCCCATAAAATTTCCCTTCCAAAACACTGACTGAGACGTGATTGGTTGTTAATCAAAATCAAGAGCACACATTTCTGCCATACACCATGAGTTCGAGGAACCCAAGAGTTCAAGCTTTTCAACGAAACCATTACCAGCAGGAATAACCCCAAAAGCCAAAGTTGAACATGGCAGGTACGCTCAAAGACTGTTCCACTTCTAAGACTTAATTGTGGAATACTGGGAGATATATGGCTGGCTATATGATTGAGAAGTCCTTGGATTCCAAAGTGGTGGACACCTATATTGCTAAATTGTATTCTGCCTGGGTGATTGGACAACTGGTATATAAAAATCAAATAGCAAACAGACATAAATTTGCTAGAGAAAAACACAAGCACAAACACACACACAAATACATATATAACGCACAAAGAAACTTTAGAAACTTTGACAAAACAAATCAGCCAGTCTTACATCATTTTCCGGTTTCTCCTCCTTGTGTTGAGCCTGAATCTGACCCTGAGTCTGACAACCAATCATGCACGCATCTACTTCACTGGTGCTGTTATGTTTAGTGCTGTTGTATGCTTCCAGACAACCTGCACACATGCACATTCAAAGAAATACATATGGGTACTTTGTACTGAAATTTTCAAAATAAACTGACTGAACACAATTGTGTCTGCAAAATACGTTGTCGGTTTGCCACAGCATTTTTCTTTTTTTTGGCATTCTTGGTTTTACACAAGTCCTATGGATGAAGTTCAGTATACAAAAAATACATAGCTTCAAAACATCATAATTGCAGTTGAAAGACTGTAGCTAATGTAAGAATTTACTTTAAAATACAGCTTTCAAAACACATGTCTGAATACTAAATAATGAACAAGTAGCGCAACTCTTTCTCCCATGACAAAATTGCTGATACACCATTAGCTTCAAATGAACGCTGCTTACACCACCAAATCACATAGCTGATATGTTAACACACAGAACAAACAAGGACATGGTGTTGTAAGCAAGCAGCATTCATGTTATGTGCATGTAATTAATTCCATAATGGGAGAAAGAATTACTCTACTCGTTTGTTATTTACTGTATACAGCTGTCTGCCTGATTTAAGATTTCTGTTCAAATCTCTTGTTTTCCAGTTCAGAATCACATCTGAGCTTCCCATTAGCACATTTGTGTATCATACTCACAACAAAATTGCCAAACTCATTTTGAAATTTCAGGCTGAGGGTACAAACTAGCAATAAAATGTTTGCCTGTGCTGTTTTCATCTGAGATGGGTGCATTTCCAACTGAACATTCCAAATTTTGGGCTAGTTTCAACTTCTCGCATTATCCTGTCAAAATGAGATGCACGTGACCTTGATGAAATGCATCAACGTGCATACAGGCAAACTTCTAGGAGCATATTTCTATCCAAAGTCTGAACTTTCGAAGCGTATACACCATTTTCATAGCATGTATGGTGAACACACACACTACATGGGAAGCCCTGACACAGGTTCTCACCATGAGATTGTATTACCCAAGAGCACTAGCTCTATTTCAACATTAAATTGCATATTCTGATAATGCAAGTTTTGTTTTCAAATGAACACTATCTCTATGTGCAAAATTATAGCCAATCTACATCTGTTGTCATCTGCAGCCACAGTATGATCAACTATTCAATTATGTTAAATATCGTAGCACAATCTGTGATTGGGGGCCGGAACAGCTCAGTTGGTAGAGCGCCGGACTCGTGATCCTGAGGTTACGGGTTCGAATTTCGGTACAGGGGGATTTTTGCCCTCAGAGTTAACATTGGTTCTGACTCCACTCCCCACACAGTCCTTCAAATGAGACTATAAACCAAGGTTCCGTGTGTGAACACACGCATAACATCTTGCACACACGTAAAATCCCATCACCAACTTTCGGAAGAGAAGGCCAGTTTGGCCGTTGGTATGGATGACACGTTACACATAGCATGCACCCTGCGTGAGAAATTGAAAGAATGGAGGAAGTAAGGATATTGAGTGAGCGATACTGGATGATATTGACTGTATGACACGGGAAACGACTGAATGAAGCGCCAGCTGGCAGCTCTTCAGTCGGCACTACCCAGGTAGGCAGCCCGTTGTGTAAATGAGTGTGGATTGTAAAGCGCTTAGAGCTTGGTCTCTAGCCGAGAATAGGCGCTATATAAGTATTCATTATTATTATTATTATTATCTAACAAAACAACAAACAAAAAATATATGGCTCTGCAGAAGTGATGAAATACAAATTTCACCTTTACTAACATAACAGCAGTCAGTTCAATGATTCTTCTCCTAAAATACTACTCACTGGATTTGCAATCTGCCATGGTCTGATTTTCTTCATGGTCATGGACGAAAGCCATGATGGAATAGAAGCGGCATCCTCTCTTGCAGCACTGGGACTCATTGCTCTGTCAATCAAAAGAAAAAAGAAAAGAAAAAAGCTATGATGCTGGTTCCTGATTCAAGGTACATTATCTGACCCTGAAATGACCAGCTACATTACCCCTTCAAGCACAAAACCAAGCAATGTTACTGATTATCAGTACACAATGATTGTAGTCCTGGGCAACTCTCATGCAATCTCAATCTCAGCGACTTGTCATTAACTAAACCAAGTCATGCCTCAACCTCACATTCAAAGCCCTATAACCTATAAAACCAAGTCATCTCTCAGTCTCCATGTCTGGTCATCTATAGAACAGAGTCATGTCTCAGTCTAAGTTCTAACAGCCCTGTCATGAACAAAACGAAGTCAGCCTCAAAGTTCTGTCATCAACAAAACACAGACATATCTCAGCCTCACAGTCCTGTCATCAACAAAACCCAAGTCATGACTCAGCCTCAAAGTCCTGTCATCTACAAAACCAAGTCATGACTCATCCTCAAAGTCCTGTCATCTACAAAACCAAGTCATGATTCAGCCTCAAAGTCCCGTCATCAACAAAACCAAAGTCATGACTTGGCCTCAAAGTCCTTGGCCTCAAAGTACTGTCATCTGTCATCTAAAAACCAAAGCATGACTCGGCCTCATTGGCCTGTCATATACTAAACCAAGTCACCTCTTGTTTAAGTCTCAGGGCCATGTCCTCTAAAAACTAAGTTAACGCCACTGCTACACAGCCCTGTCATGTCTCAGCCAGCTGGTGACCCAAGGCTAATGCCTTGGGTCATCTATAATACCGTGTCATGAAAAGATTAATGATCTATTGTTTATGAACACTGCATAGTTAACAGTGATAGATACAACTGAGAACAGCTGTCTGTCTCACTGTTTGTCAATGATAAAATTAGTGCTGTTCATCATATCCCTGATCAGCTCTCTTCCTCGTACAGTGACTATGATATATGGCTGTGAAATCACAACATTTAAGACAGGTTCATTATGACTGCATCCAGATTTTACCAGCCAGTTTCTGCCACACAAGAGTTGTGGAGAGGTAAGAACACAAACCATGATACTCATCTGAAGAGAAAGAGCCCTGCCCATATTTGTTTAAATCGACATACATGTTTAAATCGACATACAAATGCTCAGGTAGCATCCATGGACATTTTGTGACATCACTAAACACAACAGAAAAACAAGAGACAAAGAGACCTGTCATGAATGGGTTGGCAAAAATGTTAATGGCAACTGTCGTGCGGGAACAAATTTACATGCAAGGGAGAAAAGACAAGAAACAAAAAATCATTGGTGCCAGCCAGTTCAGCCACTCATCCAATCAGTGACGAGTATCTGCAACTTGATTTCTCTAGGTCAATTTTTACACTTTTACATCAATAGTATTGTACCAGCTGTGGCCATTTACTGCTGAGACTTAGACAGCCCAGGACCCAAGGCTCTGCTTCACTGCCAATCACAAAATCATATCATGATGTTTATCAGTACATGTGGAAGCTCAAAGCACAAACCCGTTAGATGATCCTGGACAATATAACCTCCAGGCAGACACTAGAAAGGCTCTCTCCACTTGCCACTAGGCAATTGCTTTTTGACTGGGCAACTGATCTTTAACTATCATGCGAATGAGTGACTGAGCAGTCGGGTTCAGTATAAACCAGTCAGTTTCCGCCCTCCCCTGTTCACTTTCACATCTCCACCACCCTCTCATTTTTCTACAAACAGAACCCAAGCAGAGCTCTGTCTCACCGAGACTATATATGTGCTTTATAAATGAAACATGTCAGCAGCATGCCTGTGCTATGCAAGGTCAGCACAGAAACAGTTATCTGTTTCCTTTATTTCACTTTATCACAGATTCAGACAAGCAAAATCACACATCTGCAAGCTAAACCGTCGTTGGTGCATCTTTATCAACTTTTAATAACCATCTCTTCATTCTGAAAGAGCATTTCAATCAACCTCTTCTTTATTTTGGAAGAGCAAGTCTACCTTTTCCCTAGGAAAACTAAAATCATCTGGAAATTCTACACAACCACAAAAGGAAAATCTTAGAAAGTGTGGCCTCTGAACCCACCAAGCAGATGGAACGAGCCAGCTGGTGACCCAAGGCTCAGTTCTCCCTGCTGTGAACTTCCTGCCCAAGGATCTACAGCTCCCTATAACGATAAATATTGGAAGCAGGCAATGTGCAGTGCTTACGCCAGAAAGTACAAAACAAAAAACAAAACACACAGATGAGCCTCAGGACAGCACAATTTCCTGTCTGCTCTAATCTTTGGTGCTTCTCCCCTCCCCATGTTGCAACTTGACAACTTATCACTCGAGCACAAACATTGTGATTTAGTTGATATATAATGCCAGCTTATGCTGGCATTCTAAAATCAGGACAGCAGACAGACTGACAGAACACCCCTCATCACCCTTTGTGAAAACAACACTGTGCTTCAGTAAATACTACTTAACAATAGCTCGTGATCGCACTGCCTGAAATTGGGGAGCAGACATGCTGGTGAAAGAAACCACGAAACTCCCAATATCTGACACCTTAAACTTCCAAGAATAAAAAGGAAGTGAAATGTACTTTCAAATAGAACAGAAACTTAGAAAAAGAGGAACAGTGGGAACAACCCACAGAACTGTTCCCACAAAAAGATCTGATAAAATGTAATTTGGACAAGAAAAGCTTAGCCAACCATTCTCTCTAAAGACAGGGACTGGAACTGTGGGAGGATTTTACTGCATACATTACTAACGGCTCGCATCACAAATGAAATTGGGAATCATGATTGCTATGGGTCACTTTCCTAAAATTGGTCAAAAGTGTGACATGGACGATAAAATCCCAGTATTGTAAATTTCAGTGTGATGCATCCTTGTGGTAGTTTGACAAGTGTAGTTTCAGTTATGGGTTATGAGTTATCAGTTGTGAGCGAATGTGTCAATGAGTCATGCTGCGTGTGTAACCTACCACAACAAAGTAACACTATATTTTTCAAAGTTAATTTCAATGTAAGTCTCAAAACTAGCAAACTGTTAGCTACCATTTGTATGCAAAACATGAATATTGTAGTCTACTTTTCCTCATTTTTGATGTAGCTTTTACTAGTTTTTAGGATGGAAAAGTACTGTACCAGTGAGTACGCATTTTAAAAATACTTTGCAATATGGTACACTTTATGACTATTTGTAACACAAATATACTCGAATGATTTGAAAACTAAATTGTAGCAAGAGCAACACAGCATGCCATCAATTATGCCTAGAGCTCTCTCTGCTAAATTTCTTCATTTATAAGAAAATGCTTTCACAGTTTCAAAGACATCACATGGGGATACAGTGACTTTGGAATGTCTAGAAATGGTAAGGTAAGGTAATGTTGCTTATAGCCCAGCCGACCACAAAAGGCCATATCAGGGCTGTCACCACCTTGAAGTCAACTCACAAGTTATTCATTCACACAACTCTTTAAAATATATCTTCTAAATACACACCCGAAATTTGGTTAAAAATCTTTCCACTGTAAAATCTCAGATCAGATGAAAAATGTTAATCTGTTTAAAAAATTCAAAGATCACATCAGGTGGAACATCTCTGAACTAGGTTTTCATGGAACCTGCTGTAAAATGTTTATGTCTCGCATCATGCAAGTCCCAACACTCTAAAAGAATATGCTTCATTGCGAGTGGTATACGACATGGAAATGGTATGTTTTTCTCACATCCCCTGTTTTGCTTAATACACTTACTCAAACTCAAGCTACAACAGTTGATCAGCTCTGTTTGGCAACACTTTCATGGCTTATGTGGTAATAAGAACTCTGCTTGCCATCTCTTGCAGACAGTAAACTATGCTTCCTAATCACAGATATATATATATATATATATATATATATATATATATATATATATATATACGAGTATACAGTGACCTTGGAATGTTAAGAACGCTTAATCTATGTAGAAACTGTATAAATCACTGTCAGTCTCTGAAAAAGGACAGTGACCTGACAAGTGATGATTCTATTGTATCCCCCCCCCCCCCCCCCCCCCCACACACACCAAAAGCAACAACGTGATAATGAACAATAGTACCTGACAGGCGAATGTTTTACCTGGAAAACAGCCCTAAATTTTGTCAGCAACTAATCAGGACACCAGTTACACAAAGTATAGAAACACCAAATTTCTTTAAACCTGTTATGGTACACAAAAAAGGCACTGTCTCCTCTGCTGGCTTGCCTTTTTGATGACTTGATAGTGATTGCTTTAAGTGTACTGCCAGTGTTCAGACTGCAACAGGATAAACCTGGGTATGGGCTGAGTATGACTATGAGGGAACTGGTATAAGCAACAACCAACCAGTAATGTCACTGACTGAGGGGGCATGGAAGATGAGATAGCAACAGCCACTGAAGGGAAACCAAACAAAAAAAAAAAGAAGAAAAAAGGTTGGGGCATCTCCAAACTCACAATAAAAATAAGGAGAAGGAAGTTATGGCATGTTCATGCAACACATCTGACATGTTAAAAGAAAAAACAACAACAACAAAACATGTCAGTGCACGAAATGTGTTAGCAATTACAATAAAGAATTTTGCAACAGATTAACTAGATAAGGATCTCAGTAACAGACTAACTGATGAAACACATCTGGATATGTGTAAAGGTTCAATGGAAAGTAATGATTACTTGTAGTCAGTCACAAAAGTTGGAGGTAAAAAAAAGCCAACAGCAACTGTTTCCTCCTGCCACATCTGTCAACTTACTCTTTAAGTTCAACTAAAATCAAGTAACAGCACTTTTGCTCTTGATTCAGAACATTCTGATTAACCTTTATACACCCTTGCATACTAAAATCTAAGGACTATCATTCTCCTCAAATATGCTCAACACAGGCATGATAGTGCATGTTTACTGTTCTGACTTGAAATACACTTCTTTACATCCACATTTTCATTGATTCTTTTTCTTGTCATGATCAGGGGGGGAAAAAGATTCAGACAGATTCTGTTTGCGTGTGTCCACAAAATGGTATGAATTTATTAATTCTTATATGTATCAAATGGTTTCCATCTGTACACCTAAGTTGTGATGTACTGCTGCTGAACATTTTTCAGTTAAATAATTTACCCCAGCTGACACAAACAGCCCTTTCTAGGCTCTGCTGATGCAACACTTGATGCAAAAAGAATTGTAAAGGAGACAGCCTTTTTTCTATTACAACTTCTATGAAAAAAAATTGCCTCACTTAGCTCAATACTTCTTTTTGAATCATGTTTTATGCAAAGTATTTATTTTATCAAGCATAGGCAAAGAATTGTTTTTTGTTAGATCCACACACATGGTGTCCTGAAAGTTTCAGTCTAAACTGCATAAAACATATTAACACTTAAATTAAAACAACATGTTTTTGTTATCACAAAAAAATATGTATTTTCTAATGTGTCCAAGCACATCTTTAATTTTAAACTATTAGTCAACTACTTGAGGCCTGACCAGCTCATTAGCTTCATTAAATGTATTGTGGGCTGGGCGCCTGTTTACTGAGTTAAGTAATGAAGAACTAGTTGAACTTGAAGGTTTGCTAGACCAAGAAAGCAAACTGGTAAATATTGGTAATAACTTGCAGGAAATTCCAATAAATTATACAACTCCTGCATGCACCCCCCACCCCACCTTCACATGCCTACAACACTTACTTAGCAAGGCATTCAATCTCAACCAACATGTGGGGCAAAGCAAATGCACAGGTATATGCATTTGCTTGGTTTCAATCACAACCTTGTGGCCTTCTACAGGCTTAAAATAACGCAGGTGGGTTACTCTCAATGAGAGGTTCTAAAAGTTGATGTGGCGTCATCCATAAAACAAATAAAGCCCCACACAGTAATAGAGCGCCACCTCAAAACTGGTTTACTTCATGCTAGTTGACCGTATTTTATTAATCCTTTGTTTCCATTAGAACATCATGGAACGCTTAAGAGGTAGGGAAGTAGCGCATATTGATTATGTGGGTGATTTCAATGTTTGTGTTAACGAAGAAGTTTTAATTTAAAAAAAAAAACTGTTAGGTAGGCACTGAAGGTCTCACCAGCACACTGGGCTAATGCGCAGGTCAGACATAGATCTGCTAAGTCATAGTCGTGAGACCCTCTCCTTCAATTATCTCATCTTAGTTGTTAATTCATTTATCATCAGCTTAAAATCATGCATAGTGTGGTCTCAAAACTTAGCGGATGTGGTGTAGCGTATATGGACTAGTCCGCACGCAGTGACGCCTTGATGTAACTGAAACTGAAACCAACCAAGGAAGAAGAACCTATTCTTATTCAGGCATTCTATGGGTTTGTGCTCCTGGTCTGCCCAGCCACTGGTGCCAACGTTTGTGGATGCTGAAAGCTTAACTCATTGACCATGAGGATGCGTCTTCATTCATTCATTGCCCATACTGGCTTTATCCTGTTTGTATTTAATTTTGTAACTAAACCCACAGAATTCGAATCAAAAACTGAAGTCACAGGACCGGAAGAACGAGGAAATAAGTTAAGAAATTAATTAACTATAACACCAACAATACTTATTTTTCTTGAAAAATAATGTCATAAAACCTTTCTCAAACACAAAAGTTTTCTATCGTTCTTTTAGCGAAGCCACTGTTGTTGCTCTTGTGTGCAAACATTTGAGTGACATAAATTGAAATTCCTGAGCTGAAGTCATGTCATAGGCGCGACAACAAAACCATTTATTCTGGTCTCTACTTACATTTTCATACGTATGAGCTGCATACGAGTTATCACAGGTCTTGCGGCAGGCGTCTACACCATCAAGGACTCGGTCAAAGGCTCCTGACGATGCGCTCACAAGGCCACAAGTGAATACGACGACTAATATGTTGGATAATGCAGCCATTTTGTTTCCCTCTATGATCTGTAACGGATTGGCTAAAATCTTACCAAGGGGCACAACCGCATTATTGACATATCGACAATCCACGTGTTAAAAGAAATATAATGGCGGAGCGTCGCGCGGGAGGGTTGGTTATAAACGTGAGATGTTGAAGACATGGAATTTTCTACGTCTCTTCTTCTGCTCCCTTTACTTACCCATCATTTACTTGAAGTAGTGTTGGTATCTGAGGCCAATCGCTGAAATATGCTTATTTGAGGTCTAAGACTAAGAATGAATCAAATGGTTCTAAAAATGCTCCGAAAAAAAAAGAGAAAATGTTGCGAAAAAGAGTCACCAGTGATGTGCTACATATATTTATGGAGGAGGGGGGTGGAGGTGGAGGGGGGAGGGGAGAAAGAAAGAAGGGAAAGAAAAACACGGGGGAGGAGAGAGCTTAACGCCGAAAAGAGTTTCCAGAACAAAGACGTTCAGGTCAATAAGCTACAATGGCATTTTTTTTTTTTTTTTTTTTTTAATGGTGGACGACGGTAGCGTAATTGAAACTGAAACTGAAACACAAACAAAGATACAAACAAATACAGAATGAAAATAGACAGCAGCAAAGAGGAAACTAATATCACAGAACTTCCAGGAAACAAGGATACAATTGATACTGAAATATCCCCAAAGTTCTCCAATTCTTCCACCCCCTCCTTCTCCAACATCCCAACTGGATGAATGCATAAAGGTGTAAAGGCTTTCCGTACAACAGAGACAGGCTAATGTGCCACAAAGGTCGAAAAACATCAGACTACGATACAGAAAGAGACAAAAATAAAATGAAATAAAACAAAATGAAAATAAATGATATGGAAATACGATTCAAAAAGAGGAAATTATTGGCAAAGAATTTCCAGGAGACGGAAATACAATTTATACTGGTAGACACCAGGCATCTGCATTGGGTGAATCCAAAAATTGTATATATATATATATATATATATATATATATATATATATATATATATATGCTTTCCAGACAAAACACATGAAGTGGTCGACAAGAGCAGTAAAATAGTAGACGACAGCAAAGGAAAAAAATGAAGAGGTGATGTCGAAGAGAGAGAGAGAGGAGAGAGAGAGAGAGAGAGAGAGAGAGAGAGAGAGAGGCGGAAGAAAAGGAAAATAGTGGTACAGAAAAAAGTTCCAGAAGACGGGAATACAACCGAAAGACAAGCTGGCACTCTCACGCGAACTCCCGTTCTACTGGTAGTCCAGACAAAGTTCACAACACCGCAAGGGTTGAGGCTGCCAGTTCAATTTGACCTTGATTATTAATGCTTATTACGGACCCCCATTCCCACCCTTCTCGCCACCATCCCTCCTCACACACAAACCCACACACGCGCGCGCGCACGCACGCACACGCATGCTCTTTCTCTCTCTCCTCTCTCTCACACACACACACACACACCCACACACACACACATACATATATTCGCTCACATACCCATATTAACAACAATCCCTCCCCTCGCCCACCCTCCCTCTCACCCCCATCCCCGCCCACGTCACCCTCACCCTCCTTCTAAAACCACCCCATCTCACCAACAACTCCTTTCCAACACACACAGCTTTCAAAGCCCCCCCTCCATCCCCCGTTCCTGTAAACGCCTTTTATGCTGATTGAAACCGACAACTACACGGAAGGCAAGAAACTCCCTTGCGTCACACCAAGGGTGGTAATGTGGACTCCAAACACGTTGAATGGTCTTCCATACCACTAGGCCTCATATATATATATATATTTTACACGTCGGACTCGACATATTGGCTTCACACCCACCCGGCCACCCCCTACTCCCACCCCCACCCCCACCACCTGCTTGCGCCCTCCACTATCCTTTCTTCCTCCCCCACTTCTTCCAGCTCTCGCCCCGCCCTGCAAACCTTTCTAGTCATCACCCACTATGAGCCAAAGAGGACCAGCAGGAATAATCCGATTGTGGTTGCACGGTGAAAGCACTCTGAAACGCCCGGCCGGGACATTCCTGCCAGAACTGGATCGTTTTTTTTCTTTTCTTTCCTTCTTTTTCTCTCTTTCTTTCTCTCTCTCTCGCTTTTTTTTTTTTTTTTGGTCGCGTTCTGGTTTTGACTGGAGTTAACCGGGTACCTAGCAGGAGTGAGCCTGCCAGTGACAAGAGGCATGGCAGTGGCCGTTCTGTGGAGCGCTTGGCTGTGATGACAAGCTTTTACCTATATGAAGTCGGCGGCTCTACGAGGAAGTGCGCTGTTCAAGTCTGCACAGTAAAGAAGAAAAACTGTCCACGGGCAGAAACGGTAACGGGAAAAGGAGGAAAGTAAAAGAATAATAAAAGAACTCTTCGTTCCATTTTCATGGTTTACCTCACTGGTGTTAAAGATGCGATAGCGCGATTGAACCCCGTGTTGAATAAAATGCTGACTTAACTGTTGTGAAGAGCGAACCCTTGGTAGTTTGACCAGGACTTTGTGGAGAGACTTCACCGCATGAAGAGAAACATCGGTCTTCATGGCTTACCTGTTTTGGGCCGTTTGTTTTCTCGACCTCATACTTTTCTCTGCGACGTATTCTCAGGATTCTGCTTTGTCAGAACCTTCGCCCCACCATCGCGGTCATCGTCATGATCATCATCGTCAAATCAAGACCTTGATGGCGGCGGACAAGCCTGAGAGTCAGGGCTTACATGCCGTGGCTGAGGAAGAAGACGCTGTCAGTAAGGATGGAGGGCAGTCCAAGGTGGAGAGAGGTGGAGACGATGGCACCGTCAGGGGAAGCGACAACACCATGATGTCTGGTGGTCTGCAGGATGGCTGGAGTAGACCTGCTTCTCCTGCCTCTTCACCCAGCACTCCACAACATACCTCTCTGACTCGCCAGCAGTCTTCTCATGACCGACTCTCAGGACGCAACCGCCAGAACCCAAGTCAGCCTAAAAATCAGTACCAAGATATTCCGGGCCATCAGGTCATTCCCGCCCATGATCCTTACCCAGCCGAGCATCACTCTGACCTCGGCATTCCAGATCAAGGCAGCGGTCTTAGGACAAAATCACATCCACAAACCTCCTCAAGAGAAGCAATTGGAATGGACAGGATTAATCCAAAAGACAAGCAACCAGATGGGCCTTTGGAGAGCGGGCAATCACCGTTTTTCTCAAAGTTTCCCCAAATAAACGGGAAACTTAGAAACAACTCAACTACAACCAGACACCACCGGAATTTGACCAGGAGAACATCCAACAGGAAACACGTGAACAGACCAAGATGGCACTTTCGATGGGACCTAGAAGACGGTATGGAAGTAGGAAAGCAATTCGAGTCACGCTCACGCGACGGACAGGTATGGAACTCAGAATCTGACCAATCCGGAAGCGTTGATCGCTCAGACTCGCCAAGACGTCATTTCACACAAGCCGCCAACGTAACAGAAACTGACCACAGCCAGACTGACAACAAAGCAGATCACACAGAACCGAAAGCTATGCATGGTGAACACAAAGACACAGAGACAGAGAAGAGAAGGGACATCAAAAGGCGTGGAGTCTCCAGGAAGCCAGACTCGTTGAAAAGGAGGCAGAAGAAAAGCAGTCAGGCCCGACAGCCAAAGAAGAAGGAATGTGTTGGATGCACCAAAGAAGAGGCCAGTATTACAGAAGCACGAGAACTTCACAAACAGGTGAGGCTTTGATCATTTCTAACGACGACGACGATGATGATGATTACTACTACACATTTCAACCACCACAACAACAGCTACAACAGCAGCAGCAGCTACTACTACTGCTGCTGCTGCTACTACTACTACTACTACTACTGCTGCTGCTGCTGCTGCTGCTTATGTCCTAAGCAACGAATGAATCCCCAAAACAGCGATAGTTAGATATAAACCATCAAACATAATCAACCAAAGGTTTTTACAAACTATTGGTTTCACGACAAAATTAATGGGTGCTGGGTTCTGATGACAACATGAACACATTTTTATGTCAGTTCGCATTGAAGTGTTCAGTTTTTATTAATATACCAAAGCTGTTATTTTCATTTATTTTTGTCCTTACAAGATTACCAGTAAAGCGATTTCAGAAGAAGCATGTTGTTAATGAATAATTCGTTATCACTGTGAATTCACATCACGATTAGTTGTTCCTGGAACTCTTTGTAAGCACTCGAAGTCTAAAGTTTATACATGTCTCCTTCCTTGCCCTCGTTGCTTGCTTTCTTTCTTTCTTCTATTCTCTCTTTCTTTGTTTTTCTTCTTCTTTCTCTCCATTTTTCTTGCGATACATTTTTAGCATATAAGATAGAAACAAAATATGGCTAATATTGCCAGTAATAAGTCCTCTCGCTGTGAGCGCGCGTGTATGTGTGTGTGTGTGTGTGTGTGTGTGGTGTGTGTGTGTGTGTGTGTGTGTGTGTGTGTGTGCGTGCGTGGTTGCGTGCGTGCGTGCGTGTGTGTATGTGTTTGAAAAAAAAGGGCGAAATCCATGATCTGTTCATTTTTCTACCACACTTTTAACATAACCATCCTCTTTCTCACCCACGGCAGATTCTGAAAGCTCAGCTGTTGGACAAACTCAGGCTGGTACCCACACTGTCGGAAGGCACCCTGCCACCCAAACTGCCCGAGCAGGTCTTTCCTGACCTTCCCCAGCAAGATGAGCCGGACCGTGAGGACCAGTACTACGCCAAACCAACCCAGCTTCTTGTCTTTGGACGTGACCGTAAGTCGCTTGTTTATCGATTTGTATCACTGATCATTTTCTAACAGAACCGAAACAACAAACTGTTAACCAAAACATTTGAAAAAATACCCCGAATGATTTATTAGAGGTATGCGCTGGTCTCGTTTTCACTCTCGACCAGTGCAATTCAGAGTTGGTGTGTGTACTGCTCAAATTCGGTCTCAACATTGCAGATTAAAGATTAGAGTCCAACAGCCTGATGTCAGCAGGGGTGGTGAGCTGTAGAGGTTCACAGTGTCTGGGGTACATCATACATGACGGCAGATCCCATCCCTTGCCTTCCGCTGCCTTCACCTTTCCTGACCTGAATCAGGTACCCGTGTACTGCTGGGTGCACAGAGGGAGGTTTCCAACCGTAAACAGTGGACCCCACGAGTGGCTCCAACTCACGACCATCAGCTCTGCAGGCAAATGCTCTCACCATGTGACTATTCCTCCTTTCACCATGTGCCATGATAGAAAGAAGCGCAAAATGCAGTCCAGTCATGCATGCAGTCTCGTATCAGAAGATAA
>CM065719.1:55701945-55711945 GCA_033310375.1 Conus canariensis | reverse complement strand
CTACATCTTGAAGTTGTATACATTGTAATCAGTATCTTAATTTATAGACCTTTCTTTTGGCTGTCAAACCTTACGACTGCAATGAAGACAAAAAACAAACAAACATACAAACAAAAAAAAAGATTAAAAAGGCGGTATCAATTTGTAGGGGATACTATCTACGAGTGAGTAAATTTTGAACATCCAACCCCCCCCAAATTGACGCTTTTGAAACTGTTGAGCATTTTATATTCAAAATTGAAGGGGGTGGAGGGGAGGCATAAGCTAATCGTTGCACACTACAGTCTAACTGAAACCGTTCTTTCACGATTACTGAATACAAAAACACTGTCCCACTGGCGAGGCTGTTTCAATTTCCAATGTGTATGGTTTCAGCATGCAGATGCCGTGTCTATTTCACAGACGTTGATTTCATTTATTCATTAATCTATCTGTCTATCTATGCTGTGTATTTCACAGACGTCAATTTAATTTATTCATTTATCTATCTATCTATCTATCTATCTATCTATCTATCTATCTATTCACTTATTTATCTGTTTCACCAGTGGGCAAACATCGTCTACGAAAACCAGGGACAGGATCTTACCAGTTCGAAGTCCGCGGCAAGGTGAAAGGGGAAGTGACGCAAGCCGACCTGTGGGTGTACAAAATGCACGACGCCCGCGACCGTCAGGGGCAAACTCTGGTCGTTACCCAGCTCCATTACAGCAAAGGGCGCCGACTCCGCGAACACAGCCTGGTGGCACGCCTGGACACGCACGTGCAGGAGGGCTGGGTGCGCTTTGACGTCACTCGTCTCGTACAGAGACGGCTCGCGAACGAGAGGATGTCAGCTTCTTCGCTGATGTTGGCTGTCCGTTGCAAGACCTGCCACAGGAGCAGCTACAGGGCCATCTTTGGAGTCAAGGTAATGAGTCTCGAGAGAAAGAAAACAAAGAGAGAAACACAACAATGACAACCAAACTCACCTTCCTTGCCCCAGTGATGCTGTTAGTTCTGGGCCATTCATCCCGGCTGACCGTTTAATTAAGCTCGTTAGATCAGCTGGTCCAAAAGGGAGTCCGGGGTATGCAAAAGTCGGAGGCCCACCATTCTGTCATGTCTCCCTGATTCGCGCTCTGCCGAAGAGAAATCATTCTGTCAGTGAGAGCGCCATTTAATGACTGTGATATATAGGGGGCCTCTTAACTGGGACTTTGCCGAAACATTTTTCAGGTGTCAACTGTCACAAAGTTGGCAGGACACATATCAGTCACGTAATCAAGTTACTGTCGGAACAAAGATCGCATAGTCTTTGTGTATCCAATGTTAAGCAGGCGAACAATGATATCTCCATCATGGACTCCAGTAGGCGTCCTTCCAATACTAGCTTAAGACATGTCGTTTGCGAGTCCTCCCTCACCCCCCCTTCCCCTCTTTTTTTTTCTAACTTTTTCCCCAACCATGTCATCCAACAACTGGCATAACAGCTATATTTATAACTGTTAATTACATTGTGAAGAACGGTAATCCTCTGTGTGTGTGTGTGTGTGTGTGTGTGTGTGTGTGTGTGTGTGTGTGTGTGTGTGTGTGTGTGTTGCTAAACTGAATTGGATGATCCACGATTATTACTGGCATGACGATCAACATTCGACTTTTTCGCAAAGAGAGAGAACATTTCCCCATACCTAGCAAAAGAGACGGTTCTTCCTGCCATTGAGACAAAAATACTACTTTTGGAGTATGGCCTGGGGACAAATATATGGCTCAACATGATTCGAAATGTGCTTTTTTTTTTTTTTTTTTTTTTTTTTAAACCTGGAACTCTTAAAGACAATACAAAATGGGTTCAAATTGAAGATTGAGTGGATTTTAAATGTATACAAACGGAATTAGAAACTATGTCAGTTAATGTTTGTTTCGTCTTTGTTTCTGTTTGTCTTTTTTCTTTTATTTCTATTTATGAATTATTATAAATGTCGGGCTAAGTGATTCGCCGACTGATTTCTGTAAACATTCTTTTATTGGCAAGGACAGCCGGCTGCACAGACCTCTTCAATAGGCCACTGTTTGTTATTAGCCTAGCGTTCGACTGAAATAGACCAGCAGAGCTTGGAACTGTTGGCGATACGCTATGAAGTAGAATTTAGCCATTCTAGTCGTCCAGTAAACTGACTGTATTTCCAATGCACTGTACACTAGAACAGATACAGATAACATAATCATAGGCCTACCAAGTCAAGTGGTAACTTAAGAATCGAGTGAAATATAGGGCAACCAATCACGAACCGTTTTCCTCCCGACGAAACCAAGCACACGGTTACTTCTCTGTGCGCATTTATAAGCCCAAACATTTCTCAGAGCTTGTTGAGCAGAACTTTCCTGTGCTCTGCGAACCTAGCTGGGCTAGGGATAAGCGATTTAAGAATAGGCTTATGATGACGTCAGTGTGGGATTTGACGCAACAAAGCCGCATTTTCGGTGGTCTCCTTCAGCCTAGTCATTTCACGGGGATTAGCCCAGCCGGCGCATTCCCTGCTAAACATGTTTTGAAAGCGGCAATGATCTGGGCTGGTAGAAATAATTTGGCAGCGATGAAAATGGCTTGACCTACCGTTTCCTTGTGAAAAAGCGAAGTTAAATGAATGGTACAAACGGCTTTGGTTTGAAGGACACGGGTAATGCGGGGAAAGCAGGGGGTGACAGGGAGATGGGGCAGAGGCGAGGATGCAGTTCTAGGCTTATTTGTGAACAATTAAGTAGTGGGGGAAAACAAGTGCAGGCTAACAATTCTTCCGTCATAGTAATGACTTGTCAAAGATTTGAACTTAAAAAAAAAAAAAAGGGGGGGGGGTGGGGGGGAGGCTAGGCTTATTTCCCATCACTTGGTCCTTACGTGTCTCTGTTTTTTGAGCTGTGCTTTTCCTGTCAACGTGGTCCCGTCAGCGTTTCCTCTGCCACCATATTCCCGTCTCTTTATCTCCCCTGACACTGTGTTTTCGTTTCTGAGTTTCTCACATCGCTGTGTTTCCGTCTGTGTTTCTCCTGTAAATGTGTAGTGGCTCTGTGTTTTCTGCATCACTTTGTATCGTGGTATGTTTCTCCGGTAATTTTTCCCCCCAGTGTTTCTATTTCCTCTGTCACGGAGCTCTCGTCTCTGTGTTTTATCAGTCACAGTGCCCCAGTCTCTTTATTTTCTCTGTCAGTTCACTGCTTTTCTGTCTGTCTGTTCCCATGCCGCTATGAGTTCACGGCTCTGTGTTTCCGATATCACCGTGTTCGGCGGTAGAAGATAGTATTTCTGTAGGTTCCCTCTGCACTTTAGGGTGCATCTTTCTCTCCTTTTGTATTCTCTGTCTCTCGGTCTCGGTCTCTCGGTCTCTGTCTCTCTGTGTCTCTCTGTGTCTCTGTCTCTATGTTGTGTGTGTGTGTGTGTGTGTGTGTGTGTGTGTGTGTGTGTGTGTGTGAGTAAGAGAGAGAGAGAGAGAGAGAGAGAGAGAGAGAGAGAGAGAGAGAGTTATCGTTGAAACAAACTGCAATCACTCTTTCATTCTCTCTGCCAGAGCAACTTCCGCCCGGTTCTGGTGATCCGGGAAGGCCGACAGCCCCCTCAGGACAACCCCAGGGAGAAACGCAACAGTCAGTGCGACCCTCACAGTCGCTGCTGCAAGTTCGACCTCACAGTCCGGTTCCATGACTTAGGGATACACGAGATCTTCTACCCCAAGACCATCCGCACCGGCTACTGCTACGGCACTTGTGAACGTAAGTTCGCCATTGTGGTCGTCGTCATCAAGATTGTCATCATCATCACCATCGTCGTCGTTGTCGTCAGGTTGTTGTTGTCATCAACAGCATGTTGATTTAGTCGCGGCAACCGCGAAAAGCAAGTGTATTTGTCCATCATGGGAGCGTCCCCCCCCCCCCCACTACCTCCCTCCCCCCTCCCTTCGGCGTTATCCCCCCCCCCCAAAAAAAAAAAAAAAAAAAAGAAAAAAAAGAAAAAGAAATAAAATCAACTTGAATTAAATGAAAAAGAACAACGTCATCACAACCTAAACGAAACTCGGGGACTAGAGTGTGTTGTCCGTCCACTCAAACGTCCGGTCAAGACTTACGCGATCTGTCACCTTTATTCAACTGGACAAGGAAAGCCATGACATCTTTCAAGAGGCTAGCTCAGAAGCAGACTTGCATGCAAGTTAACGCTCCTTGGTTCTTCCGCTACCAGTTCGTCGGCAGTGATGCTACATTGTACAAAAGTAATTTCCAACGTTCTGTTAAGGATTGGTCAGGGCACATTCAAGTTTAACGTTCACATCTACGTTTGGGCGGGCCTCAGACAAAGGACGAATTTTTAAGTGTTTCGCAAGAGTTTCAAACAGCATTGTCTGCAGACGTGGCCAGCTACACGAATGATTTAAGTCTAATCGTTTGCATACTTTTACCTTGCTTTATGTACGCACACTATGTTTTGAAGGCATGAATGCCTGCGATTTGAACAAAGAAACTGTAGTCACTTTTGGTGGGACTGAATAAAACTCCAGTAGCTGTAAAACGTAAGCAGCAAGGTCATAAATCTAGCACTGACATAGACACCTTTCCAGTAAACGTTTGATTCAACCCTGCTGGCACATGAGTACTGTTACTGATCGTTGCCTCACCAGGTTGACGGGTCAACCTCTCATACGCACACTCTCGACAGTACCGGTTTTCCCACTTTCATTTACTTGACTGCTTTTGTGCAGTCAGATGCCCTTCAGTTTTGCATATGCAGTTCATCGTTTTCCTTGCTCTGTATATCTGAACTACAGCTATGTAATCGACTTCATAACATAATCGGCATCTGTAAAAAGACAGTAAAAAGAAAACCGAAGATTACTCCTCTGAACCTAGCCACATGGAACGTCCGCACGCTCCTTGACAGGGACACCTCGGATAAACCCCAGAGGCGTACAGCCCTCATTGCGAGTGAACTTGCCAGATAAAAGACTGACATCGCTGCCCTAAGTGAGACCAGGCTGGCTGGGGAGGGTGAACTCTGTGAACGAAGCGCAGGCTATACCTTCTTTTGGAGTGGGCTTGGACCTGATGAGAGACTCGAGGCTGGGGTTGGCTTTGCGGTGAAGTCAACACTTGTCGGCAAGCTGGTTGGCCCGCCTAAAGGAGGGAACGATCACTTGATGACGTTGAGGCTCCCCCTCTCACGAGGACAAAAGTTTGCCACCATTGTCAGCACGTATGCACCCACCATGACCAACCCAAATGAGGTCAAGGACAAGTTTTATGAAGACTTGAATGCCGTCATCACCACTGTTCCCAGCGCTGATAAGCTCATCATTCTTGGTGACTTTAATGCGAGAATTTGCAGCGACGGCTCCACCTGGGAAGGCGTGATTGGAAAGCATTGGGTTGGCAACTGCAATAGCAACGGTCTGCTTCTCCTTCAGACATGTGTCGAGCATGACCTCCTGATCACGAACACCATCTTCCGCCTCCCTATCCGCAACAGGACATCATGGATGCACCCGCGATCCAAACATTGGCATCTTATTGACTATGTCATCGTGAGGAAGAGGGACAGGCGGGACGTGCGGGTCACGAAGGCCATGTGCGGCGCAGAGTGCTGGACAGATCACCGCCTCATCGTCTCCAAGCTCAAGCTTCATGTCCAGCCCAAGAGACGTCCTCAAGCCGTAAAACCACCAAAAAGTCTCAATGTCAGCAAGCTCAAGGTCGTCGATACTAAGCAGTCCTTTGCTGACACCCTGGAAACCCGCTTGGAGTCCACCATACTGAATGACCACGATGTGGAAGCAGCATGGGCCGCACTTCGTGAGACAGTGTACAGCACTGCCATGGAGTGTATGGGACCCACAACCAGGATGCACAAAGACTGGTTCGATGAGAACGGCACTGAAATCCAGCAGCTTCTAGAGAAAAAACGTCGTGCTTTCAAAGCGCACATCGACGACCCACAGTCAACAGCAAAGAACGACGCGCTGAGAAACGTCCGCAGAAACATCCAGCAAAAGCTGCGCCAGATGCAAGATTCCTGGCTGAGCAACAAAGCTGATGAGATTATGGGCTTTGCAGACAGGAATGACATGAAAAACTCCTATAATGGCTTGAGAGAAGTCTACGGCCCCACCACCTCGGGCTCATCTCCACTTCTCAGTGCAGATGGATCAACGCTGATCACTGATAAAGAGAAAATACTAGAAAGATGGGCTGAACACTTTGATAGCGCATTGAACCGCCCATCCACCATCAACAATGAAGCCATCGATCGACTACCCCAAATTCCGATCGATGAGACACTGGACACCGTACCAACTTTGGAGGAGACTCAGAAAGCAATTCGTCTGTTATCCAGTGGTAAAGCGCCTGGCTCAGACGCAATCCCAGCTGAAGTCTATGAAGAGGGTGGTGCGGCTCTGGTGAAGAATCTTCATCAGCTTCTTCAGATCATATGGCAGCAGGAGAGAGTTCCTCGAGACCTTAAAGATGCCTCCATCGTTCATCTCTACAAACGCAAAGGAAACCGTCAGGTGTGCGACAACTATCGTGGAATCTCCCTGCTATCCATCGCAGGCAAGATCCTGGCTAGAATTTTACTCAACCGGCTCATCACACATCTTGAGCAAGGTCTCCTACCTGAAAGTCAGTGTGGCTTCCGGAAAGAATGCAGGACCATCGACATGGTGTTTGCTGTCAGACAGCTTCAAGAAAAGCGTCAGGAACAAAATGTCGAATTGTACTCCACCTATGTTGATCTGACCAAAGCCTTTGACACTGTCAGTAAGGAGGGGCTTTGAAGAATCATGGTGAAGTACGGATGCCCCAGAAAGTTCATTGCCATCGTATGCCAACTTCACGACGGCATGATGGCCAAAGTCCAAGACAACGGCGAGACATCTGAACCGTTCCCAGTCTCAAACGGAGTGAAGCAGGGTTGTGTTCTTGCTCCCACCCTGTTCAGCCTCATGCTACGGATGTGATGACTGACGCATTCAGTGACGCGGAGACAGGCATCGTCATCAAGTACCGCACAGATGGATCAGTCTTCAATCTCAGGAGACTTCAAGCGAAAACCAAGGTCTCGACAGACACTGTCAATGACTTCCTCTTCGCGGACGACAGTGCCCTCAACGCTGTCTCAGAAGCCACAATGCAACACAGTGTTGACAACTTCTCTGCTGCTTGCAACAACTTCGGCTTGACAATCAGTACGAAAAAGACTGGACTGATGCACCAGCCAGCCCCGGGAAAGCTATACATTGAGCCAGTCATCACCATCACTTGACAGCAACTGAACGGGTGGACAAGTTCACCTACCTAGGCAGCACTCTGTCCAGAAACGTTGTCATCGACGATGAGGTGAATGCCCGGTTCACCAAGCTAGTGCCGCTTTTGTCAGACTCCACAAGAACGTATGGAACAGGAGAGGCATTACCCTAGAGACCAAGATCAAGGTGTATCGGGCCATAGTTCTCACCACACTGCTCTATGGCTGTGAAACATGAACAGTTTACCCACACTACTTGCCTCAGAAGACTCATGGGCATTAAGTGGCAAGACAAGACTCCGGACACTGAAGTGCTCACTTGTGCTGGCCTGCCTAGCATCTTCACCATCCTGATGCAGTCACAGTTTCGCTGGGCAGGTCACATAGTTCGCATGCCAGACCATCGGCTGCCAGAGAAACTACCGTTTGGCGAACTACAACAAGGCAAACGCTCTCATGGAGGCCAGAAGAAGCGTTTCAAAGAGAGCCTCAAATCTTCCCTGAAGGCCTTCAACATCAGCCACACAATGTGGGAGCAGACTGCCCAGGACAGAGACGGGTGGCGATCAGTTGTCCGCAAAGGTACAGAGACCTGTGAAAGCAACAGAATTGCTGCAGCTGAGCAGCGCAGGATGGTCAGGAAGACCAGTGTCAACAGATCTCCAACTGCTGCCACCATCCCCTGTCCGTACTGTGATAGGTCTTTCAAGGCGCAGATCGCCCTCACCAGCCATCTACGCACTCACCCTCGACTCCAGGATGACTAGATGGTCTTCGTCGTCTCGACGGACAACAACAACAACAACAACAACAACAACAACACACACACACACACACACACACACACACACACACACACACACACACACGCACGTAATCAACTTCATAACATAATCGGCATCAGCGGAAACAATCGCCATTTCTGAAAAGAAATTAAGCTACACGAGTTATCTACTCCTGATCATGGAAAGCGAATCTGGTTGAACTATTACAAGCCATACTGAAACAGAATGGCTCAACTCGTCAATACCAGAAACCCACAATGTGTGCCGGCACTGTAAGGTGGAACAACCATTCAAGGACAGTGGTCGTGGGGATGGGGGAGAGGTGTACACTGATGCCACCTGAGTATTAAGACAGGCAGCGAGCATACAGTTTTCATGTAAAGTGCAAACGAAATTCAAACAGGTAATGTCTGACTGTATGAACTCTATGTCCTACCATGTAGTCCACCAGACATCCCACATACTGTGATGCTAAATGCCCGTGGTGTCTCCCAAACAGGTCCGGACCTCCACTATCACAACCACACCATGATCATCCAGAGACTGCGTTTCGGCAGTCACCAGCCTGTGGACGAGACGCTGAGAGAACGGCTGAGGCCTTGCTGCGTGCCGGTGGTGCTCCGCGAAGCTTCCGTCATGCATTACGTCAACAACGGTCAGGACACTCAAGTCAGCCTCATCCCCAACCTGCTGGTGGAGAAATGTGGCTGTGCTTGATGTGGGGATGTTGTGCTGGTTCTTCTGTGGACTGTTCAGAACTTCACTGTTCTTAATTCTACTTTGTTTTGTTTTGTTTTTTGGTTCGTGTCAAAGTGAGGTGACTGAAGGAGGATATTGAAACAAATTTCAAGAATAAATCTTAGTGAGTCCGCCAAAAACAAGGACAAACAAGTTACAAGACAAAAGACCACGCGTTTTTGACCTCTTAGGTCTTCTTCAGGCAAAATATACAACGTTCAGGACAGAGAAAACGATGAATGAGCAATCACTTCAAATGTACAACGTTCAGGACAAAGAAAACGATGAATGAGCAATCACTTCTCTTCTCATATTCAGCGCAAGATGGGCGTTGAAGACAAGTGATATATCGTTCTTCGTTTTCGTTGTCCTGAACGTTCTTTATCTTATCTTTTATTCTTAAAATCTAGTTTTTGTCGTTTGATTCTGTCTTTAAAAACGGAAAGAAATTGTTTCTACTTCTCTCTGTCGTTTTAAATTATATGGCTTATGCTCGGGTTGGGGTGTTGCATGATTACTTCCCCTATATCAAATGCACTTGTTTTGAGAAGACTTCCTACTTTCTACAATGCTGTGGTTTCTTCCTTTTTTCTCCTCCTTGTGTCTGCCTTTCTGCGCGTAGTACCCCCTCCCCCCTCCCTCCCTCCCTCTTATTCATTTTTTTCTTCAGTCCTTTCTTTTAACTTCGTAGTTGAGAAAGCAGTTGAGTTTGACGAGTTGGGGAAGTGGGCTGCACATTGTACAAATGTGCCGATTTTTGTACGACTTGGCTGTGTCTGTATGACAATGTCCTCGTCTTTATTTTCATATACTTTATGTAGTTCCCCTTCCCCACTCCATTTCCCTTTTCTAAGGCTGCTATCAGGTCAGGTCACTTTCTAATTTCCCTTCTACCTGTGTTTTTAATTTCTTTTTCGCTTTTCAAACTTGTCGGTGCACATGAGGTCGTCCTTAAGACGAGATTTTTTTTCTTTTTCTTTTTTCAAATCTCATTCTTTGACCTATGAATTGGTGACGCGCGGATATGTTGTCCCTTGTTTCCTTGCTTTGGATGTGTTTAGAAATACTCCTGTCCCGTGTTTGTAGGAGAACAGTTATCTCCCATGTAGGTTGTGTTTGTTTATCGGCTCATCTCCCTTGCTTGCCGAGAAATATTTGTTCTTAAGTGCCCTTCTCTCTTGTTTGTTGAACAATACGTAACACTACT
>CM065719.1:55694445-55699445 GCA_033310375.1 Conus canariensis | reverse complement strand
AATATTGCAAGTAGCCTACTTTGCACGCTATATGAATGTCACACAGTTTAGCATGCCTAGTCGATAAATATGACACAGCTAAGTTTGATTTCTTCCTAAGTATCAAACACTTTAGTTTGCATGTTAAATGTAAATCACTCAGCTTGCCATGAATGCTTAGTAAATCTTGCTGTTTGTTTCGGACGATTCACATAGCTTTGTTTGCATGCTCCATGAACAATGTGGTTTATACTCCTAAAAGTGTTCACAACCATCACACAGTGTATTTGCACTTTTGATGAATATCACACAGCTTTATTTGCACGCTTTATATATCTTGTACAGTTCGGCACGCCTCCTAAATGTCACACATCTTCGTTCGCACGCTTCGTAAATTTTACATAGATTAGTTTGCACGTTTCATAGCCTATATCGCACAGCCTGGTTTGCGTACCTCTTCACTTAGTGTATACCACACGGTGTACAGAACATCACACAAGTTTGTTCGCATGCTCTATGCAGTTTTCATGAATGTCTGAAGGATCAGTGTTTAAAGCTTCACACCATTTAGTTCGCATGGAAGTTATTCTCGGTGCCAGTGACCAAAACCTGATGACTTCTTTTTTTTCTTTTGTCAATAAATGAGGTTGCCAAACGTCTGCTTTCGCTTCTGTGACCGAGAGGTTTTTGTTTGTTTGTTTGTTTTTACTAAGGTGCAGACAATGTCTGGAAGTGCGCCACAATAGTTTTTATGCACAAATGGGCATGGCGGCTTTCGATTTACGTGCTCTCAGCAATTGTTTTGCAAGATTCCGGTAATCCTGCAGCCTAGAACTAGTAGAAGCAATACCGCAACCCAGCTCGCGCTGAAAACGGCAGCCATTCCATTCCACTTATATTCTGCTTATCAACTCCAGATTAAAAGAAAAAGTTGGTCAGAAACGACATTTAGTCAAACATGGACGCATTAAAGAGCTATGCAGGCAAAATAATACCAACAACACACGTACATAATCTGTGCTGGAGGTATAATTTGTATAGAGGCAAGCGAATTTTAGTCTGGTGGTTCCAAGAGTTATGGAGAGTGATATTGTTAAAAAAAAGAATGATCATCTCATCTCCATTGTAAGTTTCTATGAATATACGTTACATGTTTTCACTGTGTCGTGAGTAAAATGGCTTAAAGGTAATTTGGAGAAAACAGTGATCAAACACTGAAAAATATTGAAAATCATTGTAGAAGACTGACCTTGCATTGCAAGACGTGCCCGCAGCACTTCATACAGCATTCTTCCAAAACACAGAGATACGTGTAGACCTGCATGATGCCTGTAACACACAGACATTGGCATAGACCTGTATGATACCTGTACAACACAAAATTGGTGTAGACCTGTATAATGTCTGTTAAACGCCGAGTGGTGTAGACCTGCACGATACCTGTAAAACAGAAAGTGGTGTAAACCTGTGTGACATCTGTGAAAAACAGTCAAATTGATGTCGATCTGTATGACACATGTAAATGGTAGAAACTAATGTAGATCTGCATTGTACCTGAACTACATCTCTTAAATACAGAAATTGATTTAGCCTTTATGACACATGCAGGATGCAGAAATCGGTGTAGACAATGCATGATACGTGTACAGCATAGAAACTGGTATAGACCTGTGTGATACGTATTAAACACTGAAACTGGTGTAGAACACATGAGTTTGAGGTTGTCTTTCACAGGTCAACCCACCCCATCCTGGCACACACAGGATGTTTTACTGGTTCAGTCTTGTCAAAGGTTAAACCATCCCATCCTAGCACACACACATGGCATTTTACATGTTCAGCTTTGTCTCAGGTTAACTCATCCCATCAGAGCATACAAATGACATTTTACAGGTTCACCTTTGTCACAGATTAACCCATTCCATCATAGACCACACAGGGCATGTACAGGTTCAGCCACGGCACAGGTTAACCCACCTCATCATAGGCCACACAGGGCATTTTACGGGTTCAATAATGGCACAGGTTAACCAATGCCGTCATAGCACACACTGGGCATTTTATAGGTTTAGCCTTGTCACAGGTCTACCCACTCCGTCACTGAACACACATGGCATTTTACTGGTTCAGTCTTGTTACAGATTAACCCACCCCATTACAGCACACACATGGCATTTCACAGTTTCAACCCTGTCACAGATTAACCACCATATCATAGAACACGCAGGGCATTTTACAGGTTCAGTCTTGTCAGTAGTTAACCCACCCCATTACAGGACTCACAGGGTGTTACAGGTTCAGCTTTGTCATTGGTTAACCCACCCCATTATTGGACTTACAGGGAATTACAGATTCAGCCTTGTCAATGGTTAACACACCCCATTATAGGACTTACAGGGTATTACAGATTCAGCCTTGTCAATGGTTAACACACCTCATTACAACACTCACAGGGCATTTTACAGGGTCAGCCTTGTCATTGGTTGACCCATCCCATTATAGGACTTACAGGGTATTACAGATTCAGCCTTGTCAATGGCTAACCCACCCCATTACAGCACAGGGCATTTTACAGGGTCAGCCTTGTCATTGGTTAACCCACCTCATTACAGCATTCACAGAACATTTTACAAGGTCAGCCTTGTCATTGATTAACCCACCTCATTACAGCACTCACAGGGCATTTTACAGGATCGGCCTTGTCATTGGTTAACCCACCTCATTACAGCACTCACAGGGCATTTTACAGGGTCAGCCTTGTCAATGGTTAACCCACCTCATTTTAGGTCTCACAGGGTATTATAGGTTCAGCCCTGTTGCTGGCTAACCCACCCCATGACAGGACTCGCAGGGTATTACAGGTTCAGCCTTGTCAATGGTTAACCCACCCCAATATAGGACTTACAGGGTATTACAGGTTCAGCCTTGTCAATGGTTAACCCACCCCAATATAGGACTTACAGGGTATTACAGGTTCATCCTTGTCAATGGTTAACCCACCCCAATATAGGACTCACAGGGTTTTACAGGTACAGCCCTGTCGCTGGTAAACACTTGTTGTCTGCGGCATAGTCACGGCAAGGGTCTGTGGCCGCTTCTTCACAGGTTAGCTAGCTGTCCAGCTGTCCACACCCAGCAGTCACCTCCATCCTCTTTTTCAGGGGAAGCTACCCCCGCTACTCGGGGATGCGCCTGGACGAGATGGTCGCCCAATAATGAACTCAAGTTGCCCAGGTTCTCTCTCTCTCTCTCTCTCTCTCTCTCTCTCTCTCTCTCTCTCTTGGTGCCTTCCCTTGCTCAGCTACCAGCAAGAAGCATTTCAACAGAGGTTTGACTGAATTATTTTCTTTTTTGCCAGAAACTAAGTGATAGGCCTAATGCTAGTCGTTGGACTCCCAGCCTGTCTTGAATCTGTATTGAACACTCTGTAAATGAAACCGTCGCTATCATCAAATAAACCTGAAGGTAGGGGAGCGCAAACTGTCGTAGTTTTGCGTTTGAAACAGCCCGCCAAAACTCAACCTGCTGCCGCGCACACTCATCAGGACAACGCTGTCGACTTTCGTCGGAAATGTCCGTCACAGATTTCAGATTTCTTCCAGGGACAGGAGATGGGCCGAGGTTCACAGAACAATGATACAACAGGAGGCAGGTTCTTCTTCATCTCCATGGGGCTTGCTTTTTTCTCCCTACTCCCCTGAGTTTGTTTGTACAACACGACGACAGTCCTGCCGGTGTAGCGAGTTGTGCGCGTGAGACTAGTCGGCCGTACTGTACATCATCTCTTCTTCTTTCTTTGAGTGTCCACCTTCATCGAGTTGAAGATTCTGACACTTTCGTGTGTATGACCGGTTTTTATCCCGCCATTAAGGCAGCCATACTCCAACTTAGGGGAAGGTGCATGCTATGTGTAACGTGTCATCCATACCAACGGCCAAACTGACATTCTCTTCCGAAAGTTGGTGATGGGATTTTACGGAACCTCGGTTTATAGTCTCATTCGAAGGACTGTATGGGGAATGGAGTCAGAACCAATGTTAACTCCGAGAGAAAAATCCCCCTGTACCGAAATTCGAACCCGTAACCTCAGGATCACGAGTCCGGCGCTCTACCAACTAAGTTATTCCGGCCACCTGGTGCAGCAAGTCACACAAACCGTCACTTAGTGACAAACAGTCAGGATTTTTTTCAGAATTAGAGGGCTACGATACCAATGTGGAGATACTAGACAGCGATCTACAGTCAGTTACACAGCAAGAGACTGAGGGCAACAGCGGTACGGACGACCATGAGTCAGCTGACACAAGTTTGATGTATCTGACCTGCACAACGTTGTTACAAAGTGTTTCGAAGATACATCCAAGCGAATGGACAACTTCATCGATGCCATTAGGCCAGAGAGATAAAAGAAGAAAGTGTGACAAAAATGGTGGTTACGATGGAAACCTCAATTTAGAGGCAACTTGAAAACGACGCAGTTCCTTGTGTAAATTGCTATGACATCAGTGTTGCCTTTGAAAGAAACCTCGCTAAAAAGGTGATCTGATAACTATAAAGTTTACCATTTAAATTTATCATAGCTCTGGTTGTAAAGGATATCTTGGTCTAGAAGTGATCTATACACTGTACAGTTTCCTCAAACTTGTTCTATTCACTGTGCAGAAATCTCATGTGAACCAATGACTGAGGAGCTGGTGTTATTGTGCTCAAACAGACTTTGACCGTGAGATGACCTGTGTTACCTTGATGTGGTTTCCATGTCATGACCACCTGACATGTTTGAGACTGATTGTGTTTATTAGTATCAAGTTATTGATCGTCCCCCCCCCCCCCCCCCCTTCCTCATTGTCGCCATGTGAATAGGCACAAAACCTAGCACATTGAATTATTCGTTCTCTCTCTCTCTCTCTCTCTCTCTCTCTCTCTCTCTCTCTCTCTCTCTCTCTCTCTCTCTCTGTGTGGTAAAACAAGACTAGTTTGCTCTCGATTCATGTAAAATCTATTTACATTCGTAATTTCAT
>CM065719.1:55671945-55689445 GCA_033310375.1 Conus canariensis | reverse complement strand
TCTTAAGCATAACAGGGAATGTTAGCGTTTCGTGGTTAATTTGCATCTGTGGACATTGACCTAAACGTCATTGGTTTGAAGCTGTCATCCTTGTCGTCAGTATATTTTTCCAGTTTTACAAAACAGATGGACTATGTATTTAACTTTAAGGTAGTGCTGCCGGCAATCCTGAAGTTTGGTGGCCATCTCAAAACCAACTCGATGACCTCTCTCACTAAGATAGCTTCCATCAAACGTTTAGTCCATATGAGTATTTTTCTAATTAAATCCACTTTGATCTTTGACAACCCCCCCCCCCCCCCCTTCCCAAACCACATAATACAGAAAAAAAACTCACAGAGATGAAGGGCAAGGACAGAAGACTCAGGCTGACACTTGCTTAAGTCCAATGCATCAGGAGGTGTGACAGGCGAGCGAGAAAAAAAACTCAACGGAGAGCTTGACAGCCGAAGATCTTCGAGAAGAAATGTGATGATAATAACAAAAAATAAAAGAAACTAAGGCCAGTCAGAGCCACAAGCTGGGGTGGGGTGGGAGTTTATTGCCCTGCTCTGGCTCTGGGTGTATAAACACAGCATCAGCAACATACAAGTCCACTGAATGTGAACATTCATTGAATTACACTTTCATCCAAAACACATTATAGCGTCTTAATGGCTACACTGAAAGAGTCTGGTTTGGAACCAAGAGTTCCAATGTATGGTCCCTGTATTTAAAAACGGAGAGAGAAAAAAAGGATACATATGGGAGGAAAAATATGACATTTACAGAATGGTATAAGGTGTTAAGTTAAGAACACTAAATGAAAAAAAAAAGCCTACACTTTTGGGATTTGAAATAATGCATATACAAGCTGTTTATTTACATATATGGACACTCAAAGCATCGTCTGAATTTTGTCATCTGAAAGACTTTTCATGGGCAGCTTTAATTTACTTTGAGTAAAAGCCACTGACAGAAAAAAGTATGTCTTCATAAAGGTGGAACAAAAATGAACACTATCTCTTTTGACTCTCTTTCTCCCCCCCCCCCCTCCAACGCACTCCCCCCCCCCCCCCAATCTTACTTCAAACCCTCTTTACAACCTCTTGCTGTCATTCCTTCGTTTACACAACATATCCAAAATATACACCACCACTCTGCCCACTCATCCTCCAACACAAAGTAATTTATTCAGATATGGAATAACAATTCTACTGATTTATTTCCTATTGTTTCAGTATTTGCTCTACTTTATTATCTTACTGATCTCCCTGTCTCCAAAGAGGCTGAACTTACATCCTAGCCTTCTATTCAGAAGAGATACCAATCCCTATTCCCAGACTGATTGCACACCCATCGATCCCTCAGGACTGTACTCTCCAATGTACAAGGTGCTCAACTGATACAACTGAAATGTGCTTTTGGGAACTCTTGTTTTCTGTGGAGAAAATGAAGACATCCTGTGGAAAATTTTTTTTTATTGTTATTGTTGTTGCTGCTGCTGTTAGTATCATTATTATTCAAAGCCCAGTGAAACACAAAAAAAGGTTAGCAGCCTATCAACATTGAATCTGTGAAAAGCAACACCTTTGCATTAATTTCCATCCAATGATAATTACCTGACAGCACCATTACGTCCTACCTCACAATGAGATAATCTTTCCCTGAAACAAACAATTAAAAAACAAATGATGATAATTAACTAGGTCAGTCTACATAGCACATGAGCTCAGACATGTCCCCAAAGCTCAGTGACGCTAGTTGGTGTTCAATCCTCATGCATGGTTCCTTGCACATGAGGATCAATAAACAACAAATAAAAAAGCAAACAAGAAAATAACAGACTGAAAGGCAAAAGAAACATGTAGGACCAGAACAAGTGTTCTTCTATACAAATCTTAGTTTACATTTTCTTAAAGACTGTACTCAAAATAAACTCTGGTCTATGAGAACTGGGATTATTTTGTTCTGATGTTAGATCAGAGTGTATTTTGACTACAATCATAATCAATATGGAAATGGAATTTTTCTTTGAGAGTGGCCGATGCTGCAGGCTGTTTTTGTTTTTTTGGTTATCATAACTTTTGTTTGTTTTTATTCACATTCCACATTTCCTTATTCGTTATTTTCTCCCCCCCCCCCCCCCCTTTATATTTTCTTTCTCTTTCTGTTCTTTTTTTCTTGTAATCTTATCCAATGTATACAAGAAATACATTATCACACGTATACTTATAAAACAAATGGATTATTTTTCTAAATGTTTATGTTAATTTCTAATTCGATGTTCATCTACTCTTAATCAAATCCATAAACACATTAAGTAGATAAAAAAAAAATTCAATCCTGGCTCTCCATTCTAAGCATCATTTACCATACTCGAAATTCTCCATGAATAATTAACGAATAGACAAGAATGTAATTCCATAAGTTCTTACAGGAAAAGAATTAAAGAGTCTGTCTTTTTATTGAATTAAAAAAAATGTTACAGTTTTCATTTTGTTTTTGCATTTCAGAATAGTATGTATGCATCTGTTCACAAAAAAAAAGAAAAGAAAAAAAAGTGAATCACAAAAACAGGAGCTTGTCCTCAGACAAATAACAATCCTCCTATATATGGACAGAACTGGTATTTGTTTAGAGACAAAGCTACTTAACAAACAGTGATGTTGAATTTGCAGTGAATTAGAGGATTTGTATTTGTCCTAATCAAATTCCAGTGCAGTTTCTCTCCAAGCAGAAATTCCTGATAGATATTAGGCTTTGAATTCATCCTAAAAAAAAGCAGGACAAATCACAACAGAAGTATTTCTTCATCAAAATAGGAATTCTTACAATAGATAACGAGGATTTGAATTCATCTCGGAACAAACTCCATATTAGGTTTGTCCTAGGAGCTATGGCATTCACAAAGCACAGTATCCTGCCCAACAAATAAAGTGCAGAGTCTTGTCCAACCTACTAAGTACAATATTCTGCCTAACAAAGAAAGAATAGAATCCAGCGCAGCTAACACACAAATTATGGTATTCTATTTCTACCCTGCTCACAGATGAAGTATAGAATCCTCTTCAGCATCACACAAAGAACAGTATTCCATCCACCAGGGTCATGTGAAAATTTGGGCAAAACAGTCTGGGCAAAAACAGAAATAGAGACTCAGAGAAACAGAGACAGAGAGATGTACGCTTATATCTGTGCCATTATATGCATGCCTAGAACAACCAGCCTACATGTGACTCCAGTAAGTATGTATATATTAGTGCCTGTTAATTTCAGGCATTTTTAATGTTCACATGTTTGGCTTATAAATGCTGTATTCAACTCCTTTTCCTCAATTAGTTTCCTAAAAAAAACACATTTCACAGGTTGTTCATGTATACACAGTTCATGGGTTTGTTGTTGACATTGTTTTTGTTAGGTTCTTTTTTTTTTCATGTCTTTTCGGTTTTGTTATTAGTTTCTTGATTACATAAGAAAAAAATCCATAAGACTTGCTCTTTGTGCCTTTATTCTATAGTTATTCTATAACATTTACTCCTACCAGTTCACTTTCTTAAATTTGAAAATCTTCATTTGATGTCACGGCCTTGGAATTTTTCCTGTGTTACAGTTTTGGTAATCACAAACATTTTCTGTTGTCAGCTTCTGAGGGTTTCTGTTAAAAATTCAAATCTTTGCAAGACATTTACTAGCAGTTTGATACACCATATGACATAGTCCAAGCATAACTATCATCTTGTGATCAATAACTCAGTTTTGAACCAAAATTAGCACCTGAATTTCCAAACTAGGAAGACTTAATTAAGCCAAGGACATAAATTCTGTCTTTGTGTCTTTATTCTGTAACATTAATTAAGCCAAGATAAAAAAGACATTGTCATGGACTGGAGTATGTCTTGTGCAGATACATTCTCATTTGCATGGAGAGAGAGAGAGAGAGAGAGAGAGAGAGAGAGAGAGAGAGAGAGAAGAGAACAGAGAGAGAGAGAGAGAGAGAGAGAGAGAGAGAGAGAGAGAGGAGAGAATAAGTCAGGGGAGGTAATCACTTCTAATGCTGCTGGTTTGGGTCGCAGATTTACATAATACTCTTCTTTTTCAGTGACTCATTTCATCCATAATAAACAATGAGTCTCACAGTAGATATGTGACCTTGTGACAACAGATGCTCTTAACACAGAGGACCATGGATCATTTTACAAATAAAACCATTTCATGCTGATGATCATGTGCTGTCAGACTTGCAATTGAAGATAATCACTTGATGTTCTGAGAGATCCTGCTCTCTGTCTTTCTAGTATCTAATCCTGTAATATTGGACTGACAATTACTCTCTCTCACAAAACATAAACAAGCATGTAATAAGTTCCTGAATTTCAAGGGCATCCACGCTTTCTCTCTCTCTCACAGACACACACACATACATACAAGCCAGCGTGTGCATGCACACACACACACACACACACACACACACACACACACACACATCTCTCTCTCTCTCTCTCTCACATATGCATGCATGTTCATATATTTATACGACAAGACTGAGCTATATGACAGCAGTGGCTGCTTGAAAAACAAACAGCATATTAATCTTCTTCCACAAATATCTCTAAAAGAAAAACTAACTTGCTGATAGTCTCAGGACACAAATGTACCATTTGTGTATTTACAGATAAATGGAAAAACACATAACTTTCAACTCACAAGTAAAAGTTGACTTTGGATGTTAAAAGAAAACTAACTTAAAAAAAAAAGAAAGAAAAGAAAGACAGAAAGAGAGCTTCATGCATTCAAACATAATTGAAACACTGAAATACTTAACAAATATATGAAGATATATCCACTGAAAGCTCCTTCACTCATTGCTAATATTTGAATCATTATCCAGAGGTTGTCTAATGAATGTTTGAAATCGTCTATCTCTCCACCCCACCCCCCCACCCCCCCGCCTTCTCAAAAAAAAACAAAAAACACCCCAAAAACCTGGTTATATTTTCTTGATTTTGTTAATTAAACACATAAGTTAGAGAATATTAAAAACATCACATAATATCAATATTTGAACAAGTTAGAGCCTTATGCATGTTTGAAATAGTTTCTAATATACCTGCACATCTCAAAAGCAGTAACAGTTTCAGTCTTCTAGTTTTAGATGACTTAAAAAGTAACCAAGCAAAATAATGTGAACAAAAACAAAGACTACAAAGTAATGTACAAAACAGGAAACAACACTGACATTGAAAGCCTCAACTAGGATAAAAAAAATTTTCTTATTTTGAAATTAAAAGCCAGTGGCAACAACTCATTTCAGTCCTTTCATTAGTTCAGAGGTACTCGTCTTACAGCCTACAGTCTACTGTACATTCCATTTTGAATTATTCAGCAACAAAGAAACCCAGAAAATGCATGTGACATAAGTACAGAGGAATAGTAATTACAGACAGAACACACACACAGACACAGACACATACGCTACACACACACACACACACACACACACACACACACACACGCTATACACACACACACACACACACACACACACACACACACACCCCTCCACAGAAAAGAAAGAACTGACTTGAGTTGCTAAGCAGCGCTAACATCTTCTCGCACCGTTCTCACATACTCTAACATACTTCCCCATCACCCAGTCTCACCTTCAGCATACCACAATCTTCCAAATATATCCTGTCATACATACTTTCCACATGCTCCAATCACACTTGGCAAATCATCGACACTTCCAATAATGTGTCATCAGCACACTCCCCCTGATACTTCCAGCCTCTCACCAACAAACATTCCAATACAGTTTTCACACGAATCTCACAAGCAAACTCCTCTAGATACACCCCATGCTAAATTTAGAAAGGTCCCCTTACAGTGTCACGGCTCTCCATCTCAGTACTGCTTAAAGGATTCCTTCATTCTATTTTCATTTATAAAGGGTATTATTTTTTTTTTTATCCCGATTTGGGAATTTCAAAGGGTGAAAAACAGACACTTTGCATATGCTGTAATAATCAGCATGCAAATTAGGATTTTGTGATCATTTTCTTCAGATTTTTTAGCCTTACAAGATGTTGTATAAAAATGGTATCATGTCTGTGTCTGTTACACTCATCTTATGATTTCTTGATTTCAGAAAAACAAACAAACAATAAGACACATACAACTCGTCATGTTGCCCACTTATTTATTTATCTATTTCCTTATACAACTACGTCTCTGAAGCGATGTTGATGACGTGATTTCTTTAAAATGCACAAAAATCAAAAGTGGGTTAAATGTCTGAAGATGGTAACATCAAATGACACAGGCAAATATTTTGTTGATTGTCCCTTTTCAATTGAAAATGCTTGAGTGCTGCAAGCCTAATAGTCACTGTGCCTATTTTTAGCAAAGTACTGCTATAGCTACCACTTTGATGTGGTTGTCTGGCTTGCTGGGTCATATTATACAGTATCATAAACTCCCCGACTCCAACGATGGAAGTAATTGACATCAAAATTTTTTTTTTGCAAACTGAACTCACTCACTGGGCAATTATAAGGTGATCAAACCTACAATCCAATATCTTAAGGCTGAATCTCACACAAGCACTGAAAATAAATGATTCTGAACTCTAAAGGGTGAAATTTCCACAAAGTGTCTCATAGGAAGCCCTGAATATGATCACATTTAATTTGCAAACTCTCTCTGATATCATTTAAAAAAAAGTTCCCAAATATCTCTTGTAATCCCTTGTCTTGATACATTTTCCTGGTACTTCAATGTTTCACAGGGATCCTTTCTCCACTCATGCACTCCTGTGCTTCCTCTACATCCATTCAGTGAACTCCACCAGATTCTATCTACATGTTTCATCAGCAAACTCTGATACTCCTCATGCATCGTTGATTTACAAACCTCTGATCATGCTCTATATATTTCGTTAATTACTGAGCAAACTTCTCTTGATGTTTCCCACGTTGCATTAGCATAATTAATATTTCCCTCGCAATCTCCTCCAGATATTTCCTAAACCTGATCAACTAAGCTTCCACCTCCTTCCTGCCCCTACCCCTTCCTCTACCATCCATCCCTGCTGTTTGTATGAAATAAACACTGAAAACAAAATAAATACATAAAACAGCCCTAAACTAAACAAAAAAAGCCTGTCAGCTCTCCCATTCTTCAACCTCTGTTCCCCTCTTCAATCTGCTACTCATACTTCCCACACTCCCAGCAATTTTCTAACGTGCTGTAACAGACATGCATGGTACATGTCTGTATGCACCCAAAGCAAACATTTTCTTCAATTCAACTTCCCATGCTCAAATATACGCTCATGTTTCACCGCTTTATGCATCCACACCTCACATCATAAATCCATCACGACTGAACACAATTCCACCAATCATTTCCTACACAGTAGACAAAACAACGCTTGATCACACCACATCTTTCAGAGTTCCTGCCTTTTTCTCAGTCTGGCAGGTCTCGTGCATGTTCTCCAGTGTCTTGTGCAAGGTATGAAAACAGGGGCGGGAGGTGGGTCGTCTCTGCCAGCACTGTTTCATCAGCTCGTACACCGCCTGAGGAGTCCGCTCGGGCTGCTCCAGAACTTTGCCAGCTTTGACGTACTGCACCACCTCTTCATGGGTCAGTCCATAGTATGGCTGAAGGGCAAAAGCAAAGATCTCCCACAGGACGACCCCAAAGGACCACACGTCAGACTGGGTGGAGAACTTGTTGTACAGGATGGCTTCTAGAGGCATCCAGCGGATTGGGATGGCATCGTGCTCACTGCCACGGTAGTAGTCCACACTGTGCACACTCCGAGCCAGACCAAAGTCTGAGATCTTGACCACCAGGTCATGAGTCACCAAGCAGTTCCTGGTGGCCAGGTCACGATGGACGTAGTCTCTCTGAGCCAGGTAGGCCATGCCTGCCGCCACCTGCCGGGATATAAACAGCTGTTCTTTGGTGCTCAGCTTAGCAGGAGGTCCCCCTTCCTCTTCCTCCTCCTCCTCTTCCTCCCTATCTCTGTTTCTCTCAGCCTTGCTGGGCTCCACCTCCACCCGAAGTCCATCCTCCAGGTCCACGACATGGTTTGGAGTGCGAGAAAACCGGAGGTTATAATGTTCAGGGCTGCTCATTCGCAAGAACTCGTTGAGGTCGCCCTTACTCATATACTCAAACAACAAACACATAGGTTTGCCCATGGCACACACCCCTAACAACCTGACAATGTTTGGATGATCAAAATCTGCCATGAGCGAGGCTTCACGTTCAAAGTCCAGCTGTAAATCTTCGGAAGCGTCCTCTTTAGCATCTTCACGGCAATCAGCGTCGCCTCACCAGGTTTGAGTCTCCCACACGGTGTGGCTGACCCTGGGACTCTGGCTTTGAACACCCGGCCAAAGGCTCCCTGACCAATATCCCGCAGAAACACAATGTCATTTCTGGGAAACTCGTAACCTTCAAGCTTGGGGTTCAGCCTGCTGGAGGTTTTCAGCTGGTGGTAGGCTGCATTGTCTGGAAGCTGGGCTATCGCAGCATCCACATCATCCTCCACAGTGGACTTGTATTCCAGCTGATCTCCAACTCGGCGACGGATGAGAACGATACACAGCGTGATGAAAAAGCCGATGACGATGATGCCTGCAGCGGAGACGATGGTTATGATGATGATGGCCACTAATGAAAACCTCGGTTGCTCGTCTTCCTCTGAGCCTGTGCGTGATGCGACATCCTCCTCTGAAACAGAAGGTATTGTGTCAAGCTTATGCTGCAATAGGGAGCGCTTGTCTAGAAGACACATGCAGAGTGAAAGAGCTGTTATCATCTTCACCATGGAGCCATAACTCTAGGTCAAGAAGTGTGGTGATGGATATTTAGGCAGTCAGGAATGTCCAGAGGTCCTTGTCTTGGTTATGTGCAGCCATGATGGACATTCAAGACAACTGGACCAGAACTGAAATAATGCAATAAGCTGAACCTATTTCCGTCTGAGGCAAAATGTTTAAAGTCTAGCCTTTGAACTGAGAGCCCTAACCGCTTATCATGTCTCTGATATGAGCCTTTTGCAGTATGCTGGCCAGTTTCAGATTCCTGTCATTAGGTGCTTAAAAATTTTTTTGTTAATGATTGGCTCTTTAGTGAATGGTGATGTACGATTCAGAAATAGATTTCTTTGAAATGATGTGAATCATTACATTTTTCAAACAAAATAAAAACAACACCATTTATTGAAAGTGAAAATTAGCTATTAAAAAAATAACATTGTCAAATTAAGAGATAACATTATCTATGTTAAGTATGACATATGTTGATAAAATGTGAATAATTTTTTTTTCATTAGCAAGACAAAAATTCTTAACTTTAGCTCAAATATGAAAGTTATGTTAGATCTTATGAACTGAATCTGTCACAGAAAAATGCCATGTTTACTGAAGAATAAATCATGGCCTGCACATTATTTCAGCTTTATTGGCAACAGGTCTGCGGTGAAACAATAAATTATTATACAAAGATTTCTTTGAAATGAGAAGAATTCAATCATACTTTATTACATTACTGACACATGAATTTAATCAGCAGCAACATTCCACTGCGCTGAAATCAGCCTGTCAGTGACACCACCACTTGCATTGATGGTATTTTGCATTCTAACAATTAAACACCACAATTACTGAAATACAGTCTCCTAAATCAAATGTCTAGACTAGATTTCTAAAGTTCCCTTGCCAAACTAGAGCATTTTTACTTGATCGTGTGGTGCTGACGAGTGATTGCTTTAGCAAAAATAATGTTCGGCTATCGTTAACAACACTCATTCTGCGTGAATCACTCTTTTATGTAAAAAGTGGTCTATTTAATTTTGTGAAACTTTGCTTCTGAGCTTGTCCGATCAACTGCAGATCAGGAGAAGTTAACTATAATGAGCTAACATTAGAATTGGAAAACTCCATAACTAGGCAGCTGCTAGTATATAGCCGCAGAGGTTAGAGTTTAGGAAGAAAAGTAGCAGACTTAAAAAGAACAGTACTTCTCTGCCCTGGCTGCCTAACATAAGCTCACCTCAACCTGAAGAAACTGCAACTGAACTATTACATAGACAGTGAATGCCCTAAATTCTCCACATGACTTTATGATGAGAACAACAGTACACGGCCCAGATGGAGAGAGGCCAAACAGACCTGCTTTTCTTCTCTGAAATGTTTACTTCTATTTTCATTTTCTTTTTATCTGATGTAAAGTTTCGTGTATGAAAATTCACTTCACTTGCGTCAGCCTATTCACTGTTCCTGCATAACCTCATGCTTGTCGTCATTATGATTAAGAGTCCTCATCACAATTCTTTCTATCCAGCTGGAGCACAAGCACCCTTGAGTGCATAAGCTGAAGGAAAATCACATTATGAACTATTCCTGATTATCTTCAACATCCAAAAAAGAAATTCAATATACCAGTACCGGAAAATTGCTCCTTCACCTCTGGTAAGAGAGACAGTGAAAGTCGACTTTAAATTTTCTCCATCACATTTAAACAGGATCTCTCCCTGCATCCTACCCTTAGAGGACCATACCTTCCACCAGTATGTCTCAAAAAAGAAAGAAAACATCAGCTATACCCAGACAATAAATCATTATAGAAAGTGTTGAGCACAGTCCTGTCACAAAGTCTTGAGCAAAACTGAACTTCATGACCACTGTCATCCTCTTCCTCATGAATGATTATCACAAAAAGAAAATTGTCCCAGGTTGCATCTACATTTAGAAGTCAGCAGGTTCACAGGAACGCTGAGCAAAAACATAATGAGCAAATGCACTTCAAAGTAGTCTGGCTCTATGACAAAGCAATGACTTTCCAACCATGGGACATCGCAGACTGAGTACTCCACAATGATAATGAATCTGCAGTCACTACTGAAGTGACTTTGCAGCCATTGAGGACCTCATCTGGTGGGCAACTTCAAGACCATCTAATGCTAATCATTCCTCAACAGAGCTGGGGTTATATGAACAATAACCATGAATAATTGTTTTCAGTGAGGGAGGTGTGTGTGTGTGTGTGTGTGTGTGTGTGTGTGTGTGTGTTGGGGTGTGTGTGTGTATGTAAATGTGCGTGTAATACATGGTGTCCTGTATTTTCTACAGAAAGGGCACTGCTGAACACCACCAGAGACTCAGCAGCACTGCAGTATCTCTGTTTGTAAGCTGTTTCAATACGACCTGACATTGTTTGCTTCCTATGGATGGCCGAAAATGAAGCTGTGACAGGACAAGACTAGGTATGGCGGCGTACGGAAAGACTGGAAAAAGTTTACGAAGTAGGCGCCACTGAGAAGGCACGAAAAATGACCAAAGAAAGAAAAAAGAAAAAAAAAAAGAAGAAAAAGCCACCCCTCTGTAGTCAAACTAGCCAGTTCTTGGTGTACTAACCACAGCGAGGAATGTCACAGAACTCCCATCGTTTCTCCAAGAGGGTGGTGTAGCACCAGGGGCGCTCCTCCTCCGACCCAGGGTTCCGACAGTAGTTCTCCGCACCCACCAGTTCTGGGAACACCAGGGGAGATCGCTCATGCTGCTGGGGAGAATTGTCTGTCCATGCCTGGCATGCCAAGCCGGACTCTGTGACGTTGACCGTCCCGTTGTACCAGCGCCCTCTGTTCTTGTAACATTTGTCTGCCCAAAACAAACAGTACAGTAAGGTTTGAAAGGCAGGTAGACATGAATGAAGATAGACTTATAAGTTGGCAGATATAGACTGGTAAGTTGGCAGATGGATAGGTAGGTATACTAGTGGTTAGGTAGGCTGTTAGGTAGGCAGTTAGGCTGTAAGGTAGGTGGGTAGGCTCTAAGTGTAGGCAGGCTGTAAGGTAGGTAGTTAGGGAGTACATGTAGGAAGAGAGATAGGTGAAAGGGAAGACAGGCAGGTAAGTTGGAACATAGGAAGATACGTAGGGAGAAGAGACAAGTACATGTGGGTGGGTTGGTACACAGTATGGTACATTGGTAGGTGGGTAGTCGGGTAGCTAGAATAGATGGGTGGATAGATAGACAAACCTCCGCCAAGGTTGGACAAAACTAGTGCCCATGCTTTGTGTAAATTCTTGAGTGAAAACAATCTTTTTTTTTTTTTCAATAAGGGAAGTAATTACTGGTACTACAGGCTGAAGGAGTAATTCCCCATGTTTACTTTTTTGATAGAACAAGCAAAACATGAAAAGTGAACATTCCTATTATTTGAAAGTTTTGATATTCTTTGAAAATTGATTACTTTGTAGACAACTCTCAATTCACATCTTTAACTTAACAGAGTTCATGTTCACTGGAAACTGAAAAACTTGCAATAATTTCATCAATAATCTGAACAGAGCCTGGCTCATTTTGTCTATATTTGCCTGGGGGTAATAGATGGTACTGGAAGAGGGAGCTACTTCACATGTACTTATCAATCTCAGTCCATCTTTTGATCCAAATCTGCTTCTGATCCGGATCCATGCCATGGATCCATCCTTATATTTCATGGCTCAGTGCCTGGGCCACTGTCCAGCTTCTGACAAGCTTCATTAAAGAAGGGTTTCTTTTTAGAAATTAAATTCTGCAATGGAATAAACAAACTAGCCCACAGATATGGTGTGAAAACAATTTTTTGTAATGAATGAATGCATTGATAGGTGAATGAGAAAAACGTTGGTTTGACTGATGCGGTGGAGATTTGTGTGTACAATAAGGTTTACAAAATATCCACAATCAATAATCCTAATAAAAAATCCTGAGAACATACACAAACCCACTCAGCACATATACTTGGATTAATCACGTTGTACCTAATTTTGTATATTCACTTAATTCAGCTTTCTTTGACAAGGAAGCATGATTTTCTCTTCAAACTGATGATCTCGTAACTGTTTCCTGTATCTCATGGACTCTTGCCTTCTCCAATCTCCCCCTTTCCCCATCAAAACACACAAGTATACACATGCCCCTCCCAGCCTACTGATTCCCCTACTTCCTATCACTGACATCAGCCTACTGATTCCCCTGCTTCCTATCACTGACATCAATAAGACAACAACAACGCTGCGCTGCAACACAGTGAGAATGATTAGAAATGAAACAATGTACCAGCATGATGTGAAGTTGATTACAGGTGATCAGTCGTCAGCTGACTGAAAAAAGTTAAGCATTCCAGCAATGTTCACTGTTCTATGCAATACTGAAAAACTTAAATGCCTTGGAAATATACAAACATGAAATTTCTAGAGGCAGCAAGCCCACATGCAAGCTTGATTCATCACATTTTTGAAATAAAAGAAATGAACCAAGCTAAAAAAAAAACCACAGAGACACAAACCCTGTGTCTTTCACACACAAAAGCGATCATGATTTAACAAAAGACAAAGTACATGTAAATGAGTTGACAGAATATGGTTGTCTGGGATAACTATGTATGAGAGCAAAAGTAAGGTAACCAGGTCAGCAAACAATTGGAATGACCAAGTTGCAAAGCAGTTTTGTAACAACTGTAACTTCTTTGTTCTGTTCATGTGCCCATCCATCCAGTAACATTCTTACTGCTCTCTTGCTTAATTTACTATCTACTGTCACCTACTTTGAAACAAAATCATGTACGATGAATTAGAACAGACCTTACTTCACACTAAGCAAACTTGACAGCAGTACGGTCTCCACCCTCAGGTGGCCTTCAAGGGAACTTAACTCTGTGGACAGCTGGTCCCATGGTCAGCTGGTTCATGTACTTACAGTAAGTCCATCTATGTTCATGATGTTAGGTTCTGAAGAAACTAAGTTTTAGATCAATGATGATCAACAGAATAAACTTTAAACAAGGCAAGAGGGAGTACCAAGACATTTTACATAAGTGGAGTTTGGGTAATGGGGAGGGATTTATAAAGAACAATTAACTGGATTGTGCCAGTTTTGAAATAGAACCCTTTGACAAGAAAAGACTTTTTCCCAAAATAACCTAACATACATGAAACTGGCAGCATATTTTCAACGACTTCCACAGGAAAAAATAGTTTGCCACCTCATCAAAATAAAGTCCTAACACAGCTGTGAAGAAATCACACATACACTCACTCTCTCTCTCTCTCTCTCTCTCTCTCTCTCTCTCTCTTCTCTCACACACACACACAAACACACACACACACACACACACCACCACCACCACCACTACCACCACCTAAAGAACAGATGTTTCCAACACATGTGAAAATAGCTTAAATATGTTTCTGCCATAAAGTCTTAGATCAGGTGAAAAATTTTCACCACTTTCAAGAACTGAAAAAAAAAATCACATCTTATGGAACATCTCTGGGTAGGGTTTTTATGGAGTCTGCTGTAAAGCCTGTATATCTGATATCATGTATGCCCCAACACGATATAAAAATGTTTTATAGTGAAATGTACCATGGAGTTTCCTCCCTCTCAAGTGGGTGTAAAAAGAATGACCCGCATATAATCAGCACAAAACTGTTTCTTATTTACCGACACCAGTTGCAGGCGATAACACCTGTTTAAAGTTTGGAAATTTTCAAGATTTGAAAGGTTTGCTATCTGTCTGCATGTTCAAGTCCTCTTGCAACAGTTCTTTGAAGTCCTCTTGCAACATTTTTGAAGTTTCTGGTGGTGACAATCAGTCTTTTCAAGTGCTGTGTTTTTGGTGTGTTTGTAAAATCCATTGAAAACTATGGCGGACAGCAAGAAGGCACAGGCGCTTTACGGTATGATCGTGAGTTTTTGATGCGTTTCCGATCATCACAGGGTTTTTCAACTTTATCCGGACATGTGTTCCCTGATGAATTGATTAATGAGCGAGACAATGAGAAAGAAGGTGGAAGAGTGAAAGTACGGAAGAGAGGACAGAGAGGAGGTGTGAGGAGAAGACTCAGAAGAAACAAGACTAAGCCCCCACTGCCGTCAATGATTTGATCGAATGTACGATCTCTTAACCCAAACGGACAAAACCGTAATTTAGATGAAGTGCGTGCAAACTGTCAATTTTTAAGTGAATTGAGAAACTCCTGTGTTCTTTGTTTTACTGAAACCTGGTTTACTGAAAAAGTTAATGATGAAAGTGTTGTGATTGATGGTTTTGGCACACCCTACAGAATGGACAGAGACTGTGAGAAAGTGGGGAAAAGAATGGGTGGTGGCGTGTGCCTGTATGTAAATGAAAACTGGTGTGACAGTGCGAATGTGTCTGTGAAAAAAAAGACTGAGCACAGAAGAATTTGAACTCTTAACAGTTTCTCTGCGACCTCGCTACCTGCCACGTGAGTTCGGTCGAATTTTCCTGACAGTGGTGTACGCCCCTGTGTTTGATCAGGCGTCTGCTGCACGTGCAGGGAAAGGGATCGCCGCAGTCATCCGTGATCTCCAACTCATCGCTGCTGATGGTCCTTGTTTTGTTGTTGGCGACTTTACCCAGTGCGATTTGCGAAAAACACTCCCCTCTTTTAAACGGTATGTCACTTGCAGTACACGTTTGGACAAGACAATCGATCTATGCTATGGCAACATTCCCAAGGTATATAAATCCATTTCTCTACCACCTATAGGTGCGTCCGATCATAACACTGTGCAACTTATCCCAGCTTATAGACCAAAAATAAAGACTGAACCAGTTGTGAGAAAGTGTGTGAAAGTGTGGACGACTGCGAGTACAGATGAGCTGAGAGGATGTTTTGACTGTACTGACTGGGATGTGTTTATTGATTCCTGTGAAAATGTTGATGAAGTAGCGGATGGTGTCACCTCTTATATTTGTTTTTGTGAAGATATGGTAATTCCCACTAAGATGATTAAAGTTTTTCCCAACAACAAACCATGGATCTCAAAGTCTCTCAAAACTCTTCTAAATGAGAAAAAGGTTGCTTTTCAATCTAAAGACAAAAAAGGGAGGAAAATGGTTCAAGCAAAGCTTAGAGGAGAATTACGGAAGGGACAAATAGGGTTTAAAAATAAAGTAGAACAGAAATTCAGACAGGAAAAATAGCAGACGCATGGGATGGTTTAAGAACTCTTACAGGTCAGGCAAAAAATAAAACAATTGCTACCCAGATGACAAAGGTTGAACAAAATGACTTTTCCAATGATTCAAACAATTTTTACTGCCGCTTTGAAAGGGATGATCAGGGAGGGGAATTGAACAGGGTGATGTCACAGTTACAGGAAAGGACGAAAGAACTGAACTATGAACAAGACTTTGTGATCGATGCAAAAACTGTTGAGACTCTATTTCTCAAGCTAAATATTAGGAAGGCAGTGGGTCCAGACAATATTTGTGGAAGACTGTTAAAGACATGTGCCTCCCAGCTCTGTGATGTTTTTAGTAAAATTTTTAACTGGTCTGTGAAAGAATACTCTGTTCCTCGCATCTGGAAAAATTCGACTATCTCCCCCATCCCAAAGAAAAAGAATCCTACCACATTAAATGAATACTGTCCTGTTGCACTGACTTCAATAGTAATGAAATGCTTTGAAAAAATTATTCTCCATCTCCTTACCTTTACAAATCAACAACTTGACCCCCTCCAGTTTGCCTATAAACCCCATAGAAGCACCGATGATGCCATTCTTACACTCCTTCACAATGCTTTCTTTCATTTGAATAACTCCAAATCTTTTGTTCGTGTTCTCTTCATTGACTTTTCCTCTGCTTTTAACACAATACAACCTCATCTCTTGGCCTTGAAACTGTTAAATTTACAGGTAGATCCGAAACTCATTCTCTGGATCATGAGCTTTTTACTTAATAGAACACAGTCAGTTCATTTCCAATCTGCAATCTCATCTGAACAATCTACTTGTACTGGTGCTCCTCAGGGTACAGTGCTGTCCCCTGTACTTTTTACTTTATACACCAACGATTGCAGAGGTACAGAGAAAACTCCGGTCATCAAGTACTCTGACGATTCTGCTCTTGAAGATTTGTCAAATTGTGATACGGATTATTTTAGAGAGGTAGAAAAGTTCTGTTCTTGGTGCAAGGATAATTATTTGGACCTCAATGTTACAAAAACAAAAGAACTGCTTATCGATTTCCGTAAAGATCCACCACCAGTTCCAAAACTTACTATTGATGGAGAAACTGTTGAAAGAGTTGATGAATACCGATATTTAGGTACAGTTGTAGATAAAAAGCTTACTTTTGACAAAAATGTTGAATCTGTACACAAGAAATGCCAATCTAGAATATTCTGCTTGCAAAAACTGAGAAATATTGGTGTTGCTCCTGAGATTCTACAAACCTATTATCGATGCTGTGTTGAATCTGTTCTTACCATTTCTTTTATGTGCTGGTATGGGAGTTTGAGTTTGCGATGTAAGAATGTGCCTCCCATTATCTTATCTTAAATCTGAACTTTGGTGTTGAGATCAGTGTGAGGTATAGAGATACTGCACAATTCTTTATCTGTGGAATTTTTGGCAAGTGGATCAGCCACCTCATTAGCCCCAATGCCGACATGACCTGGAACTCAAGCAAAAACTGTCGT
>CM065719.1:55646945-55664445 GCA_033310375.1 Conus canariensis | reverse complement strand
GCCCCTTCTCCTCCCTTCCCTTTGTCATCTCCCTCCCCCTGCCCCTCTACCCTCCCTCATCCCCCTCCCGCTAGCCGTGAAGAACATCATTAACGCCCTATTACATTCTCAGACCCAAACTGGACGCATTATTCACAGACCCACGTGTTACGTGCGGCAGTAATGTGGAGTGATTCTTAAACTGGGGCATCCGTTAGCAGGGAAATAGGTCAGGAAAGAATTCTCCATCCGTACGCCCCTTCCATGTTTTGTTCTAAAAATTTCCTAAACACAACAGCAAGCCCTAGCAATCTACGATCTACCGTCAATGGGGACATTGAGGAAAAGGAGAAGGAGGAGAAGAAGGAGGAGGACGAGAGGAGGAGGAGGAGAAGGAGGAGTATGGACAATCATCCACAAGATTAGAACAACAACTGTAGAAGGACTGGGCCCATTACAGCGCCTCTAGCTTGTTGCGCATGACCGAGAACGAAGAGCCTGCAGGGTGCCCTAGCGTCATGCCGCGGTTATCCTTCCCAGACGGCCTACAGTCATGGGGGGATGGTGATGAGGAAGAATATATTGCCTCCCACCTCCCAATCTTCCCCTAAACCCACGCCCCACAACTTCCCTGTTTTCCTCATCCATACTATTCCACACACAAACACATAAACGCGAGTGCACACGAACACTCATATACATGCACGCACAGGTGCGCGCACACACAAACACACACAGACACGTATACATGCGCGCAAACATACACACATACAAGTAGTCACGCACGCACACAGACACATACACACATGCGCGCACTCATAAACATGGACACTTATGTACACAAGTCACAGACAGATAGAAACACATCACACACACACACACACACACACCACACACACACACACACACACACACACACAACACATACACCACATCACACACAAACAAAATTACACACATGCACACACATACATACACAAAAACATGCACACACATATACAAACAAAATAACACACACACACACTCACCCCCACATCCCCTCCCCCACCCCATCCCCTAAAATCCCACACTCCCGCCCCCTTCCCACCTACCCACCCACCCATCCATCCTCCTTCACCTGCAGATAGGGAGGGGCGCCACGGTTCCAGACCGCTCATCCTCCAGACAGTCCGGGAAGGCGAAGTGGCACATCAGTTCCAGAGCCGGCCTCAGGCAGAACTCGTCTCGGGTGCCTCGCATTGTCGTCATCAGACCCGTCTCGTGCAGCTCCCTGATCAGCCCGCGCAGGATCTCCTCGTGCGGGGACACGAAGGGGTCCCTGTCCTGCTCTTTCCCGCCGTCTGCTTCTTTCCCGTCCTCCTCCTGATGCTGGCGGGTGGTGGTGGTGGTGGCGGTGGCGTTGGTGATGGATGTGGGGGGTGGAGTTGTTCCAGCCAGGGTGATGTTGTGGTACACCCGCCTGCCCCCTCCCAGCTGCCGGCGACACACGGAGCCGGTGTAAGGTCGGCACACGCCGTGGGTCCTCCTGCAACACAGGTCATGAAGTTATCCACTGGGTTAAGGGCTAAGTCTTGGTGGGTTGCAGAGTGAGGCGACTGCGGGCGGAAATCCAAACAAATCTCAAAAAGTTTTAAGTACTATATCCGCCAAACATGAGCAAACGAATCACGAGACAAAACACAACGTACACAACCTCAGAACATACTATGCAAACAATATCCGTCAATCTCCGTCTCCCTCCAACAGGACCGTGTTTTGTCTTGTGATTCGTCAGTTCACGTTTGGCGGATATGCATAGTACTTAAAATGTTAAAGATACATCTTGGTGATTTGATTAATAACACGGCGGGACTATTGATGTTTGTTCTGACCAGCCAGGGAGCAAGTAGACAAAGTTTGAACGTGCTTACTCGTAAAACCACCTGCCCGTCAGTCGGAGATGATTTTAACTTCGATACAGAACTAACGAAGAATCAGGAGAACGTAATGCACACAGCCTTAGACAAAATCGATCGTCGACTGCCGCCCCCCCCCCCCCCCCCCCCCCTTTTTTTTTCTTTTTTTTTTGCCTAGTTAATAATGTCTTTGGTGAGTCTTTGTTCGCTGAAATTAACACGTCTTGTTATAAACATTTAGTAATATCTGATTTGCAGCTGAATTATGTTCTCTATTTACGTCATTTGATATCTGTTTCTCCTGCAAGAAATGTAAGTTTTATTTGGCGCTAGATTACATACTTTCAGTCTATAATGTTTTAGGAATCTGTTGTTCTGAGTAATGAACATATTCGATAATATGTTAGAGATATCTGTCTGCAGGTACAGCAACACTATGACAATGGTTAGTGATACCTGTTTGTTCTGGCACAATAATACTACTAATGATTGTGGTATCTGTTCAACAGGACATTCGATACTGTCCGCTTAATAATGTCTTAGTGATGTCTGTTCTGGAACGAATTGAAACACTCTTAGTTAATATTGTCTTGCCTGCACGCCGAAGGATCGAAACCTTGCTTATTCATTATGAAGTATTCAGTTGCAAGAACAAAGCAAATATCGTTAAAGACATCATTAACGAGATAACTATAAAATTCAGTTGCCAGGACAATTAGATGCATCACAAATGATCACTCTTCGTAAAATAACGAGCACACTGTAATTCCTCAAGTGGTTTTTTTGTTTTTGTTTTTTGTTTTTTTTGCTGCATGTTCACCGCGTGAGCATTTGTTGTTTACTCAATTACTTTGAGTCAAAGAATATCAAACGGGCTTCTGATACTTGTATACGTACTTAGCTTAATCAGGCATACACAACCTACGCCTACCATCCCTGTCACCCCCTCTTCTGTTCCAGCTACCCGCATGATGAAATACACTGTAAGCACAACAATGACATAGTAATAACAATTCATATACACACAAACATATGTAGCACAAGCAAATATATACATACATATATGTGCACATACATACATACATTTACACGTATCTACATTCAGACGTACGTGCATACATATACGAGAGAGAGAGAGAGAGAGAGAGAGAGAGAGAGAGAGAGAGAGAGAGAGAGAGAGAGAGAGAGAGAGAGAGAAACGAGAGCGAGAGAGCGAGACGAGCGAGGAGAGGAGAGAGAGAGAGGGGAGAGAGAGAGAGAGAGAGAGAGAGAGAGAGAGAGAGAGAGTGAAAGAAAGACAGACAGAGAAATGGAGTCGAAGAATGAGGAATTGCGTAGGTAGGAACGGGGGGGGGGGGGGGGGGGGGGGGGGGGGGGGCGAGAGCAAACGAGGACGGAAACTTCGCCTTTTCAAACAACGATCCAAAGAACCCGAGAGACGAAGAAACAAACACATGCCAGTCAGACAAGGCCAGGGGGTAGGAAACAGGGAATGCAGAAGGAAATGGAAGAAGAGAGAGAGAGAGAGAGAGAGAGAGAGAGGAGAGAGAGAGAATAGCTGAAGAAGGATGAGGTAAAATGCTCACGGCTCTTCCTACCAATCACAGAGCGTTACTGTATTTGACGCGCGCGGCGGAGGGGGGGGGGGGGGGGGGGGGGGATTTCCGTTTTGACTTTTATCCGCTTAAGGCAACACTTCTTTGGTTCACATCGAAGGTGGAGGGGATTGAAAGGGAAAGACGTTTGATTAGATGCTATATTACCTTGTGTAAGTTCTGTCGTTTGTTTCATGTCTGACAAATTAACAGTGGGGGAAAACAAGTGCAGGCTGATCCGTCATTAAGCTGGCAAGGTTTGAAAAAAAAAAAAGGAGAAAAAAAGGGCGGGAGGGTAGTGGGAGAAAGAAAACGAGAACGAAAAATTAGAGTGTTAGATTATTATATATATACATATGAAATCACAGATCATACATTCACTCGACTGAACCACACATATACATATATGCATACATACAAACGCACGCACACTCGCATTCAGTCACCCACCACACCGCACATACATTTCAAGACACACAGATGCGCGTACGCACACACGTTCTCTCTCTCTCTCTCTCTGATTATGCTCAACCTTCTTCAAATTTTTTTCTCCACTCTCCCAAGTACACAAAAAGGGTTATTTGAATCAACCTCTTTTCTCTCATAAAAAACAAAACAAAACAAACAACAACAACAACAACAAAACCCGCCGCCCCCTCATCACTGTACCAGTCCCTTTCCCCCTTTTGCACCCCACCCCCTTCGCCCTAACCACACACACACACACACACACACACACACACACACACACACACACACTCACCCACACACACATACACACACATGCGCGCGCGCGCGCACAGACACACCACACACACACACACACACCACACACACGCACGCACGCACACACACACACACACACACACACACACACGCACACACACACACACACACACACACACACCTATCTAAGCCCCCACACGCTCCTGCGCTTCTCTCACGCTCTGCTGTGGCCCAGAAAGCACCAGGAGGAAATAAAGAGTGACATGCACTAGCATTTCGCTCTTTTTGTCGAGGCTTTGTTCACAGCCTGCTGGCTACAAGGGGAAAAGACAGAGAACAGGTGCACTGCTGCCGAGGACGAAGGGGAAATGGAGAAAACACACATATGCATACGCACGCGCGCACACCACACAAAAAGACACAGATACACATAAGCATACATGCAGGCACAAAAGCATTGCCACCTTCTCCGCCCCACCCACCCACCCCTCCCCTTCAAACCAGCTGCCCCCTCCCCCCCCCCCCCCCTCCTCGTTTCCTCATCCCACCAGACTCATGATACGTTCGCCATGTACACATGCGCACAAGCACAAGCTCTCTCTCTCTCTCTTCTCCTCTCTCTCTCTCTGTCCTGTCTCTCTCTGTTCTCCTCTTTCACAAAACAAAATCGTGATGTGCAGATATATACATCACACACACGGACACACACTGAACCATGCACGTATGCTTTACTCACAAACACATACATTCGTCCATGCACCTGCGCGCGCGCGCGCGCGAGCGCGCGCGCGCACACACACACACACACACACAAATCTTGATGTGCAGATAAATACATCACACACACTGAACCATGCACGCATGCTTACACAGAAACACATACATTCGTCCATGCACCTGCGCGCACGCGTACACACACACACACACACACACACACACACACACACACACACGCACGCACGCACGCACACACACACACACACACACACACACACACACACACACACACACACACACACACACACACACACGAGCGCGCACGCACGGTAGCACTTTTCCTAACGACTCGATTACTGGCATCTTGTCATTCGCCTTTTGTACCCTGGACAGAACATGGGAAGATTCCCTAGTAGGCCTTGATCTGATTTGTTAAGGAAGGTTGGGGTTTGTTCACCATCCAGACAGGAACTACACATCAAACAGAGCTTTTGCAGCCGAGCAAAGTGAACCCATGTTGTTCTTCTCCCTGGCTACGAGCGTTAATTTAAGGATACAATGGCTGAACTGTATGCCAAATTCAAATGTTCATTTTACAGCTAAGCTTTACGACTAAGCTGTGAGCGTAACCCGCATTTGATTCCATGGGTAAATGTGACCTCAAGGTTCAACTGACTGAACGGTAAGCCAAATTATCAAGTGTTCATTCTATGGTCGAGTGTTATTTTTTAAAGCCTTAGGATCTTAACTGCGAGCCTTACCCGCACATCGTTCAGTGGGTGTTCATTTAAAGATTTCATAACTAAACTGTGAGCCCAGTCCGAATCTTCACTCTATGGGCTAATGTTAAGTCAACAGCTCCGGAGCTAAGACCCTAATTCCAATCTGTATTCGACTAGTTTCTGTTGTTTGAGGTTTACAGATGAACTGTGGGCCTATTCTCCAGATGAATGCCAGGTCTATAACTGAACTATGAATCTAATGTAATCCTGCCTTCTGTGGGTGAATTTTAAGGTTTGACGAGTAAGCTTACACCGCGAGAACAATCAAAACCTTCATTCTCAACGTGACAGCTCGTTTAAGGCTTTGTAGCCATACAGGCAGCCTTATCCAAATCTTCACGATATATGTGGGTGTTAAGTCTTTTCTTTTACTAAACCGTAAACCTCATCCAAATCTTCATTCTAAAGGCGAGTGCGAATATAAGGCTTTTACCACTGAACTGTTTGGGAGCTTAATCCAAACTTCGTTTTTTTTTTGTGTCTGTTCTTGTGAAACTGGTGACTTTATCTAAATCCATAGCACTGAGAATAAGCAGGGAAGTACGAATGCCATTTCATGTTGTCAGTCATCTGCTATGCTAAGCTCATTCCACCGTACGGGAAAACGGTCTGACAATATCAATATTCCTAACTCCCCTCCCATCTTTACCATTCCCCCCCCCCCCCTCTCTCTCTCTCTTTCTCTGTCTGTCTGTCTCTCAAATTCTCTCTCGTAGTCCATTTTTTTTCCCCTCTCTCCTCTTTTCTCTCTCTCTCTCTCACCCTCCCCCTCCCCCTCTCCTCCCATCTCTCTCCCCCACCCCCTCCTTTGACCTCAAAACGTGTCCCTGGCGTGATATGACCCACATCTGTCTTATCAGTCAAGCCAATCTCCTCCCACCGCCTTCCAGACACTTCCACGCTCTCTGACTGGGTTCTCTGGTGCCAGCGAACCACGGAGACACAGACACTATACTAGAGAGAGAGGAGAGAGAGAGAGGAGAGAGAGAGAGAGAGAGAGAGAGAGAGAGAGAGAGGCCGGGGGAAGGTGGGGAAGGAGGTAGCTAAGGAGGCGGGGTGGGGGGCTGGAACCACTACTCTCTGGTGGTTGGAATATACGAGATCCAACCTGTGCAGGTGTGAGAAATCAAAGGCAATTGGCTGCTGTACCGAACAGGAACAACGACAACACATACACACACACACGCACGCGCGCGCGCACACACACAGACACACACACACACACTCTCTCCTCTCTCTCTCACACACACACACACAAACTCTCTCTCTCAACGCCCCTCTCTCTCGTTTAAAACTGAATGCAGTTTTTTTTGTGTGTGCGTTTTGTTTCTGCTTTGTTGGTTTTGTATATAATGTACACATCTCTTCCTTTGGGGCCAAGGCCTATCAATGAATAAAACCATCCATAACTCTCTTTCTTCCACATGCACACACCGCACAACTGCTAGAGAGAGAGACACACACACACAGACAGAAAACACAGAGAACAACAGAGAGAGAGAGAGAGAGAGACAGACGAGAGACGAGACAGAAAGAAAAAGAGAGAGAGAGAGAGGAGGAGAGAGAGAGAGAGATTTGAGAGAGAGAGAGAGAGAGAGAGAAGAGAGAGAGAGAGAGAGAGAAAAAGAACATTTCATTAGCCTTGTCAAGCAAGCTTTGGCCCAGCAGTCGCTCTAAAGCCGATCATTCTCCAAGATCAGAACTGTTGTTGCACGCTGCCGCTTACCCCTTTTCTGCAGTTTGTTTGTTTTTCTGTCTTTCCTCACACCTCTTCTCAGTCAGCACCCCACCTTCCCTTCCAGGTCTACGCATACGTTACACAACCGACGCACTAAAGAACTACCTCCAACGCACACCGTCCTCCCCACCCCCTCCCCCTCTTTCTCAGTCGTCCTTCTTCCCCGCACCTTCTCCGCTCTCCCTCCTCGTGCTTCCCTCTCACCTCCATCCCTTCCACCCGTAATTCAGATGGGAGGAAGTTGTAACGTTCGTTTTATTGGCGATGTCTCAGGGTATCTACGTACAACATACTTGTAGTTTTTCTCTCACTCTTCACGTATCTTTTCCTAGTAGTTTCCAATCATTTTAATGCTGAAGGTAGTACCAAATGGCAAGATAGGAGAGAGTTAGCCCCCTTTCCTCCGTTCCTCCTCCTTACACACACACACACACACACACACACACACACACACACACGCACGCACGCCCACACATGCACGCACACACGCTTGCACGCGCGCACACACACACACACGCACGCATGCACACATACACGCACACACACACGCATGCACACAAAACACATGCACGCACACGTACACGTACACACACACACACACTGGACACCAATAATAGTTCAATGTGTGCAAGAGAAGTATTGTTGGGGGGGGGGGGGGGGAGCTTAATTATTCACGGCGCACATCTACCTCCTCTTCTCCTCTTCTCTCCAAATCAGCATTCTCTTCCACAACATAACTAGCTTTCTCCCACTCATACAGCTCTTTCCTAACAATCATTTAATGCTTAGTACCAAAGCAATAACAGCCCTTTCTCCACCATACACTCTTCCACACACATACACTTCTCTACACACACATACAGCCTTCTCTCCACACACATAACAGCTTCCCCCCACACACATACACACTCTCTCCATCACACATAACAGCCTACTCCACCAGACACATACAGCTTCTCCCACACACTAACAGCCTTCTCTCCACACACAATACAGCCTTCTTCTGCACACACATACAGCCTTAATTCCACACTCGCACATCTACCCACCATTCTCGCCTTCTCTCCACACACATACAGCCTTCTCTCCACACACATAACAGCCTTCTCTCCACAACATACAGCCTTCTCTCCACACACATAACAGCCTTCTCTCCACACACATAACAGCCTTCTCTCCACACACATACAGCCTTCTCTCCACACACATACAGCCTTCTCTCCCACACATACAGCCTTCTCTCCACACACATACAGCCTTCTCTCCACACACATACAGCCTTCTCTCCACACACATAACAGCCTTCTCTCCACACACACATACAGCCTTCTCTCCACACACATACAGCCTTCTCTCCACACACATACAGCCTTCTCTCCACACACATACAGCCTTCTCTCCACACACATACAGCCTTCTCTCCACACACATACAGCCTTCTCTCCACACACATAACAGCCTTCTCTCCACACACATACAGCCTTCTCTCCACACACATACAGCCTTCTCTCCACACACACACAGCCTTCTCTCCACACACATACAGCCTTCTCTCCCACAACAATAACAGCCTTCTTCACACACACATAACAGCCTTCTATCCACACACATACAGCCTTCTCTACTCTGTTCCTTTTTATTCCCACGCACAACGATCATCAGGGAGAAGCAGAGGAAAACATGGCTTCAGCTCCATCAGATTACAACCGGACAGATGCCTACTACCTCCTACCCAGACCAGACCAAGTCAACATTGTGAGCTGAGGACGGGCCATCCAGGCTACACCATCACATGTTCACAAGGTTCCGCATTGGCGAGTCTGCAGGTGCCCTGCGGTACAGCCCCAATGACAGTGGAACACTTCCTACAGGACTGTCCAACACACCATAACCTGAGAGCAGAGACCTGGCCTTGCTGACCAACCGATGAGGGAGAAACTCTACGGATCTCTGTAGGGTCTCCGCCGGACGGCAGCCTTCGTCAGTGCATCTGGGGTTCCTGTCTGAGCGAACGACGAAGAAGAAAACAATTCCCACGCACACAGCACTATTTTCCTCCACGTTCGCTTCCGTTCATGGGGAGAGGGATGGGTGTGGTCGGGGAGTCGACGTCTTGAATTCCAACGGTTGTTCGCTTGCTGATCTGCAGCCACTCAATAAACACCTCCATCATCACCCATCCCCTCTTTTCTTCCCCAAATCTCCACCCCTCCCCTCTCACTTCCTCCTCCCTTAGGGAAAAAAAAAAAAAAAAAGGTCTCGTATGGAGGAAGTTGAAACGGAAAAGGCTTTCAGAGGACAGGGTAACTGGAGCGCCAATTTTCTACGTTCCCGAAGTTCCTGACTCGAATTTCCGAACATTTCCGTGACGCTCTGCTGATTGAGACGCTTGGCCCGCGGACGCTTGGCCCGCGGACGCTGTCTTGTGGATGGATACTCCCTCCCCCTTCGGAGAAAGTGGAAAGGCTTCCACTTTCTCTACGTCCACCACGACCGCCCTCCGCCCTCCCCCTCCCCGTCCCCTCAAACCCTCTCTTTCCCTACCTCCTTCTTCTAAAAAAAAAAAAAAGGTCTCACAAGTGAAGTTAGAATGGAGATGGTCTTCACTGAGGGAAATGTCCAAGCAGACAACAATGGTGAGATTAACGTCCCGTTAGCCTGAGAACGGACAAGCTGGTCCCACGTTCGAAGCCTCCGTGCAGTCGTCTCAGTGTCTACAGACAGATCTACTCCGTACAGTCGTCTCGCTGCCTACATACAGACAGATCTACTCCACGCAGTCGTCTTAGTGTCTACATACAGACATCTACTCCATGCAGTCGTCTCAGTATCTACATACACACAGATCTACTCCACGCAGTCGTCTTAGTGTCTACATACAGACATCTACTCCATGCAGTCGTCTTAGTGTCTACATACAGACATCTACTCCATGCAGTCGTCTCAGTGTCTACATACAGACAGATCTACTCCATGCAGTCGTCTCAGTGTCTACATACACACAGATCTACTCCATGCAGTCGTCTCAGTGTCTACATACAGACAGATCTACTCCATAGAGTCGTCTCAGTGTCTACATACAGACAGATCTACTCCATGCAGTCGTCTCAGTGTCTACATACAGACAGATCTACTCCATAGAGTCGTCTCAGTGTCTACATACACACAGATCTACTCCATGCAGTCGTCTCAGTGTCTACATACAGACAGATCTACTCCACGCAGTCGTCGCAGTGTCTACATACAGACAGATCTACTCCACGCAGTCGTCTCAGTGTCTACATACAGACAGATCTACTCCATGCAGTCGTCTCAGTGTCTACATACAGACAGATCTTCTGCACGCAGTCATCTCAGTGTCTACATACAGACAGATCTTCTGCACGCAGTCGTCTCAGTGTCTACATACACACAGATCTACTCCATGCAGTCGTCTCAGTGTCTACAGACAGACAGACAGACCTACTCCATGCAATCGTTTACATACAGACACATCTACTTGAAATTCCCCAACAAACACCGTAATACATGATGGTATTTGGTTGCAAACAGGGGTTTGCTTTGTGCCCAATTTATGTCACATTAAACGGACCTTCCCTGTAAATTGACCAGTAATTGTGCAAGCAAATGACGAAATGGGAGTCCAGGATCGTAGACGCTACATTTCCCAACCTATCGATGCTTCCACTTCGCCCCACTATTATTGTATCAAGTTATCAATTGTGTCATTATTCACGGACACAGCTTCTGTCTGGCATTGCCTAATTTCGAATATTTTCAACACGTCGTTTGAGTCATAGGGAGTAACTGAATACCGTTGTTGCTGAAAATGATATAACAATGGATATTATCAAAATAATAGAATATTGCGCGTTATCAAAACGATTCGGGCTTCCCAGCCGTCGTGGCGCATTGGTTAGTGTCTTGGAAAGGGTTGAGGAAGTCGAAGGATCGAGTTTATCAGAAGCATTGCTATTGGGATTTTTCGGTTTTCGGTTCCTATCCTGAGACGTGGGCTCACATGGAAAGACTCAAACCACACGGTCGAGTGTCGTCCTCTAAAATGGCAACGTCTCTGAGAGCATTGCTCAAATTTCCTGACTAACACTGCAGGTGTCTGAATCTCTCGGGACTGGTTGACCCCCAGGATAGATTACGAAAGGAAATACATCGAGCAGCTCCGTCGTGTACTTCTAGACCAGAATGAAAATCGACAGGATCTCTTCATCGTCATCGCTCGCCATTAAAAAAAAAAAAAAAAAAAAAAAAAATAGAGAAAAAGAGAGAAGAGAGAGAGAGAGAGAGAGAGAGAGAGAGAGAGAGAGAGAGAGAGAGAGAGATTCAATGACTTTTCATGCCTAGCTCTCACGGTGCTTTTTTTTCCCTCCATGTCTATGCCTGAGATGAGTTTGTGTCAGACACATCAGTATCAGCAATTTCACTGGGGGCTGTCGTTGGGTGACACGCCCTCCGGAGGGGGACACTTACGCTGATTCCGCAACTAAGCAATCACTGTCGTCAGTTGGGAGCCTAGTAGGTGGTGTCCGACGCATGCTGGATCAACACAGGCAGCGCTGAACACCACGAAAGGGACTGGACATTAATGCAGTGGGTCTTCTGATAGGATGCCTCATGACAACCGGATAATGACTGCTCCCTGTGGACTGCTGGTCCTGACGCTGCGAAAGAACGAGTCTCGGTATGGCTATGTATGTGATGTGGCCGGGGTAGGCGGCGTGGAAGCACGGCTACTCCAGGAACATGAAAGATGAGACAAAATCTGTTTCTCTGTCTGTCTGTCTGTCTGTTTGTCTGTCTGTCTCTCTCTCTCTGTAAACGTTTCTAATATAAATCTGTAAAATTTCTAAAAAAAAACAAACCAACAAACAAAACAAAACAAAACAAAAAAAAAACCACGAGAAGTCAACAAGGGTAGGGTGAAGTTCAAATATCATACACTCCTTATACACTCCCACTCTCTCCGGTCCGTCTCTCCCACCACCCTCCCTTCACTCTTTTCTCTCGCTCGCTTCACTACAGACACACATATGCACACACACCGACACACACACTCGCGCGCGCGCGCGCGCGCACACACACACACACACACACACACACACGGACATACGAACACACACACACACACACACACAACACACACACACACACACACACACACTCACGCACGCACGCACGCACACGAACACGCACACATCCTCTCTTCTCCCCCCTCAACCTACATAGACACACACGCGCGCGAGCGCACGCACGCACGCACACACTCACACACGCGCGCGAGCGCACGCACGCACGCACACACACACGCGCGCACACACACAGAGGCCAGGTACTTCCTATGAAAATTTGTAAGAACAGACTGTGCGAGCAAGAGTAAGTCAAAGTGACCTTGTGTGTGTGTGTGTGTGTGTGTGTGTTGTGTGTGTGTGTGTGTGTGGTTATTTCATTTATTCTGTGCCAGCACGAAGAAGCTGGGAACAGCGAAAAATTTGTTGAAAATACAAATGAAGCTGAACATTACAACAGTGTTTTTATCTTTTGTTCAAGTTTCTCCCTCGTGTGTGTGTGTTTGGGAGGTGTGATGCCAAGCACCGCAGTGTGTTTTAATTACATATATATATTACATCAGCCTCCTTCCTCCCCCGTTCCCCTCCATCTCAACTCCCCCCCCATCCCCTCCTCCCTCCGTCATCCCCCTCCTCCCTCTCCCCTCCTCCCCCCCCCCCCCCCCCCCCCCCCCCCCCCCCCCCCCCCCCCCAGGTCTTCTCCTTCCACTTCCTCTAACCACCATTTTCGAAAATAGTTGAGGTTTACGTCCTCATAGCGAAAGCTTTTAGGGACATGTCTTTCATTCACGGTAGTCTTTGAAAACCGTGGTAGTCTTTGAAAACCGCCATTTTCCTCACCTAGCCCCTTATATACTCTCCTCCACCTTCCCCCACCACCTCCTACTCAAAACCTTTTGCCTCACACACGCTTCAAATCCCCGTGTCCTCCCTCCGCCTTGCCCCCCCCCCTCCCCCCAAAGCCCACGACTCACCCTCTCCTTCCCCTCGTCCTCCCTGCTCTCCCCCTTCTTCTTCCTAACCACGTGCCCCCTTCCCCCGTCTTCCCCTTCTTCCTCCGCCCCCTCCCCCTCCAACCGCTTTGATGTTGTTATTGTTGTTGTTGCCCGAGACCCACTTCCAAGTCCTCTGAAGACAACAAAAGAACACAACACAAAACTGTCGAACCCACTGATGCAACAGAGACCTTTAGATCTTCAACAGAACGCTCTCCTAACCAAGCTCCTGCGGCGTGCAGTCAGTACGGTGTTTTTAATCTATAATTGAGAACAACAGCGGCGAGGTGTGTTTTGGTTCGCTTCCAATGCCGACGTCACTTCGCTTCACTACATAGTCGCGCTAAAAATGCGATCAAAGCGCTTTTCTAGCACAAAGGAAATTCGCTTTTGACCCTGACCAGTATGCTTATGAGTCACCATATCAAACTGGGAGAAAATCAGACAAAAACTGTGGATTTGTTTATAAGGAACAGACTGGGACACAGACATGCAGACATAGTGACAGAACGTGTTGTGTGTGTGTGTGTGTGTGTGTGTGTGTGTGTGTGTGTGTGTGTGTGTGTGTGTGTGTGTGTGTGAGCGCGCGTGCATGCGTGCGTGCGTGTGTGCGTGCGTGCGTGCGTGCCTGCCTGCCTGCCTGCGTGCGTGTGTGATATTGTACACTATCCGCATAATAAAATTTGCCGCAGTGTCAATGAATCTCCATGGAAAAAAAAAAAAGAACGGGAACGGCGCCGTCATCATTTAAAAAGACTCACATTGCGAAATGCTGGTGTTGTCGATCACGGCATTGCTGGGAAGCAACGCTTATCATAATCTTTTTATATGTGGATGCGTGTGCGTGTGTGCATGTGTATGTGAGTGTGTGTGTGTGCGCGTGTGCGTGTGTGTGGTGTGTGTGTGTGTGTGGTTGTGTGTGTGTGTGCGCGCGCGCGCGCGTTAGTGCGTGCGTGCGTGCGCGCGCGCGCGCATCTGTCTGTAAAGTACGCCTGTGTATATGAGATGGAGACAATGTGGGTGAAGGAGAGAGGGAGGGAATAAGGGAGGAAGAAAGGGTGATGGGAAGGAGAGAAGGGGGAAAACAAAGACTGGGGTGGGGCGAGCAAACTTAGCAAGACAGAGACGGACGGACAAACAGAGAGGAGGAGGAATATGGGGGACGGGTGGGGTGGGGAGAGAGAACGTGGTGGAGGTGGGGTGGAGTTAAACAAAGCATGCGGGTGGTCAGTTTGGGGTATCCGCCAGAAGACTGACGATGGATAGATAAATAGCGGGGCGGAGGGGACATCGGCTGTAAACATCACTGCCCCACGGCTACTGTAGTGACCGATCACTGATTTCAGTCTCTCTGCCATCTGTTTAGCTCTTGCTCTGTCTTTTCTTTCTCTCTCTCTCTCTCTCTCTCTCTCTCTCTCTCTTTCTCTTTCTCATTCACTCTCTATGTCGCTCCTTCCCCATTCCATCTCGCCCCTCCCCCTCCCCCCACCTCTCTCTCTTCCTATTTGCCAATCTCTAATCTCTGAGTGTTCGCCTGTCTCTCTAATTTAGGAGAGTACACAGACTGACAGACAGATACACAATCTCCCCCCCCCCCTCTCTCTCTCTCTCTCTCCCGTCTCTCTAGGAGAACAGAAAGACAGACAGACAGACAGACAGACAGACAGACACACACACACACACACACACACACACACACCTCTCTCTCTCTCTCTACCTCTCTCTCTCTCTCTCTCTTCTCTCTCTCACATATACACACTCACGCGCGCGCGCGCGCGTACACACACACACACACACACACACACACACACACACACACACACACACACACACACACACACAGAGGCAGCCCTTATCTCCTTCCCCAGCGTGTTTTTGATTCTTAAGGGGAAAAAACAACAACAAAAAAACAGAGAGCAATACACGCAACACGGTTCGTTAACTAAAGAAGAAGGCTGTAAATGATGCCTGGCGGTGCTAGAAGAGAGAGAGAGAGAGAGAGAGAGAGAGAGAGAGAGAGAGAGAGAGAGAGAGAGAGAGAGAGAGACAGAGAGAGAGAGAGAGAGAGAGAGAGAGAGAGAGGGAGAGGGAGGGAGAGAGACATACACAGAGAGTTGTGGGTTATTGTGACCTGTTTCTCGGGTGTTAGTACTCACTATAATGGTCTGTGGTGTGTGTGTGTGTGTGTGTGTGTGTGTGTGTGTGTGTGTGTGTGTGTGGTGGTGTGTGTGTGTATGTGTGTGGTGTGTGTATGTGTATGTGTGTGGGTGGGTGGGTGGGTATGTGTGTGTGTGTGTGTGTGTGTGTGTGTGTGTGGGCGCGCGCGCGCGTATGTGTTGTGTGTGTGTGTGTATGTGCGTGCGCGCATGCGTGCGTGGTGTGTGTGTGTGTGTGTGTGTGTGTGTGTGTGTGTGTGTGTGTGTGTTGCGTATGTGTCTGTGTGCACCAGTGTGTCTGCGTCTGTGGTACACGCATTCGCGCAACCATCTTTGTGTGTGTGCACATGTGTAGCGAGTTTGGGATGTACGCATTCAATTTGCAAATGAATTTACGATAAATAATAAATAAAAAACAGAGAGAGAGAGAGAGAGAGAGAGAGAGAGAGAGAGAGAGAGAGAGAGAGAGAGAGAGAGAGAGAGAGAGAGAGAAAGAGAGTGTTTTTTTCGCTCATTTGTATTTTTATTCAGATGGTTGTGTTTCATCAATCAGACGAACAGCTGAACATTTTTTTTCTCTATCTTTTTATAAACGTTCCTCGCAGATTCCCTCGTGGTAACGAGCTCTCTCAAGGTTAATTAGCTCTAAAGCTGACAGCGAAAACTCAACAGGCCTGCCGGGAGCCAAAATCGTGGAGAATGCTTTCAGCAAGTTAGACATCGGATCGGCAACACACCAACAAAAATCGATACGCCAATGCCGTGAGTAATGTTTCCGGAATATATAGACAGGCACAGATGGTTTGTTCTCAGAATTCACACTGTGTCTGAAAGTGGATTCTTCCTTTTGCTTTCCTGTGTAGACATTAAAATACATGCTTGGTGCTTCCATGCAGACGGATTAAAATGGTTAATTAATGACTTGGGGTGGGGGTGGGGGAAGCCCAGGTGGGGAGAAGGGTTATTTCCCAGGCCTGATGTCTGACGTCAGACAAGGGTAAGCTACACGTATTCATCGATCATAAGCGATGCCATTTGTAGAAATTCTTTAAAATAAGGGAAAGAATTGGGGTGGTGGGAGGAGAAGGGGGTGGTGGTGTGTGGGGAGTGGGGTGGAGGGTCCTTTGAAAGCTGATCTTTGGTTTAAGTTTGGTTTCATTTTAAAGTCGAGTCTCCAAAAGGCTTCCATGGATTATATACAGCCTTAGTTTTAATTGTGGAGTGTGGCCACGGGTATAATACTCCACCGTCAGATAGCGGCAGGAGGCTTTGCCAAAATAAAAGGAAGCGAACTAACTAGCTCAGGACTTCACAGATCATGACTACTCTTTTCACGCTGAAAACAGGAATTACAATCTAAACAAAAAGAAGTAGTAAGCCATGTTTTCATGCGAAAAATATCACTCTAAGAATTAACTTTCACATCGTGTTTATCATCGCATTTTTTGACGCTGTTAAGACATCAGTCAAAAGAAACGAAACAACCTCCTGAACCTAATCAACGAAACGTTTCTCTGTCTGTCTGTCTGTCTTTCTGGTTCTTTATTCTCTCTCTCTCTCTCCTCTTCCTCTGTCTGCGTTGTGTGTGTGTGTGTGTGTGTGTGTGTGTGTGTGTGTGTGTGTGTGTGTGTGTGTGTGTGGTGTGTGTGGTGTGGTGTGACTCACTGTCTCTCTTTATGTCTTATTCTCCCTAGTAAACTTGTTTGCCGTTCTCTTTCTGTCTGTCTACCTGCATGCCTGCCTGCTTGCCTGCCTGCCTGCCTACCTGTGCTGTCTGTCTGCCTGCCTCTCTCCATCTCTAACACACATACACTCATTCGTCCATGATCTCTC
>CM065719.1:55639445-55641945 GCA_033310375.1 Conus canariensis | reverse complement strand
CGGACCCCACCAGGGAGGGAACTAGGCGGTCCGTGGACCCTAACCCACCCCCCCCCCCCCCCGAGTAGTCTGTGCACTCCCCCGGGCGCCTTCAGCAATTCCCAAGCCTGCAGAGCTCTGGAGCCACAGTAACTGTCTGGAGTTGTGATCTTGTTTTAAAAGGAAGTTAAAGTAACTCCTCCGGTTACCATGGACAAACTACAAGACAAATCACCACGCGTTTCGACCTCGTAGGTCTTTCTTCAGGCAAGATAAAAACAGCATTCAGGACAATGAAAACAAGAACGAGCGATCACTTCTCTTCTCAAATTCGGCGCAAGATGGACGTTTCGTGATCTTGTGTCAACGTGAGAACTCGTGCCAACGCCCATACCTAAATTCTGGCATATGAATTTTAGCGTGAATCACGTTGGCAATTTTCTACAATTCACAGATCACTTGGCGCCACCCAAGACAGCATGATGGAAACCACCAAATCTCGGCGAAGTGGACCACATCTCGTTTTGCACGATGAATGGTTGTATGGCTTAAGCTACAGAAAGATAGACAACGTGGGAGACACAGAAAGATAGACAACGTGGGAGACAGGTGCAAAAAAAAAAGGAGAATCACTACTATGGAAAACCAATGACCTTCAGGGAGAAGAAAGAAAGAAAGAAATGGACAAATTAGGAACAGGAGATTTGGCGCAAAGATAATCGGGGGAAAAGCGAAATGGGAAAATGTGAATCCGGATGTCACTGTTCGCTATGCATTCTCAGCGGCGTTACTCACACACTGCTTACTCTGGCTCCGTCCTTCTCAACCCCCCCCCCCCCCCCCCCTCCCCCCTTCTGCTTTCGCCCTCTCTGCACAACCATAGCCATGATGTTTCAGTCCCAGTCCGGCACAAAGCGGTCCACAGGAAGCATGAAGATCGGGTCGTCACAAGGCAGCCCACCGGAGGAGGCCTTGCCCTGCTGCTGAGTCGCTTTGGTTAGTTCGGCGATGGTTACTCTGATCCAGATACGTCTTCTCTTCCACGCAAAAAGAATTAGAGAATGACCGTTACTTTGTATGTATGGAATGGGCAGAAAAAAAAAAAACCTTGACTTCCTGAGTGAATGCGGACAACACAACACAACAACAACAACAAACAACAAAGAAGTCCACGTTTCGTCAAACCAAAAACAACAGAATTTAAAACAGAGAGAGAGAGAGAGAGAGAAAAGAGAGAGAGAGAGAGAGAGAGAGAGAGAGAGAAGAAGAGAGCATACAGACAGACAGAGAGAACAGACAAAGAGAGAGAGAGAGAGGAGAGAGAGAGAGAAGAAGAAGAAGAGAGAAGAAGAAGAAGAAGAAGAAGAAGGAGAAGAAGAAGAAGAGAAGAAGAATGAAGAGAGAATGATGATGATGATGATGATGATGATGATGATGATGATGATGATGATGATGATAAAAGAAGAAGAGGAAGAAGAAAAAGAAGAAGAAGATGAAGAAAATTTACAGATCATTGAACCAGAGAGCAGAGCATAGAAGAAGCCCCCCCCCCCCCCCCCCACACACACACACACACACATCACCCCCCCCAAAAAAAAAATAGAAGAAGCCCCCCCCCCCCCCCACACACACCACACACATCACCACACACCCCCCCCCCAAAAAAAAAAAAAAAAAAAAAAGAGCTGGGAAAAAAAGAAGCAATTTTAAAATGGAATGGAAGGTGCAGGCAGAGAATTTCCAGAAAACGAATTTTAGTGCCTGCAAAACCTCCCACGTTTTCCCAGCAGGCATAAGGGGAGACGACGATTACGCAACACCTGTGGCAGCAGTCACAGATGAGGGGGAGAGGAGGGTGGGGACGAGGAAAAGGAGAGGCATCTGGGAAAAGAGGAGGGGGAGATGAGGTATGGAAAGAGTAGGGGTGGGGGGGGGGATAGGTGCAGATGGGGTGGGTGGGTGGGCGAGTTGTAGGGATGCGCGCAGAGGGATGCAAAGGAAGGTAAGAGGAATAATTATATTCTGCTATAAATGTCTTTGTGTGTGTGTGTGTGTGTGTGTGTGTGTGTGTGTGTGTGTGTGTGTGTGTGTGTGTGTGTGTGTGTGTTTCCTTTGCATGTTAAATACCCTTCAGACTACTTCTTTAATTTAAATCTTATTAATCACTATTATACGGGGAAAAGAGAAAGAAGAAGAAGAAGAAGAAGAAGAAGAAGAAGAACAAGAACAACAAGAACAACAACAAGAAGAAAATAAATAAGAACAAGAAGTAGAATTCGAGCAATCATGATGAACAAATACCCTTTCCTAACAAAAAATATGATCAACAACAATAACTTTACAACATAACGATTAGTTTGTACCAAGAAAAAAAAAAAGAAACACGAACAACAGAAGTCTGCTGAAAAAAAGACAACAAATATAAAAACAAACAATGGCCACAAACTCATTACAATGCAGGAAACGGAAATGATATAAATTCGCTGGTGCACACTTCCGGGAAAATTGTCGTCACGATTAC
>CM065719.1:55629445-55631945 GCA_033310375.1 Conus canariensis | reverse complement strand
ACACGTACATACACATGCATACACACGCGCGTGCGAACACGCGCATTGTTCGTTCACACACAAACACACACCTGCACACACACAAATATAAATCCACACACAACACGCACACACATACAGTAATACACACATGATGATGTGAGAGAGAGAAAGAGAGAGAGAGAGAGAGAGAGAGAGAGAGAGAGGGGGTGGAGGGACAGAGAGAGAGAGGGGGGGGGGGAGAGAGAGGGAGAGACAGAGACATACATACAAATACGGACACTTAAGGGACACAAGACAAGAGGAAAACTGACATTCAGAGACAGACAGTGAAAACGACAGACATTCGTCGTTACGCCGTACGGGTGCAGAGGTAGACAGATATGTGCATACACTGACATGTCTACCACACAATTATCATCTTCACCCCTCTCCAAACACGCACACACACACACACACACACACACACACACACACACACACACACACACACACACAAGCTACACACACACACTCTCTCTTTCTTTTACACACACACACACACACACACACACACACACACACACACACACAGCGACTAAGAGAAAGAAGAGAAAGAGAGAGAGAGAGAGAGAGAGAGAGAGAGAGAGAGAAGACAGACAGACAGACAGACAGACAGACAGATACATGAAGAAAGGTTTAGATAAGGAAAGTACATGACAAGTAAAAGAGTGTATACAATGTATACACAAGTAAGAACACGCAGAGTGTATTCCTCAGAACAGGTCGAAGGGAAGTGTGGGAGGGGCTACCCAGGATACAAAGGTGGGGATGGAAATTTAAAAAAAAAAAAAGAAAAGCGGGGAGGGAAGAGAAGGGGGGAGAATAGGGCAGAGGGTGTGCGTGGGAAAACAGACTCGTGCAAACGTTTCGGCAACGGAGTGTCGTAGGTAGTGCTGCGCAGTGCCGCATGTGTCTGGGGGGTGTTGGCTCATTATCACACTAGCCGTCTTCTGCTCAGGTTGTAGATCGAAGACACTGGCAGCAAAAAGGACAATGTAGAGATGGGCGTTGGGGGGGGGGTTCAGGGCAGTAGGAGACGAGGTGGTGGGAAAACATAGAACCATGTACGCATTCACACGGAATGGGGGAGGGGGGGGGGGGAGAACGAGAGAGCGAGCGAGCGAGCGAGCGAGCGAGCGAGAGAGGAGAGAGAGAGAGAGAGAGAGAGAGAGAGAGAGAAGAGAGAGAGAGGAGAGAGAGAGAGAGAGAAGCACGAAGACACATATATACAACTCTTACAAACAAAGACAGAAGCGGACACATATTCAGACGAACAGACCACGACAAAGAACGAACGATCGAACGAACGAACTAACGAACAAATTTCATTTTAAGATGATAATGGAATAAGCATAACTACTTTTTTTTTTACATCCAGCCCTCTAGATAAGAGAGAGAGAGAGAGACAGAGAGAGAGAGAGAGAGAGAGAGAGAGAGGAGAGAGAGAGACAGAGACAGAGAGAGAGAGAGGACACAGACATACAGACAGACACTCACACACACTGAGTACTCACCTGGGAGAATGATCCACGGCATCAGACCCTAAAACACACAACAAAACATAGCACATCAGTATCTCCACAGCTGTGTGGGCCATTTTTTTACGGATCAGCTGCAATCACCTAGTCACAGTCCTATTACCACATCCCTCTCAGGCCTTCAACGCCTTCATCCCACACGTGGCATTGACAAAATGTCCTCTGACCATCACATCCCAGTTTAAGTGTGACTTTCTAACTCCACGAGTTTTGATTACCGGTCCTCAGAAATTTGATATTATCATCTGATGTTAGGGGTCTAGAGTTCCATGAAGCAGACTTCTGAGGCTGAGGAATTTTCTGGCACTATTCAACATCACTTTTGAGTTCAGTCTTCTGAGGCTGAGGAATCTTCTGGCACTATTCAGCATCACTTTTGAGTTCAGTCTGGATTTCACACATGAGGCTGACGTTGACAAAATTGTCCTCTCCTTGCTTGACATTCCACCACAGCTGGCCTGAATTTCACACCAAAACTGAAGTTATCTGACCTAGCTGTTCTTACAGATCACCAACTGTGACAAAGTCAAACGCATCTGATTCTAGACTGTTTTCAGCGCGCCAAGAAAGTCTATATTTGGGGGATAAATGTTGTAGGAAGGTTCTGAACTATCATTTTGCAGACATCCGAATTTTGATGAAATATGACTTTCAAATATGCAATTCAAAGTGATCTTTGTTGGACTCATTCAGAGCCAAGGAACCTTATTCGTATCGTGTCCCAGTTTCTTATGGCTGTCGAACAACATCAAGTCCTTACACATGAGGGATGATTCACTCCCGGGACAACTCTTTCACTTTAGACCACCTTTTTTTTTCCCCAGGAACCAGGGCCAGCGCCTCAACTTGTTCCAGCACTGATGGACACAAATCACTGTCAGATCTCAGGCATCGGTCACGACTGCAGACCGTGCGAGTAAACGTCAATGCACAATCACCTG
>CM065719.1:55614445-55624445 GCA_033310375.1 Conus canariensis | reverse complement strand
GGGGGGGGGGGGGGGGGGAGGGGGGGGGAGGGGGGAAGGGTTATTCTTTTCTCTTATGACTTCGCCATCTTTTTCTTTCTTTCTTTCTTTCCGTCTGTCTTTCTTTCTTTTTGTCCTTCTACCTTTTTTTTTTTCTACTTCGTTTTTTTTTTTTTTTCTTTCAAGTCCATTATCATCAGGAGTCAAGGAAACCCACCAACACCACTGAAACTAAAGGTCACGTAAGCCTATGACGGCCCTGACACGAAAGCCATTCCTTTTAACATGCGAGCTTACAGATTCCTCATCCATGACGCTGATGAGTCTGAAGCCAGGGTACTGTCCACTCTCCACAGACTTTTACAGCAGCCTGGCTGATATGTCTGTCAGCGTACAGGGACGTAAATAACTCTACAATCTCACCAAAGTATACGCACTTTCAAAACATCCGGAGGAGAGGGGTGGGGGTGGGGTGGTAGCGTGGTGGTGGTGGTGGTGGGGGGGGGGGTTGTTATGACTGAGAGCGACGTGTTGCTTTTCCTTTCTGACATGTGGTTTTATGAATCGAAAATTTGCTTTAAGAATCTCTGTCTGTCTGTCTGTCTCTCTCTGTCTGTCTCCCCTGTCTCTCCCTCTCCTGCACCACTTCCTCCTCACCATCTCTGTCTTCGGCTTGATATAACTTCCACGTGCGAGAGTGAAAAAAACAAAAACAAAAAACAACAGAAAACAAAAACAACAATCACCACCAACAAAAACAAAACAAAAACGACGGGAAAAAAAATCCTGATGATCACCAATGGTTAGATTTTCCGGAGTGGTGGGCAATATATACATGTACGTCTGCTCGTTAGGATTCCTCCGGGAAGCGCGCGCGCGCGTACACACACACACACACACACACACACACACACACACACACACACACACACACACACACACACACGTGCGCATGTGTATGTGTATCTGTGTGTATGTGTGTGTGTGTGTGTGTGTGTGTGTGTGTGTAGAAATCTCTATGTGAGCTCAGCACCCTGTCTCCTGTGGAACTCGCTCAATCATATTCTCGGCGCCTCATGGGGTGAGGGGCGGCTTCTATTTCCCAGCATACCATCCTGCGCGCAGGCCTAATCTAAGACAGCAGGGTATTATTATCGTGTGTGTGTGTGTGTGTGTGTGTGTGTGTGTGTGTGTGTGAGTGTGTGTGTGTGTGTGTGTGTGTGTGTGGTTTTCATGCACATGTGTAAAGTTTGATTATGCTAAAGTTCCCGAAAAAGAGTTAATTGCAGCTTCATCCAATTTTACAGGATCGTTTTGTAAGAAATAATCGAAAAGGGTGGCTGAGGTGGTGTTTATGTACGTGTGTTCGTGTGCGTGCATGCGTGTGTGCAAGCAGAATTATTATCCAGAATTATTATCTGGCGCAGAACGCTTTATCGTCAAGCAATTAATTTCTATGATATACAACAGATAAAGTTAACAAACTACTGCAGGAAAAACGTTCGCATGCCATTAAAAAAAATAACCCACCCAAAAGGGACGCAATTTCCATCGTGCATGTATGGCTTAAGCGCACCTAGGTTACGTCCCTCTCTCCGACACTGCTTTCATATATAAACATATATATAATATATATATATATATATATATATATATATATATATATATAATACACATACATTTTCTCCCCTTTCTATTGCTGGAAACGAGTTACAAAATGCTCGTCTCCTGGTTCTCACATGTTTCATAACTGTCTTGATGTTTTCTCATGACAATTCATCACGAGTACAACGTATCTTAAATAACACAACTGCCAGGTAGCGACAAATCTTGGGAAAATGTACAGACACATGTTTTTTCTTCTATATTTCTATTCCTTTTTTTTCCCAATGGTCTAGACTTTTTATAGTTCACGCACCAAAATGTTGTCCATATCATTTTGGGTTTGTGATATGTTTCGCCTATTATTCTGAATGAATGCGATACTTTGTGATAATCTTTTCTTTTTCCAACAATTGTGCTATAAGGATGCAGACCCTTCGTTTGTTTGGTTGTTGTTTTTTTTTCCTTCTCCAGCTTTTTTCCGGATAAACTCACGACTAGTCTCCTGGACAGCATATCATCAAATTCTCTTTAACTGATCTCAACTCAACAGCACTGATCATCAGATCCCCCCTCCCCTCTGTCTGTCTGTCTCTCTTTTCTCGCTCCCTCTCTCCCAATCCTTCTCTTCTCTTCCAAACCAGAAATCATATCAACAGAAAGAACAGAGCTGTACAAGGTCCTCTGAAGTAGTCACCATCACAGCAACACGAATGTTTTTCCTCCTATTTTTTTTTTCATTCATTCATTCATTTCTATATTCGTTCGTTCGTTCATTCACTCATTCATTCGTTCGTTCGTTCGTTCGTTCATTCATTCATTCATATTCATTCATATATTCATTCGTTCGCTCGTCCGTTCATTCATTCATTCCTTTATTGTCAATGGAAATAACGCCTCACAAACGCCCGTCAACCGTCCCGCAACCTCCTTCCCCTCGCTTTCTTATCAAGTTTCTGACGATAGTCTTCGCGCTGCTGGACGCTATCTTTTCCGTACCACAGCAGTTGTCGGCACTGGCTGATAAACCGGCATGAAACAGATACATTCAGCTTTAACGCCCTGGCCCTGGCCCACCAAAGGGGATACCATCAGACGAGGAAGAACCATTTTTCCGAGAATACCATCAGACGGGAAAGAGCCATCCCCAGAATACATACTGGAAGAGAGAGAGAGAGAGAGAGAGAGAGAGAAGAGAGAGAGAGAGAGAGAGAGAGAGAGAGAGAGAAACAGACAGACAGACAGACAGAGAGAAAGCGAATATTGCTTATAGCCCAGCCGACCGCAAAGGGCCACGTCAGGGCTGTCACCACAAGTCATTAAAACAACACAACAACAACAACAACAACAACAACAAAACAACAACAAAAAGCCCCACAAAAACAAAATTCATTCACACAACCCTCTGAAACGCACCTTCTAAAAACACACCGGAAATTTTCTAACCTTTAGATCTGATGAAAAATGTTGATCCCTTTCAGAAATTCAAAGACCACATCAGGTGGGACATCTCTGAACAACCTTTTCACGAGTCTGCTGTAACATGTTTATGTATCACTCATATCATGCACGTCCTAGCACTGAATCGATGACCGCAACGACGACAATGTGTGAAAGTTGGAGAGCCAAAATACCCTTGGCATATTTTCATTTATTTATTTATTCACTTATTTATTTATTTATTACCATTCGTTCATTCAATTTTCTTCATATTTCTACTCACAAATTCTGCCTGAAAATTCAGTGTCCTGCTACTAACACAGCCAGGCACTTCCTAGATTTTTTTTCTGTTACATCCGGGCCCCACGGCACCATACTTTACCGTAACCTTGCATTCCTCTTCCTTCTCCCCCCACGATCTTCTCCGCCCCCCCCCCCCCCCCTCCTCTTTCACGAGGGAATAAAGACATTCCACACGTTCATCAGAGATGACCTGGGCTACAGTTCGTGCAGTAATACTACGTGCTTGTTATGTTTGTGGGTGTTATATACGCAACATATGTATGTGGCTGTTGTTTTTACGTTGTAAACTCTTGACGTTTGTGTGTGTTTGCTTGCTTGATTCTCTCCATCTTCACTTCAGATTCGGTTTCTATCTTCTTCTTTTTCTTCCTTCTGTTCTCGCATGTTAAGATTAGTTTCCCTTCTGTTCATAATTGCTTCTGCTCTGTCTTCCGTTCCTTTTTCTGAAGTTCTTCTGCTTCTTCCTCTTCCTCCTCTCCTCCTCCTCTTCCTTCTGCTTATCATCATCATCATCATCATCTTCTTCTTCTTTCTTCCTTCTTCTTTCTTCTTCTTCTTCTTCTTCTTCTTCGGCTGCTGCTGCTGTTGCTCCTACTGCTGCTGTTTCTTTGCCACACTTGCGTAGACACAACTGATCGCCAAGGAGATTGACAGGAGAGCACGAAGAAGAACACTGCTGCCACACGAAGGACCCGTGTATTCTTCCCATAGATTACCTGACTGACAGACACCCTGACAGCAGCCTATATGATGCACTCAGACCTGTAAGGCTACACCTCCAATTTGCTGTCGGCGTGATTCTCCATCCCAGATGAGAATAATTTGCTAGAGGGTAAAAAATGCCTTCGAAAAGGTCTGGGCTCTCCTCAGTTTGCACACCGAAACTGAAGCCTTCCATCCCTTCCCTCTCTCCCCTGCTCTTCCCCATTCCCCTTCCAATTAGCGTTTCTGCCTGGCTGGCATGAACTGCCAGCGCATCACAATTTTGAAACTTCCAGCCAGTCAGAACTCTCATTTTTCTTGACGAGGACTGAATCTTGTTTTGCAACACAGAGAGAAAGCCGATCTCTCTCTTTCAAAACTGGTAAAAAAAAAAGAAGAAGAGAATATAAGGAGATACTACCTTTTTTCCTCACTTGTGAAAACAGTACGAAACATTTGTATCATGTGTGGACACTCTCTTTTGCATCACATGTGAAGATGTTAAACTATATTTGTGTAAAGTAGAAACTGCCTTTTGCATTACATGTAAAAACATTACACAACATTATATGACGTGGACACTACCTATAGCATCACATGTTAAGACATTACACAACATTTATATCAAGTAGACATTAGCTACAGCATCACATGTCAAGACATTACACAACATCTGTATTAAGCTGACACTACTTTCTGCATCAAATGTGAAGACATTACACAAAACTTGTATTAAGTGAACTCTTCCTTGTGCATCACATGTGAAGACATTACACAGCATTTGAAGCGGACACCACCTTTTCGCATCACATGTGAAAACATTACAAAAAATTTGTTTTAAGAGGACACTACCTTTTGTATTACATGTGAAGACATTTCACAACATTTGTATTATGCGTAATATTCAAAAGAGGCCGTATTTCTGTTAAAAAGGGAGAAAATAATGTGTATGGAATACAACGAACGTGTGTGGGTGTACAGGTGTACTACTGCCAGACTTCTTATGAGGAAGCGGCTGCTATCCTGAATACGTCACGCTTCTCTCTCTCTCTCTCGTCATTCTCTCTCTCTCTCTCTCTCCCCTCTCTCTCTCTCTCTCTCATCTCTCTCCTCTCTCTCTCCTCTCTCTCTCTCTCCTTGTGCCTGTTTTCCCTGACTTGACCATTGCTGCTGTCAGCCGGGGAATACGGAATGCTCGTCATGCCAAAGGCGCGTCAGGGCTCGGCACCGTCGATGTACTGAAAGGAGGAGCACAACCATAAGTCATGTGCTTTAAAGTCCGGCCGATTACGAGGGCCCTAACATAGGGAGGGGGTGGGGGTGGGCGGGTGGGGTGGGAGTGAAAACTGTCAAAAAAAAAAAATCAGAATTATCCGACATCAACTTTTAAGAATGATGTCAACAAGCGACACCAAACATTACCACCGCCATATATCTATGTAAGTATTATAAGCAGACGGAGATTAAAGTAATAACGATAGCGCTGGAGGTCGTGATGATAATGGAGATGATGAAAATGATGGTATAAAATGAATATGTGATTTCTGTTTGTTTGCCTTTTTTTTGGGGGGGGGGGGGGGGGGGGGGGGGTGGGGGAGGGGGGGGGGGCAGATGGAGGGTGGAGGGGAAATAAGGGAGGAGGTACAGCTCCAAAAGTACACAAATCAAAAGTAAAATGAACAAAACATTCTCATGCTGGTCGAGTGCTGGGGACAATTCTTTCGTGCATTTTCTACCTCTGCTGTGTGTGACGCCTGTGGAACACATATTCGTAACTAGCACACACACACACACACACAACACACACACACACACACACACACACAACACACATACACACAGACACATACACAACACACACACACACAAACACATACACACACAACACACACACACACACACACACACACACACACACACACACTAAAAGGAAATTTACAGTTCTTACCCACACCCACACCTCTAATGAATGCATATCTCGCATCAAAACATCATCATCCTTTACACAATGTTTCACGGATGAAATTCTCTTTAAAACCCCCAAACATTCTGACCCCGACCCCGACCCTCTTCCACACAAACGCTACAGTGCCACTCATGAAATAATCAGCGACTGTCGCCAACAGCAATATCATCCATCACACGGGAGTCGCGGACTGGACTTCTCTGCCGATCTGACTAGGCGAGCAGCACGGCGTTTGGTGCGTTTCCCGTAAGGTTGAACTTTGAAATACTGACTGGTCTGAATGGTGTGGGCCTCTTTGCAATGGAAAGTTCTCACGGCAAGTTTGGTTCTGTGACAAAAGCCTTTAGTCAAGAATGGCGCAGGATCTCCTCCAATGAGTTGCCCCGAGGAAATCTGAATTAAACTGCTCCTTATAAACATCGAACTGAAAAGCGTACTAGGGCGATGGTGTGCGGAAAATCAATTAGACGTGGGAAAAACAGATGAATTAGCGGGACAGAAACTTGATTGTGGATGGTGGTATGAATACATGCTGACGCGTATGTGTGTGTGTGTGTGTGTGTGTGTGTGTGTGTGTGTGTGTGTGTGTGCTGTGTGTGTGTGTGTGTTGCGTGCGTGTGTGTGTGTGTGTGTATGTGTGTGTGTGTGTGTGTGTGTGTGTGTGTGTGAAGTCCACCCACACACACACACACACACACACACACACAAAATGCGCAGGATGAAAGAGAGAAAGAGAAGAGAGAGAGAGAGAGAGAGAGAGAGAGAGAGAGAGAGAGAGAGAAGAAGAAAACAGAAGAAAAGAGTGAGAGGAAGAAACGGAGGGAGGTAGGAGACACTGACAGACAGAGAGACAGACAAGACAGCAGACAGACAGACAGACACACACACACACACACACACACACACACACACACACACACACACACACACACACACACACACACACACACACACACACACACACACACACACACACACACGGAAGAGTGACGTAATCAGGATCTGCAGTCTGGCATCCCGGCTGACATTTGCCTGCAGTGCCAGACCACGCCAGTAAATGCTATCAGCCGCATGGCGGCGGAAAGGGAAAAAGGGCGTGGAAAAGGGAGTGAGGAGGGTGGTGGAGACAGGGAGTAAGTGGAAGGAAAAGGCAGGCAAAAAAGTAGTAGGGACAAGGAAGAGCAGGATGGGGGCGGGGGTGGGGGGTGTGGGGGGGGGGGGTGGAGGAAAGAGAAGGGCGGTAGAGAGAGGAGGACGGGAGAGTGGAAGGGGGAAGGGGCTGGTCTGCAACACTGATGTTAAGGCCAACGGTCTGGAGCCCAGTCATTGATCATTGTAATGCACCACTCACAGTGAAACCTGTTTCTTTCAGAGTGTTGGGACTTGCAGGCTGTGAGACGTTGACATTCTACAGCAGCCTCCATTAAAACCCTGTACAGAGATGTCCCATCTGATGTGGTGATTTTTGAATTTCTGAAAGAGATCAACATTTTTCCATCTGATGTAAGATTTTACAGAAGAAACGTATTCAACAGACTTTCCGTTGTGTTTTCAGAAGGTACATTTTAAAGGGGAGGGAGAGAGAGAGAGAGAGAGAGAGAGAGAGAGAGAGAGAGAGAGAGAGAGAGAGTGTGAGAGAGGTTGTGTGTGTGTGTGTGCGTGTGTGTGTTTTGAATGACTCGTAAGCTGACCCTTAAAAAAAAAGGGGGGGGGGGGGGGAATCCAAATTCACTGGGAGTAAGAGGACCTTGAAACAACAAAGGTATCGATGGACTGAACATCTACAGTGTGCAGGCGCAGTACGGTCACTATGACCTTTAGACCAGATACCCAAGTGGCACCACTGATTCCAATGACACAAGAACTGTGTTCTGATATCACGGCGATGGAATTATTATACGCGTGTAGTCTATCGGCAATCAAGCAAAGCCGTTTTTTTCCTGTCGCAACCATATCGATTTTCATCCACCAACGCAGTTCTACACTAAATCTTTAACAAGCAGCTGTTACGACTGATACAAGTTACATCAGAGGCTGACACCGATCGTGCCACCCACGCAAACACGCACGCACACACACACGCACGCACATGGCACACGTACACACGCAAACCCACATCACTGAAATTATGAGATCTGGACGCAAGACCAACGGCTGTAGCTGATGTTGTCGGACAACTAATGATTAATGCTCTGCTTTAAGCAGTTATTACAGAACCACTCGTTGCTTTTGATGCCAAAGAAAATGTGCATCAAGTTCTCTTTGCTGTTCACTTCATGATTATCAGGTGTTCGTCTCTGTGAAACAGGGTCAGCGGCATCTTCTTATGGTGGTTGGAACTACAGCCACAAGAAAAAAAAAGTCTCAGAAGAAAAGTCAGCATAAATCAAATGTTATCGCCAGGAAATGACTCTCTCTCTCTCTCTCTCTCTCTGTATGTGTATGTGTGTGTGCGCAAGCGCACGCGAGCGTGTGTTGTTGTTGTTGTTGTGTGAGACTCTGTGTGTGTGTGTGTGTGTGTGTGTGTGTGTGTGTGTGTGTGTGTGTGTGTGTGTGTGTGTGTGTGTGCGTGTGCGCGCGCGAGAGCGCGCGCGCGCGTGTGTGTTCAAGCGAGAGCCACTGCTACGCCAGGGAACGCCTTCATAACATGTTATCATTTGCGAATCTCTCTCTCTCTCTCCTGATGATGATGTTTCCGCTTCTTAGCTACAAAGGTATGATAACTGACGTGTGTTCTAGGTTTGTTTTTGAGTCGTCCTATATTACCGTGGCAACAGAGTAGGTGGACGGGGAGCAGAAAGTTCACTTTCGGGTTGGCAATGAAGTTATTTACGTTCGCCTAAACGAACACAATCAATCACAGTAGAAAACAATCAACACGAACGATTCGTGGATCGAGGCTCATGACGCGTTCGAAAAAGCGTGGGCTCCAGGACAAACTCAGCTCAAGCATAAAATGTTTAATACTGGGACCGACAAAACTTTAGACGGGTTTATGTCGCAGCTGAGTTAGTCACGACGTTGCCACCGTTCTGCTCAAGATGAAAACAATCAACAACTGTCGGAAACAACCAACATAATACAACACACACACACAACACACACACACACACACACACACACACACACACACACACACACACACACAAGTTCAGAGTGCTTGCTAGCGCTGCCACATTTTCATCTTTTGAATGGATGCATACTTGTGTGTGTGTGTGTGTGTGTGTGTGTGTGTGTGTGTGTGTGTGTGTGTGTGTGTGATTGCGCGCGCGCGCTTGTGTGTGTGTGTGTTGTGTGATTGCGCGCGCGCGCGCGCGCGCGCGCGCGTGTGTGTGTGGTGTGTGAATAAGTGTGTGTGTGTGTGTGTGTGTGTGTGTGTGTGTGTGTGTGTGTGTGTGTGTGTGTGTGTGTGGATGGAGGACAGCAAAGAGGTGGACGTGGACGAGGGAAAGGGGGGAAGACACCACATATTTATCGATGGGTTCTTTCGCGGTTACTGCAGCATCAACGTTCACGTGTGTGTCGGCTGGTACACACACCTTGGTTACAATGGAGAAAAACTTCAACAGTAAAACATGGTCGGAAATGCGCATGTCAAGTCACGTCTTTCAAACGCAGCACGTTGAAGGAAGTCGTATTTTACACTGCTCATACTGTCTCTAGTGTGGATTGTGTGTGTGTGTGTGTGTGTGTGTGTGTGTGTGTGTGTGTGTGTGTGTGTGTGTGTGTGTGTTCACTTTAAGTTATTTAGTCGTCTTCTGATTTCAAAACACTTTTGACCTTTTTTGTTTGGGTGAATGTACCGAGAGCAACAATATGAAGTGTGCGTTGTGCGTTGTGTGGTGTGACCTTGTCTGTATTGTTGTCCTCTTTTATACAGGTGCATGGCACGTGACACATGGAACCAAAAAAGTGTTCGGTGATCTTGATCTGTTAGTAAATAAATTATGCACAGCTGAACCCGTCGAGGTGCCCGTAGTGAAATGGTTACAGCGTCTGCCTGCACAG
>CM065719.1:55604445-55609445 GCA_033310375.1 Conus canariensis | reverse complement strand
GACGTTCAGTTCGATTTGTCATTCAAACTGGGAAAGAAAGGGCGAGAAAGGCAGGGCTCGAACCCACGCACTTCTCACACGTTACGTGACTTTATATGCGTGGTGAGGATTGACATCTAGTATTTCCTCCAGGTTTTAATGTGTGGTGAGAATACTGAAATCCAGTATTTCCTCCAGGCTTTTATGTGTAACGAGGACTGACATCTAGTAGTATTTCCTCAAGGCTTTTATGTGTGACGAGGATTGACATCTAGTATTTCCTCCAGGCTTTTATGTGTGACGAGGATTGACATATAGTATTTCCTCCAGGTTTTAATGTGTGGTGAGAACTGACATCTAGTATTTCCTCCAGGCTTTTATGTGTGACGAGAATTGACATCTAGTATTTCCTCCAGGCTTTTATGTGTGACGAGGATTGACATCTAGTATTTCCTCCAAGCTTTTATGTGTGGTGAGGATTGACATCTAGTATTTCCTCCAGGCTTTTATGTGTGTTGAGATTTGACATCTAGTATTTCCTCCAGGCTTTTATGTTTGACGAGGATTGACATCTAGTATTTCCTCCAAGCTTTTATGAGTGGTGAGGATATATATATTTGATATCTAGTATTTCCTCCAGGTTTTTATTTTTATGTGTGTTGAGGATTGACATCTAGTATTTCCTCCTGGCTTTCATGTATGACGAGGATTGACATCTAGTATTTCCTCCAGGCTTTTATGTGTGGTGGGAACTGACATCCAGTGTTTCCTCCAAGCTTTTATGTGCATCGATCATCGACACACAGGTATGAATGTGTGGACTGACATGTAGCAAGATGAATTCCGATGTTCTTATCAATCGAAAGGAGTATTAAAATTTCGGTGAATCACGTATACTCGTATTAAGGTTTATGAATAAAAGACTGTGATGAAAAACAAGAGAAACACTGTCTAATTATCAATTCCGCTTCTTTCTGATTAAACCCACTTCATCTTCAATGCAAACATAAGTTGTCTCGCAGAGCTACAGGTAAAAAAAAGAAGAAAATCTTTCCTGATTATGTTCAGCCATTATCTTACTGATCATACACCAAAACAGTCAATACCTCTCTGGCTGGCCGGCAGAGTCACGGGGATTTTTAACTCTGGTGCCTAAAGCTCAGTCGGGGCTGTGATCTATATAGATTGACGTGCAGCATTTTGAGGAGGCTATCACGTACGGAGATTGATTGTCGACGTGAGTGTTATGGGCGTGAACTGACATGCAGTTTTTGTCCGGGTTGTTACGTACACTGTTACTGTAGTAGTTTGTCGAGCGAGAGTGACGTTAGCGGATTGACGTAACAGTATTTGTCGAGGAAAGTACGTGCAATGAGGGTGTTACGTACATGGATTGACGTGGATTATTTCTCAAGGCTGTAAACGGACGTGAATTAAAATGAATAAATCATATGTAGCATGTTGTCGGTGTTGTTATGTACATGCACTGGCAAGGACTGTGTTGTGCTGGCTGTTGCACGCATGGTCTGTTTTTTTTTTTTTTTTTTTTTTTTTTTTCGTTTTCGAGGTGTGCCCCACTAGGTTCTCCATCTCTACATTGTTGTGTACACAATAAATGAAAAAGAAAGGAAGAAAGTGATAGAATGTGGACAACGAGCAAACACGTGAAATAAAAACTTCGATGCCTTTTGCACTTCCGCATGTTGGAAGTACGTGCAAAGGCATCGAAGTTTTCGTCATCGTCAACAACAAACCCCAAATAAAAGAACTATTAGTAAAACCTGATGTGAGTCAGGGAGACCTTGACAACACTGTTTCATCATAGAAAGAAACGTTTCCTTCCTCGGTTGTCTTTTTTTATTTTTTTTCCTTCATGGTCTGATGTAGTGACTAACGGTGCGGTAGGTTGACATGTTAATGTCCGAAAACAGGTGTAAGGCCAGCGGGAAGACCAACTGCTCTGACTGGACAAGATGGATAAGCCAGTTCACTGCCACTCATCACCCCCTGTTGGAAGCCATCTTGCGGTGTGGGGCCGCAGGGGGCGATAGCGGTGAGGATGTGTGTGTAGGTGGGTGTATCTGATTCACAGCCTCAGATGAAAGCACATCTGTCGTCTCTTCTGATTAAACCTACAGAGCTCAGTGGATTAATAAACCGCTGCATGGTTCTCTGTCTGTCTGTCTGCCTCTTACACACCACACACACACACACACACACACACACACACACACACACACACACACACACACACACGAAAGAAAACGAGGCTTTCTGACCATTCCACACAGTCTAATTCAGATTGTGTAATTGTTTAAAACGCTTTCGAGCGCTTTGCTTCCATCTCTCTCTCTCTCTCTCTCTCTCTCTCTCTCTCTCTCTCTCTCTCTCTCTCTTCTTTCTTTCTGCGCGCTTGCTTGCTTTAGCTTTTGTTGTTTTTTAAGGGGGGGGGGGCAGTTTATTGAGGAAGGGTCTGTGTACCAGTCTCTGGGTGGGAGAAGAGAGAGAGAGAGAGAGAGAGAGAGAGAGAGAGAGAGAGAGAGAGAGAGAGAGAGAGAGAAGAATCACCCTGTATCTCGCGCATCACAAACAGCGGTTGTGTGTGTGTGTGTGTGTGTGTGTGTGTGTGTGTGTGTGTGTGTGTGTGTGTGTGTGTGTGTGTGTGTGTGTGTGTGTGTGTGTGTGTGTGTGTGTGTGCGTGCGTGTGTGCGTGTGAATGTGCATTTATGTGGCGGGGCGACAAAATGAAATGGTGAGCGTGTGTGTGTGTGTGTATGTGTGTATGTGTGTGTGTGTGTATGTGTGTGTGTGTGTGTGTGTGTGTGTGTGTTGTGTATGTGTGTGGTGTGTGTGTGTGTGTGTGTGTGTGTGTGTGTGTGTGTGTGTATGTGTGTGTGTGTATGTGTGTGTGTGTGTGTGTGTGTGTGTGTGTGTGTGTGTGTGTGTGTGTGTGTGTGTGTGTGTGAAAATGTGCGCGCGAGCATACGTACGGACAGACAACACTGATGAATGGACCGTGAAGCACTTCACCGTGAAATCAACCACTTGCTCACAACCGTCAGAAAGGGGGGGGGGGGGGGGGGCAACTTTTGCAACGTTCATCATTGCACTGCAGCGCCCACCCCCTCCTTCCCCCTATTCTCCACTCCCGCTCCCCCCTACCCCCCTCCCCCTCTCTCTCTCTCTCTCTCTCTCTCTCTCTCTCCCTCTGCCATCCCTACCTCAGTGGCCCTGGTGGATTCCGACACCAATGACCAGCTCTGCCTTATTGCAACCGAGCACCGACAGTCTACCACCACCACTACAGGGAACAGCAAAAAAAAAAAAAAAAAAAAAAAAAAAAACAAAAAAAAAACAGGTCGTCACTGGCAACCCACCAGAACCAGAACAGACATGGCACTTCTGCCTCGTCACTTCCTCAATGGTCAAATCCGTGTTCCATCAACATACGTTGGACACCGCGTGTAACCTCCCCGCTGAGAGCGATAATCGCATAGTCGCGGAACCACTGCGTCCGACCGACTCCAGTGACATTGAAACCACCAGTACCACCGACCTTGACATGAACTCGCAAAGGTCATAGCCATCTTTCTCTGTCTTCCTTTCTCTCTCTCTCTCTCTCTCTCTTCCTTCTCTCTCTCTCTCTCTCTCTCTCTCTCTCTTCTCTCCTCTCTCTCTGGAACCAGCGACAGGAGTCTGCGTCTGCGCCATTATGTCCGGCCGACAACAGTTACACTGAAACCGCCTACACGGACAACCTTGACACGAACTCGCAAGGGTCATGGTCATTCCTCTCTCTCTCTCTCTCTCTCTCTCTCTCTCTCTCTCTCTCTCTCTTGGCCACATCCTGTCTTCAGGGATGTTGACCTCGTCCTTGGACCAAAATATTCTCTATGAAACCTTTTTGTTTTAAGAGATGATGTCTGAACAAGACACCGGTACACATATTTTTTGGAAAGTTTTGTCATCCGTTCCACCAGTATTCGTGTGTTGACGCAAGGGCTAAACTTAACGCCTGAAACAAAGGACTTGGTGGAGGTTCGACTGTGGACAGATGTTAAATCCCACAGAGAAACTCTCGTCTAACCCGGCTGTTTTAAGCTGGAACTGAACCCAGGACCTCTAGATCAAGACAACAATGCTCTAGCCACTATGCCAACCAGGCCCCCAGAGTGAAAACAACGGGCCACATCTGACCGCGGTCATAAACAACCCCACACCAAAACCATTACATTAAAATTTAAACTCATTTATGGTCAGGTCGTTAGCTTGGTTTGTGTACGAATCATTTCTTTGTCAAATGAGAGAATCATATGCTTAAGAAAGGCTTCAGGCGGATTCTCCGATTCTCTTGCATGGAGCATGACACGAATGAATGGAAGGATTAATGTCTCTGGTCTGCGCAAGCCAGCACATACGATGGTAGACAAGAATCTCCGAGTCTTCTATAGCAGATATCAAGAACCGTAATCTTTCACTGGTACAGGTATATACCTCGTCATGGTTCCCTGTGCAGGTGGCCATTGCACGAGGTACAGAAGAAGGTGGACGTCCCAGACACAATCTGAAAAAGTGCCGGATGGACAGCGCAGAGGACTAGGATGATGACCACACCTCTGGACTAGGATGATTACCACACCTCTGGACTAGGATGATTACCACACCTCTGGACTAGGATGATGACCACACCTCTCTGGACTAGGATGATTACCACACCTCTGGACTAGGATGATTACCACACCTCTGGACTAGGATGATTACCACACCTCTGGACTAGGATGATTACCACACCTCTCTGGACTAGGATGATTACCACCTCTGGACTAGGATGAATACCACACCTCTGGACTAGGATGATTACCACACCTCTGGACTAGGATGATTACCACACCTCTGGACTAGGATGATTACCACACCTCTGGACTAGGATGATTACCACACCTCTGGACTAGGATGATTACCACACCTCTCTGGACTAGGATGATTACCACACCTCTGGACTAGGATGATTACCACACCTC
>CM065719.1:55581945-55594445 GCA_033310375.1 Conus canariensis | reverse complement strand
TGTATGTGACCATGATGAGATGATGATGATGATGATGATGATCATCATCATCATCATCATCATCATCATCATCATCGTCGTCGTCGTCGTCATCATCGTTGTCGTCGTCATCATCATCGTCGTCATCATCATCTTCATCATCATCAATATTGTCGTCGTCGTCGTCATCGCAATTATCACCATGACGCAATTTTTTTTTGGTTGTTTATCATAATTATCATCACCATCGTTGTCGTCGTCGTCATCGTAATCATCATCATCGTAAAAGTTTTGTTCTTCGTCGTCGTCATCATCATCATCATCATCATCATCATCACCGTCCTCGCCATGATCATCAGCATGATAAAAGTTTCTTTTTTCCTTTTTAAAATAAATAATTTGTATGTGGTTTTTTTTTTTTTGTTAATTCATTTCATTATAACTATCATTGATATTGTTGTTATCATTATTATCATTGTAATTATTATTATTATCATTATTATCTTGCTGCTGCTGTTAATGATGATCATGGTTATCATGGTTTATATGACGATGGCACGTTGGTGGTAATGACGACAGCCTAAATCATCAAGATGATAATACGAGCGCTGCGATGCGGCTGCTGCTGCTGCTGATGATGACGATGATGATGGCGACGATGAGGAGGAGGAGCATCACTGGGGACGAGGATAACCACAATGGTGACGAAGACCACAACCTTACTGATGATAATGATGCCAGTGCTGTTTAGCTGCTGCTGCTGCTGGCGATGATGATGATGACAAGATGACGCTGGTGTGGTGACGACCGAAACGAATTGAGAAAGCGGAGACGCCCCAAAAACCAGGGGAGAACATTAATGTTAAAATGCCACCGTGGTTCACAAGAATCAGAGCAGTTAGCGCCCCTGACTTCCTTATCCACTGAAGTAAAGTCTCGTGAGCAAGGCCTTTGGTAATGATGGCGGTAGAAGCTGCACACTTGCTGCAGAAGCAGTAGGAATGCTCTCAACAGCAGCCATGTCACTGGCAGCATCAGCAGCATAAGTATAGCAGCAGCAGTAACAACAGTAGCAACATCAGCAGCAGCATAAGTATAGCAGCAGCAGCAGCAGCAGTAGTAGCAGCATTTCTAGTAATAGATGCAGAGGTTGTAGTTACGTAACAGCAGCGGCAGCGACAGTAAGCAGTAGTAGTAGTAGTAGTAGTAATAGTAGAAGTAGCGGTTGTTGTTGTTGTAGTAATAGCAGAAGTAGCAGCAGCAACAGTATCAGTAGTAGCAGTAGCAGTAGTAGGGTCAGAAACAACAACAATGGATTGAAGAGCAGCAGCAGCAGCGGCAGCAGCTAAAGTAGTGTTAATATATGTAATAGTCATGCAAGCAGCAGTAATAAAAGCAGCGGCAGCAGCAATATCATCAAATCCTGCAAAGCTGCAGTACCAGACGCAGCAATAGTAGAAGTAGTGTCAGAAGTATTAAAGCAGCAACAACATCGCTAAACAGCATCAACAGTGGTATAGTCATGGTAGCCTAGGCATCAGCGACAGCATGTACAGTAACAGGAATGGCAGCACCAAACACGCCGGATAGCGGCAAACACTGCAGAAGTAGCAACAGAACAAGTTTGTAAAAGAACAGCAGCAACTGTAGCAGCAGTTGCAGCAAAAGCAGCAGTATCGCCGAGTAACTGCGCAGCAATCATTTCCAGTTGTAGTAGTCTGTAAGAGCGGTCATAGTCATACCAACAGCCGCAGTAAATCCATTTGTAGCAAAAGCAACAGTTGTTGTTGCAGCTGTCTTGTGATAACAATAGCAGCAGACCTCATATCAAGAAAAAAAAATTCAAATCGATAGCTGCATGGAAGCGGTTTTCACTATCATCAAATGAAATGGAAACGGAGATCTTTTCCACTTCCTCCCTATCATACACAGGACATGTAACGTGGACTCGAATGGCCACAGCTGGTTTTATTTTCTTTCATTCTTTTTATTTTATTTTCTTCTTTTTTTTTTTTTTGAAGACGAACCAGACAGAAAGAGAAACCAGGTGAACATAACGAGCCCATTAGTCTAGGAAAACCTGGCAAAGTTTGGGAAAGAAACATGGGGATGTTTTCTCAAACTGTAGCTAAATGTACTTACCATGTTAAACTCTCGCCAGCTATAGCAGTTGGATAACCCCGTTAGGCTAAATTTTAGTGGCTGACGCAGTAATAAGACGCCCTGCTACCGCCTTCCGTCTCTAGTAGCAGCGAACGCCAGGTCATTTCCGGTTCCTGTGCTCATTCTTTGGCCCGGAATCCAAGTACCCCGGCTGAACCATAGCGAAATTTGACAGGAAGGGCGAGACTATGACTTAAACGGTGAGTGTATTTAACCGAACAACGAGTATCTGAAACAATCCCCATTTTGTATACTGTATAACTGTATCATGTCACTGTTGCAGAACAGTAACAGGAGGAGGGCGAATTGCCTTGGTAGTTCCAAGGTGAGAAGAAAGGGTGGTTAAGGCCGAGTTAGCTGCGATGAAGGAGATTCCCTCGGAGGCATCAGCACCGTTCATGCGAATATCATTGAGACAGAAATTAATAGATGGGTTCTCTGCGCGCCAGAAAAACTCTCCACTTGGCGGCTTAAGAGGAACCGAGTTCTGGAATGAAACCTAGGGAATCAAAATTTTCTCTACCTTTACGGAACAGCTCATTAGGAACGCCGATTTTAATTTTTTTTTTTTTTTTTTTTTTTGAGGAGACAGGGACTTCTTTCAGTGCCACGCAGTTCCCTCAAAAGGGGAACACACTCACAGGCATTTGAACAGTCCTATTCTTCAGCAAAGGAACACAGACTAGCCTTACGTTTCTTAGTCTCAGGTCTTCTTCAGTACGCCCGTCAAACGGCAGAAATACGTTGGGGCCATCGAGACCGTGATACAGACACTAAAGAAGATGTATCACTCTCTTTGCTCCTTTCGTGTTGTCGTTCTTTTTTTTTTCTTTTTTTTTTTTTTTTTTTTTTAGCTTCGTTTTCTGTAGAATAGGGGCCTGCAAACATAAGGGAGTCGATGGATCATAACACTAGGTTTTAAACTCTTCTTCTATATCGTCTAAAAATATCACAAGTCGCTGGAAATCGAAACATGTTGTTACAGCGGCTGTAATTCAACTGCTAAAAACCGGCTGCAGCTTTTAACTTGGCTTAAGAAGTCTCAACAGAAACGAAGAGGAAATCACAATGGCAGTAGCAGCAGCAGCGGTTGGTCTAATAGTGACAGTATGATGGAGACACCAGCAACATCAATGATACTATTGTGATCTCAGAATCCGTCAAACGTCACGTGCAGATCTAAGGACACAGAAATCAGTGCTATTCTTTTTTGGTCCACTCACCGTTTCACCGTCGATTTTCCACCGGATGGACGGCATGGGGATCCCCGCTGCCTCACAGGTAAACGACGACAGGGCATGGTAGGGACGAATGATCTCCCTTTGGGGATATTTGATGAGAGTGGCCTCCGCTGTGAACACAGATCGTCACCAGTTCTGAAGTAATCATACAAAATTTAATTATCTGAATACAATTATGTACTTGCCAAGGTAATTACAGAAATTGCAGTTATCTGAATAGAATTATGTACTTGCCAAGGTAATCATAGAAAATGTTATCTGAATACAATTATGTACTTGACAAGGTAATTATAGAAAATTTAGTTATCTGAATACAATTATGTACTTGCCAAGGTAATTATAGAAAATTTAGTTATCTAAATACAATTGTGTACATGACAAGGTAATTATAGAAAATTTAGTTATTTGAATACAATTATGAACTTGCTAAGGTAATTATAGAAAATTTAGTTATCTGGAAACATTAAGAACTTGCCAAGGCAACTACAGAAAATTTAGTTATCTGAATACAATTATGTACTTGCCAAGGTAATTACAGAAAATTTAGTTATCTGAATACAATTATGAACTTGCCTAGGCAATCATAGAAAAGTTAGTTATCTAAATACAAGTATGAACTTGCCAAGGCAATCATAGAAAATTTAGTTATCTAAACAATTATGAACTTGCCCAGGTAATTATAGAAAATTTAGTTATCTGAGTACAACTATGTACTTGCCATGGTAATTACAGAAAATTTAGTTCTCTGAATACAATTATGTACTTGCCAAGGTAATTACAGAAAATGTAGTTCTCTGAATACAGTCATGTACCTACATATGTTGTGTAAATGTGAACAGGTGGACGGACATTCATTGGTTGCATGGTTCACTCATGTGATACCCTTTGCTCACCAAAATCGTCCGACAAGATAAAATGTTGCAGTTTTCAAAATAAGTGCACAGACCTAATCTGACAATTCATTAAAAAAATTCAGAGAGAGAGAGAGAGAGAGAGAGAGAGTCTGTCGTATACTTTTATGGAAGCAACATTCAGACTATACATAACACCCAGGGATACCCGAATAAGAAATTAATACGCCTTAATTTCCATCATCACCTAAGCTCACATCCTAATAATCATCTTGGTGCAAGTGTTGTTCAACTTTTAACAAAACATGCCTAAACTCAAAGGCTTATAATTCAGTCTTTCATGTATCGCATGAGAGAGAGGGCGGAGGAAGGGAGGGAGAAAGAAAGGGAGCGAGAAAAGAGAGAGACAGACAGACAGACGTACATACATACAGAGAAGAATATAATTATCATACATTTGATATATATATATATATAAAAAATAAACTAATAAATTCCAAAGATAAGTACCGAGCACCATTCCAGCAACTTACAGAGCAGCTTGGTGTTGCAATGATTGCAAGAAATATTCAATTATAAACAAAGCTTGCTCTTATGTCTTAGATTGAAGAAATAGGGGGAGATAAGCATTCATATCTGCAGTGATAGATCATTCTGCCTAACTAACAGTATGTGCTTGAGTGGGTGAATGGGGAAAAATAAAATAAATGCTTCTCAAAATGAGCCTTCAGCAAGCTTATAGTCTCCAAGTGGGAGACGATCTCCAATGGGGAGGAAACCCACTAACATATAACTCCTGGTCAGATACCGATATTTCGAAACCTGATTGTTTCTCCTCAGTGACCGTGGAAAGTGGTAATTTGACTCCTCTGCCTTTTCGATTTTAAGAAGAATGCTATCCCAGAAAAGGCTGGTGTGCAATACCGTAGTATGTTTGTTGAGTTTTCAAAAAAACAACCAAAGGTGCCACCTAAGAAGCAAAAGAAAATCATGAAAGAGCAAAACAAGCTACATTTTCTTGTGAAAAGTAGAAAATATAAAAAGATAACCTCTTAAGACACAAGTGCTGAGGGCCAGTTCTTGGAATGAATCCGCAAGGGACTAAATTACAATAAACTAATAAATTCCAAAGATAAGTACCGAGCACCATTCCAGCAACTTACAGAGCAGCTTGGTGTTGCAATGACTGCAAGAAATATTCAATTATAAACAAAGCTTGCTCTTATGTCTTAGATTGAAGAAATAGGGGGAGATAAGCATTCATATCTGCAGTGGTAGATCATTCTTCTGCTTCTTAGGTGGCACCTTTGGTTGTTTTTTTGAAAACTCAACAAATGTTAGTGGGTTTCCTCCCCATTGGAGATCGTCTCCCACTTGGAGACTATAAGCTTGCTGAAGGCTCATTTTGAGAAGCATTTATTTTATTTTTCCCCATTCACCCACTCAAGCACATACTGTTAGTTAGGCAGAATGATCTACCACTGCAGATATGAATGCTTATCTCCCCCTATTTCTTCAATCTAAGACATAAGAGCAAGCTTTGTTTATAATTGAATATATATATATATATATATATATGAGGAAGGCAATAATAAGCCGAAATATTGGTGCAAAATCAATACACTTGTGTTTCTTTTTTAATCTCTGAACGTTTGTTTATATATATATATATATTGTTTTTATTCTACTACATTTCGCTTGCTGCTTTGGGGGTACTGTTGGATTCTTTTTGAACCCTTGGTGGTGAGAACACCGCAGAATTACGGACTGTGGTGTGTCTCTATTTGTCGCCAAGAGCACAGACACAATCAGCCGTGTCTCCCTGATGAGTCCGATCCAGCGGACGAAAGGCCTGGGAGCAGGCGATACATATAGATCTGCCTTTGAGAGGGATTGCGATGGTTCCCTCATGCAGCTAGTGAAGGGTTTTCATATTTATAATATACATTTTCCCATTTTCTTCATCTTCAACCCCCTTTTTTTAAAAATTTCAAATCTTTGCCATGTCATTACTACAATGATGGAAGAATTGTTAACCTGCACTTGTTTTCCCCCACTACTTAATTGTTCAGCTCTCTCTCTCTCTCTCTCTCTCTCTCTATATATATATATATTTATATAATGTGTGTGTGTGCGCGTGCGTGCGTGCAGGCGTGTGTGTGCGTGCGTGCGTGTGTGTGTGTGTGTGTGTGTGCGCACGCGCGTGTGTACACGTGTGCATAAAAGAGAAACAAGGAGGGAAAAAGAGGGAATGAAAAAGTGAATGTCTAGAGAAAGAGACAGTGAGGGGAGAGAAAGTCGGGGAGGGAGTGGTATTAGTTACAGACAGAAAGAAAGAACGCCTACACTGACAGACAGGTAGACACACAGACTGACAGACAGACACACACACACACACACACACACACACACACACACACACACACACACACACATACACGCGCACGCACGCACGCTTATACACGCACAAACAAACACACATACACAGACTCTGAGAGAGAGAGAGAGAGAGAGAGAGAGAGAGAGAGAGAGAGAGAGAGAGAGAGAGAGAGAGCGACTTCAAAAAAAAAAAAAAGGCGCCCGACTTTTTTTTTCTTTTTTTTTTGTGTACTGCCGCCTACGGTTGACATAACGAACATCGCCCGCGAAGCTTGTGTCAGCCGTTCCGTACCCGAGCAGAGATCTATAGCAGAGGTGGGTGGAAACGTAGACTGAAGAGAGAGAGAGAGAGAGAGAGAGAGAGAGAGAGAGAGAGAGAGAGAGAGAGAGAGAGAGAGAGAGAGGGGTGTAGGTTCAATACAACACACGTCATACCCTCGGTACAGAGAAGCACTGAGGTCAGGGTCACTTTCAGACTTCTTTCTCACTCTGGAAAAGGCAACGAACGACTGGAAGAAGCGAGAGGGGGTGAAGCGAAGGGCGGGGTGGGGGTTGGGTTGTGTGTGTGTGGGGGGGGGGGGGGGGGGGGAGGGGGGGTCTTGGCAGATCAAAAATAAAAATTAAGGAGGAAAAAAAAAAAACCCAACGAAATAAAAACCGAAATAAAGGAAGAAGTATATTAGGCCATATTGGGATAGACGAATTAATCGAGTGATGGAGATGGGAGAGAGGGAAGAGGAGGAGAGAGAAGAGAGAGAGGAGAGAGAGACAGAGAGACAGAGAGACAGACACAGAGGTGTAGGAGAGAGAGAGAGAGAGAGAGAGAGAGAGAGAGAGAGAGAGAGAGAGAGAGAGTGAGAGAGAGAGAGAGAGAGTGAGACAGAGAGAGAATGAGGTGAGAAAGACATAGAGAGAGGAACAGAGAGAGAGACAAAGCGAAGAGAGAGAAAAGAAGAAGACAAAGGAGGAAGAGAGCAGAGAGAGAGAGAGAGAGAGAGAGAGAGAGAGAGAGAGAGAGAGAGAGAGAGAGAGAGAATGGGACGGGGTGGTGTGGGTCGAGGGGGGAGGGAGATGGGGAGAGCGAGACACATACAGACAGATAGAGTAGAAGGGATTTATAATGGGAGACGAAAATCAAAGACTAGAACCAGTGGAAGGTGCACAGAGAAACAACACCACCAACAAAATCGTGGAACCCAGTGTGGTCCTGGTATGTTTAGTGTCTGCAGGTGTAAAATCTCTGGTGTCTGTCTAGACAGGAGCCGTGAAAGAGAGAGAGAGAGAGAGAGAGAGAGAGAGAGAGAGAGAGGAGAGAGAGAGAGAGAGAGAGAGAGAGAGAGAGATGGTTGGCTCATGACAGTCTGTTCATCTACGTTGATTTTACATCCTACATAGAATTAGTCAATATATTAATTAATGATGATCAGCAGAATAAACTGAAGCCAAAACCAAAATCAAAACATATCAACAAAAAAAGAAAAGGGTAAGAGGAGGGAACAGAGATATAGGATGGGACAGGGTGGGAAATAGATTACAAGTAGGGGGAGTGTAACAGTAAATGATTTACCAAAACAAAACAACACAAGACAAAAGTAAACAAAACAAAAACAAAAAGAAAACAACCAATCGGGCAATGTAAAAATGACTGGCCTGTTAAGTTTTAAAACAAACCACTTTTAAAGTTTTTTTTCCCAAACAATGACTGAACATCTGTAACTGGCAATACATTTCTTTTTCTAAGAGACGAAAATGTTTTCTTTGTTTATATTAAAGTCAGATTTGTTCAACTTTCACTTTTTCATTACTTATGCATTTAATTTCTTTGCAATGTCATCTAAACGCTAAACATTTGATAATCCTACTAGGACTTTTAATGAAAAGGATTTACTTGTGTCAGTATGAGGGAAAAACAACAACCGCCCATATATATATATATATATGTGTGTGTGTGTGTGTGCGCGCGCGCGCGCGCGCGCGCGCATGCGCGCAAGTGCGTGATTATTGACCGTTTGCTCGTTTAAATGATCGATCAATATGTATGCCTGTATTTATGCGCGCGCACGCCTGTATGTGTTTGTGTGCACGTGCGCGTGCATTCATGCCAGGGAACACATGTTTATGGAAAACTATGCTTCTGCGTGTGTGTGGGGGGGGGGGGGGGGGGGAGTGGGGAGGAGTGAATGCGTGTGTGTGTGTCCATGCGTGCGTGCGTGCGTGCGTGCGTGAGTGAGTGTGTGTGTGTGTGTGTGTGTGTGTGTGTGTGTGTGTGTGTGTTGTTGTTGTTTGTGTACATGTGGGAAACAAGCAACAAAATTATCTGTGGTCAAGATGTTCCGTTTCCCATCATGAATGATCAACAAATAAAGCGGTAGGAAAAAAAAAAATCAAATGAAAACAAAACCAAACAGTTTTATTCAACTGCGTGTCATTTAAAAAAAATAATGATTTTCGTTCCTAAATTCTTATTACGGTGTACATTCTTTATTCACCTCCACTGCTACGCTCTTTTCTTCCGTTTTCTACTCATCAACATCTTCGGTGTCACTCATTCTGTATGAGATCCGCCTCACATCAGTAAATATTGATGACAAACCGGTTCACGCGACTAAACGGTCTCTGACGGTCGTTTCACAATAGATACAGGCGGCAAACTGGTCTGCGTTACCTTTTGGATCGAGAATTCGCTGCTGGTATGTCGCCGGCGTCAAACCTGTTACAGCGTTTGATTGGTTTCTCCTAAAAAAAAAAAATTCGCCTGTTACGATCCACGTCAAAATGCTTCATAATGCAACGCGGGCCTTTTATTTTCTTTCCTTTTCTTCTTCTATTTTGATGCTGGTTTTCACAGTTCAGACACTTTTTCATTTCAACCCTCAGAGTAAGGTGATACAACGCTCTGTTTATTTTTTTCTTCTTTTCTATTTCTTTCTATCTATTTCGTTTTTTTTTGTTTTTTTTTTCTCTAGATTGCGCCGACCCGTGTTCAACATTTAATATCTTCCGGTATCTCCTTTCTGCACGGAACAGTCGCCAGGGAATCATAGCCATCTAGTTTTGTTAGTTTCCCGATTACTGCATGCTACACCAAGCGATGCGCGTGCTAAATTGTAGCTTTTCCAGCATGATTCGGCAATAAGCGCTGCGAAAAACAGATTGACTATGAACATAAGATCAATGAATATTTTAGTTAGTTACTTCAAATAAATTCTTAAACATTGTTCTTATAAGATGAACATACTGCGCCAACATGGGCCTCAGTTTAAATTGAATGTGACTAACAGCGAAGATGCACCAAAAAATATACGTTGCCTTCAAGCCATCATCTATGGCTCTGTACTTTAATATGTATGTTTGTGGTGGCTTGTTCCTTTGCTTTAACTTTGTGCACAAGTCAGTTCATGAGTGGATTAAAAAAAATAAAAACCCCGCCATGGGAACTAATGGCAGGTTCAGTCTGAAAAGTTACCGCCCTTGTACTTTAATAGGCAATGTATGTAAAATACTAATGTCGACGTCTATGTATCATTAAGAAGATTTAATATTCCATGAAAATATATATTACTTTGTAGATAATCAATGAATTCGTGAGCAGTAACTTCACAACATTCATATTAAGAGGGGGAAAAAAACAGCTAAAAGTCTTGCTGAAGAATCCCGGCGTTTGATCTGGATCTGTATCACGGATACTCAACCAGTTTCGCCTTTATGTTAAGATCAATCATGATGGGTTTGTTCGTTGGCCACTTTGCGTCTTTCTATTACACAACTTCATTGTCCTGCAAAAAAAACGTTTGAGGATGTTGAGAAATTTTCTCAGACGCAATTCGGCAATGATTGGAATTTCTTGAGCGTACTGAAAATGTTTGATTATACTGGGGAAGTTAATGATGCAGCACAATGTCTGACTACAGACTAACCTTTCCCTTATCCTGGTCATCAGTTGTTATCATGGGGGGTGCATGCTCCATTTACCATGTACCGACACAGATTAAAGGTGAAGGCAAATAAGGATCGGGGAAAGTACGGAGTACACGTAACCACGCTGAGCAGAAACGCCAGAATAAAGTTTAACGTGCATCTATTCATTTATCTATTTAATCGTTTATTCATCTATTTATTCATTTATCCATTTATTTACCTTGCTTAAATATTGCAATAACTACGGTAATCGAGCCAAATCCTACACACGACACTTCGATCGAGGCCAGGCCTCTTCAACCTCACCTATGGAGCAAAAGAAGCATGACCTTGAAACATGCTCAAGCTCTGTGGTCAGTGCGTTGCTAAGGCCAACACTACACGCATGACTGTCTCTATGCCAGAGAGGAGAAATACCTGAGTAAGTCATCTCATGGATGAAATAGCTTTTGTGTTCATCTCTGCTGAATAGCCATAACGGGTGACTGTATAGCAAGTTGTGACGATCTCACCTATGGACGAAGGGGGGGGGGGGGGGTGGGGGGGGGGGGGGGGGGGGGGATAGCATACTGAACCTGTTCCTTAAAAAAATCCAGGTCGTGATCTCATAATAGCAATCAACTTCTTACAGAATAAATTGTCGGCTGACTGGTGAATTTTCGCTCGTGCGTGAGGGCGCGTTCTCCAGTTGGACCGTTGGGCTTTGTTTTACCGACTGTAGTGTAATGGACTGATTGTAACCGGAGAGGGATGCTGAATGCCCAGTGTTTGGTCTGTTAGGCGACACAGCAATATCTGTGCTATTAATCGGTGACAGTCGTTTGGGTCCACTATCTAAATGGTCTGGTGATTGTGTGTGTGTGTGTGTGTGTGTGTGTGTGTGTGTGTGTTTGTGTGTGTGTGAAGACAGACAGTCAGACAGACAGTCAGACAGACAGATAGATAGATAGATGGACAGACAGACAGACTGACAGATAGATAGATAGACAAAGAGAGATGTGTGTGTGTGTGTGTGTGTGGTGTGTGTGTGAAAGAGAGAGAGAGAGAGAGAGAGAGAGAGAGAGAGTGTGTGTGTGTGTGTGTGTGTGTGTGTGTGTGTGTGTGTGTGTGTGTGTGTGTGCTGGTAAAGCCCAGCCGACCACTCAGAGCCTTTTCAGGGCTGTTCCAACTCATACGTAGGTGGAAAAAATCTCATTTCATGACATGGTAGTTATTAAAACTATTGTATCCTTACAGCATATAAGACCATGCCTTGCTGACAGCGCCAGCCAGCCCGCCTGATTTCTCTTTCCCAAATTAAATAAAAAATATCATTATAAAATAATCAAAAACATTTAAACACAAGAATCTCGTTAAAAAAAACAACATGCTGCATATGCAACAGACACTGCGGAATGGATAGCAAATGTTGGCCATGGACAATGTGTGCAATTCTCACTTCCTAGTCGCCACATTACAAATAAAAAGCTGGCGTGTCATAAACTGCGACCAGAAATACGAATAAAAGTTCCCAGAACCAAGACAGGAAAAAGCTTTCAGGAGAGAACACACACACACACACACACACACACACACACACACACACACACACGCACACACACACACACACACACACACACACACGATGAGTAAAGAAAGACAGAAATGTAAACGAGGCAGAGTCAAAGAGGGGGATAGAAAAGAGGAACTCACTAAACACAGAAACGTTATAAGGAGGGGAAGCTATCTGTACTAAAAGAGCCCCCAGCGTTCCTACGCGGACGAGAGTTAGATTCCTTGTGGAAAACCAGGCTGCAATTCAGACAGAAAATGACCGCAGGTGAAGCATTTTCAAAACGAGACTACTGACAGAGGAGACACAGGAGCAAAAACGGCAGTTTCGTAAAAGCAGAGCAAGCATCCACTTTCAGGCTGGCTCACCTGTAAGTCTGCCCTGTCCACACTGCAACAGATCATTCAATGCAAGGAT
>CM065719.1:55564445-55576945 GCA_033310375.1 Conus canariensis | reverse complement strand
CTCACTCGGAGTCAAGGATTAGAGTCGAAGCGAGATGGTGTTGACACACACACACACACACCACCACCACCACCACCACACACACGTTTACACCGACCTCGTTTCTTCCAGTGCCATTGCGAACGATCACTTTTCACTCGATGCATTTTCTCTCGTTCTCTCTCACTCGCTTTCGGGTTCCGAGCAGTGTTGGAATCCTGCCGCTATGGTCGAGAGAAAGTGCGGGTATCGATCGATGCCCGGAAAAGGTCTGCTTTCTTCCTGTCCGACGAGAAAGGATTGAAAAGAGCTGCCATCAGGTTAAGTCCACACACTCACACACGCACACACACACACACACACACTCGTTCGCCATGACATCCACCGCCGAGTGTGTCGCACTTGGGTCTCTCTCTCTCTCTCTCTCTCCTCTCAGCAAAACAAACCTGACTGGGCTCCGTTCAGCGGTCTGTACGCCACTGCCCCCGCACCTACCCACTGTTAATGTGGGGGCGGCGCTCGCGGCAGTCTGTCCGTGCGCGCGGCTGGCCGGTGGGTATGAACGCAGCGTGCCAGTTTTTATTGGGCCGTCGTTCAGACTGGGTTATGCCCTATCTTGTAAAAATCAATGGAGCATGCATTGTTGTTCGGCCAGCTCTCTCTCTCTCTCTCTCTCTCTCTCTCTCTCTCTCTGTGAACTGTCTGAACCCGTGTTAAGGTCTGCTCTGCCTGTTGCGTGCGTGTTGTAACAAAATACAAGTTGAATGCAGTTTGCACTTTTAACCTTTCTTCCGATGTCTGCTCTGCAAATAATACAAAATGCCAAAGAGTTAAAAAAAAAAAAAAAATATATAAAATATATAATATATATATATATTAATCAAAGCGCCTGGTGATTTAAGGGAGAATATTTTCATCAACCAAAGCACTTGATGAACTAAGTAAAAGCATGTCGTGGTATAATTCCCATAGTCGTTGGAATACCGGTGCCCACGATGACAAAGACATGAAGAAGAAGGTTGCTGCAGTGTTCTTCATAGTGCTTTAGTACGTAGGTCACGGAGATCGCCCAACAGCGCCCATCTCCTCTCCTAGTCCATGCTTGTTGGATATTTTAGTGTTTCCATAATCCACCGAACCTAACATGAGTTACCACAAGGTCTTCACAATCTTCTGCCTGTGTTTGCACGAGATGGGTAGACAGCCACCAACAACAGGCGCGCATAATGTTGCCCTTAGAGACGGAAAAAAAATCCTGCTTTATGATTCGTATATATCAGGCAACGCCGCGGCTCAAACCAGAGCCTTACAGACAGAGAAGCATGTGTTCTAACCGATAGACTAAATGGCAGCCATTAAGTGACTGTCATTATTGTTTTTGAGAATACATATATAGCGCCTGTCTTTGGTTAGCGACCAAGTTTTGAACGCTTTACAGTCCACGCATGCGCGTACACGATGGCTGCCTACCAGGGCAGAGCTGACTGAAAATCTGCCTGCGGGCGCTGACTTGATATTCAAACGTTTCCCGTTTTATTTTGTCGAATATTGGTCTCCAATTTTTGATAGTCATTCTTTCGCTTGTTTTTCCCCACAGAAGTTGCATGCTGTGTGTACGCATCATCTCTACCGACGGCCAAACTGGCCTTCTCTTCCTCCAAGAGTAGGTGATGGGATTTTACGTGTGTGCAAGGTGTTATGCTTGCTGTCACACACGGAACCTCGGTTTATATTCTCATTCTAAGGACTTTTCAGCGGAATTAGAACTAACGTTAACTCCAAAGATTAAAATCCTCTTGTTCCGAAATGGCCTGGTGGAAATTATGAACCCTTATGAACCTTAGGATCACGTACGATCATGAGTCCAGGCGCTCTACCGACTAAGCCATTCCGGTCCCCACAGACACAGACAAGTATGCAAGTTCGCCATATCATTCGGGCAGCATTCAATCAGAACAAAACATTGTCAAGAATCAGAAGCACATAATACTCTGATGGAAAAGCGCCGACCTCCACCACAGTCCAACGAATTTTTGGATCTGCCTTTTGAATTAATTCCTGAATTAAAATAAACCTATTTTGTATTGAAGTGATAGTTCGTGTGGAGTGAACGTGTTATTCCCATGTACTTAAAAAAAAGTGTACATGCAAAACGCAAAGTGTCAGCGTCACCAGATACTTCAGTTATTCCATGAAGCTACTGATGATGCATCGTAGACACAAATCAGTTCGTGGCAGTAACTTCAGTGGAAAATGTGTAATAATCTTATCACTGTATAATGTGCAAAGATCTCGGATCCGCCCTTCGATCCATATACACACCACGGATCCGCACCAAAATTCAACAGACTCCGCCTTGGGCCATATACCATCTTTACACCGAGATTTCGTTAAAATCGGCTTTGGAGAATTGTGTTAAAAACACACACACACACACACACACAAAGCAACGCTCTTGCTGATAGATCCTGGAACCATTATTTAATCTGGATCCGCATGCTAGATCCGCATTAGTATTTCATGGGATCGTCCTTTGGCTATTCCATCTTTTGACTAAAATAGGTTCAGTAATTTTTGTGTTATCTTGCTGATAGGCAAACGAAGAAACAGTTGGGGGAGGGGTAAAAACATAACGCCCTTGACGAAAATAAGGATGAAAACAAATCTTAAATGAGACATGGGAATGGTTAACAGTAAATAACGAGCAAGTTGGGTACTTCTTGCTCCCATGATGGAATAACAACACGCCCATAACTAAAAACGAATGCTGCTTACGACACCAAATCACCTAGCAGCATTGCGGACACAGTGCACACAGAAGGTGACCCCCCCCCCCCCCCCCCCCCCTCCCAAAAAAAAAAAAAAAAAAAAAAAAAAAGAAAGAAAAGAAAAGAAAAGAAAGGATGTTCCAAGCTTGCTCATATACCCCGTACTGACACATAAACACAGCATCAAGAACTGGAGATAATGATGGGCTGTCACAGCCATTAGCATTAAGTATCAACAAGAAAGGGAGTGGTGACTTTCACCGGGAAGAAGCTTACCATAGCTATGGGAAATATTCCGTCATCTCTCCTTATTTCGAAGGCAGTCAACGTCGACCTTCTGATGATTCTGAGGCACTGTTATATATGGATATTCTTCCAGGTGAAATGCATGGAATAACAGCGGGCGTTGGTGTGGAATCTATGGTGTAGTTTTGTTGTAATGATGTGGTGATTGGTTTGAAGACTGTGACATCTGCCGGAAGGATTCTTTCGAAAAGACTGTGCCCGTTCGTCCTTTTCCAACACTGGTGTTTGATTGGGAAGCTGAAAAGATCGGATGTCAATTGATTTCCGTTTTTTCCCTTCTTCCTCTTTTTTTCACTGTCTTCATTCATCATAGGAAAGTTTTTAAGTGAAGGTAGACAGAAAGAAGATGGAACAGAACTTATTGCTGCTCCTGCGGTTCACGCTGCCTACAGTGCAGTATGATTGTTGCTTTACATTTCATTACAGGAGGATGTTTGACGTCAATAAATGGCTCAGTGTCATTCTTATTTCGTTGACACTTACAGAGAAGCAAAATAATAAGCGGTTGCAAACGTTCTATGAGTTTAGTTTGGAATAAAAGCGGCAAAGACCGATACCTACGTATGTGTGAAAAAAACACTTTACAGGGTTTTGTTTGTTTTCTTTGTGCTGGGTTTCTGTTCGTCTGTCTGTTTGTTTTTACAAGATTAAGCGGCAGATTTTGATTTTGTGGTCCCATAACCCACCCTTGAGTGACAAACTAGCGCGTGCATGCATACGAATTAAATACCTGAAACAATAAATACTGTACGTAGAATAGCTAGTTCAGGTACATGTAACTCCAATCCAATCGTACTCGAAGCAGACACAGTACTTGTCAAAACAGCAGCAGCAAGAGCATTACATGTCGACACAAAGTAAATAGATATCCAAATAAATGTAATACCTAAGTGAATAAAAGCTACTCGTGATCATTAATCATGCTATCGTGTTACATTGATCAAAGTGCTCCCCTCTCTCTCTCTCTCTCTCTCTCTCTCTCTCTCTCTCTCTCTCTCTCTCTCTCTCTCTTCTCTCACGTGCACATGCACGTTCGCATTGTATTGCATTGTATTGTATAACTTCTTCGTCTGAACAAATTGTTGTGCAAAATTCTGGTCATTCTCCCTGGAGAGAACGCATCGCCGTATTATGTATGTATGTATGTATGTATGTATGTATGTATGTATGTATGTAGTATGTATGTATGTATGCGTGCGTGCGTGCGTCTTTGTGTGCATCTGAACCTGGCTCCGCTTAGTCCATAACCCCTCTCATTGCATTCCCCCTCCCCTTCTCCCTCCTGTCTTTTTCTGTCTGTCTCTCATCGATAACATGGCAGTACAGCTTCCCTATAGATCCCAGCAAAGACTATCTTCCAGCTCCGCTGTAGATCCCAGCAAAGACTATCTTCTCGCTCCGCTGTAGATCCCAGCAAAGACTATCTTCTCGCTCCGCTGTAGATCCCGGCAAAGACTATCTTCTCGCTCCGCTGTAGATCCCAGCAAAGACTATCTTCTCGCTCCGCTGTAGATCCCTAAAAAAGACTATCTTCTCGCTCAGCTGTAGATCCCAGCAAAGACTATCTTCTCGCTCCGCTGTAGATCCCAGCAAAGACTATCTTCTCGCTCCGCAGTAGATCCCAGCAAAGACTATCTTCTCGCTCCGCTGTAGATCCCAGCAAAGACTATCTTCTCGCTCCGCTGTAGATCCCGCAAAGACTATCTTCTCGCTCCGCTGTAGATCCCGGCAAAGACTATCTTCTCGCTCCGCTGTAGATCCTGGCAAAGACTATCTTCTCGCTCCGCTGTAGATCCTGGCAAAGACTATCTTCTCGCTCCGCTGTAGATCCCAGCAAAGACTATCTTCTCGCTCCGCTGTAGATCCCAGCAAAGACTATCTTCTCGCTCCCCTGTAGTCCCAGCAAAGACTATCTTCCCGCTCCGCTGTAGATCCCAGCAAAGACTATCTTCTCGCTCCGCAGTAGATCCCAGCAAAGACTATCTTCTCGCTCCGCAGTAGATCCCACCAAAAACTATCTTCTTGCTCACAGGTCCAAAGACAATCTTCCCTTTTCCTCCACTCCTCCTGCCACTATCACTTTTTGCCTTCTTTTACTTTCAACCATTTTGAGGTGGCTGGTAGGGGCTAGCTCACCGTCGAGTGATCATCTACCGATGGCGTCTACACACACAGCATGTGCCGCGAGCAGTCTGAGCGAGTGCGTGCTGGCTGATATTGTTTCCCGTTAAACAGTGATTACGCTAATCAATTTGCTAAGTTCTCCAATTTGGAGAAAGTTCACACTTTGAAAGTTCGAGTCTGGCCTGAGCTGGGGGGCGGAGATCACGTGTAGCCTACTTAATGGCAGACGATGTAAGCAGCTGTTGTGACGTGATGTTGGTACAAAAATCCCCCTAAAAAATCACTGTTACAAATAATCGATTTTACGTACATCTCTGTACCTTTATCTAGCTTTCTATTGATGGATTCATAGACATAGATAAATAGATAGAGATCTATAGAGATATACAGATAGAAAGATGATAGATAGACAGATAGAGATCTGTAGAGATAGATCGATAGATAGGTAGATAGATAGACAGACAGACAGATAGATAGATAAACAGATGGACAGATAGATACATAGACAGGTAGACAGACTGACCAATAGATAGACACCTACATAGATACATATTCTTATTAGCGAAAGAAAGACAAAATTACTCGAAATACGGACACTGAAAGCGAGAAACAACATTGAAAACAATTTCAACGAGTACTTCTATATATACGAACGAACATACTTATCACTTCATGAAACCGACCTTGTATTTTAGGGTGGGATGCTGTACATGTGGGCGTTAGTTCAGAACGTATACACCCTGCGTCCTATCACCATGAGAGCCATTTTTTTTTTTATTGTTGTGGGTGTCGTTTTATCATTACCATCATTATTATCAATTTAATCATCGTTATCGTCATCATTAATGATCATTATTTCCAGCGTTATCATCATTAAGCCAACACAGAGGGGAACAACGCAGGGGAATTAACAGAATTGTATCGAACAAGAAAGTAAAGACAGGAGGAAGAAAAAAGAAAGAAGAGAAAAGATGGAATAAAAGACAGACAGACGAACGCTGGATTAAAAACGGTTCGTGGGAGTTTGGAGCCGGCTTCCAAACCACACCCACGGACGCCAAAAAATCGAAGTGCCGACCTTTTGATCCGTGACTTCGATCTATAACGTTCGACAAGTACATGCCGTGTGGGCCCCGACTGTTAGATTTTTGACTTGATAATCCAATGCCTGAAAGAAAAAGGGTGGAAAAAAAAACACGTAAAAGTAGGTTTGCAGTGGAGTAGAGAGAGAGAGAGAGAGAGAGAGAGAGAGAGAGCAGGGGCGGTTTTAGGGAATGGAATTCCTAACCCCTTAGCGCACACGCCGTGGTATGTATGCATTTTACAGTTCTCTTTATGTTTTGGAGAGGGGTGAGGCAGAAACGGGAGGAGAGCGGGGGTATATCGGGTAGTTGAGGAGGTGGGGGTCACCTGAAGAGGGGGTGGGGGTTGGAGCAAGAGAGAGAACTGCTTCGTATATAGCGTCGCAGTGTTCGTGTTAAACCAAGAGACGCAAACGCGAAAAAGAACGACAGTATCGTATTGTTCGGCTGTGCTCAATACGCGCCGCACGTGACTGTTAACTGGTTGTGGAAATGTTTGTTTTACAAGTTGATTAGATTATAGGTATATTTTATATAGACTTTACTGTAGTTTATGCCAGCCGCCGGTGGCCGTCTGAGGTCGATAACCTCTTCGTGCTTTGTATGCATGGAAGCAAAGCACTTGCACGAAAGGAGCACACGACTCTCCGTCGTGCTGGTTTGGGTGACATTCACAGTTCTTAAATTGCCTGTTCAGAACGTCTCATGAAGTTCGTAGCAATCTCTGCGTTCGCAAAGGCTGCAGGTTGAATGGTTCTGCTGGGATTCGAAGCAGATGTGTATGGTATTGTAGGCTTATTGCTCTATTCTGCATTGTGCAGTTGTTTTTTTTTTTTAAATTGTACTGTATTGTGATATGTCGTGTTTTATAGTATTGTATTCTAGAGTACAGTTCTCAAAGAAATTGTAAAAGCCGTCCCTGGATTTGTGTAATGGGCGAGCTTAACTGAAATCTATAGAAATCTACTGAAATCTATAGATAGAATCTATCCATCTATGTATGTATGTATACATGTATGTACGTATACACATAGACAGAAGACAGAGAGAGAGAGAGAGAGAGAGAGAGAGAGAGAGAGAGAGAGAGAGAGAGAGAGAGAGGCAGGGTGTTGATCAAACCGTAGTCAAATGCCCTTAATTCCCAGGCGGAGATTTGAGCAAACATCAAAATTCGTCCCAACTGAAATACATAATTTTAACAGACAGACTTTATGTGTAGTAATCCTTTTTCCAGAGAAAAGTGCTCTGTAGATTTTATTGTTCCTCCAAAGCGTTCAGCAGGACAAGCAGCGACAGCTTTTCGCTCTGTGAAGAGGTTATCAGGCTTGCTACTGGATCCTGGTGAGCTGCTGATGAGAAGCACTTCCAAACAGGCAAAAAAGAAACTCTTGAAAATCGAATAAATCCTTCTGCCTATGAAAATTGTCTCTAAAGAACAAATAAAAGCACTGGTGAAGGAGAAAATAAGAATATCAAACATAATTGTGGACTGAAATATGAAAATGAGAGGTGGAAATGTAAAAGACACAGCCACTAGGGGTCAGTGACTGGGGATAAAGAATGAAAAACTTACTTTTAGAAAATAAAAAGTTGTTTAAAGACACTAGACATCGCTCCACAGATTTGAAGGGCTCACAATCTGATTCAGGACAAACAAAAGCAGAAGTGATATTAAAACTTTGGCCCCGATGTATGAGTGGAGCAAGCAGCAGAGTTTGCCCCAGTTGAAATGCATAACTTTAGAAGACAGGCTTCCATTCAAGGGGAAGGGGGTCACGAGTTTTATTGTTCCTCCAAATGGGGACCAGCAGGACTTGTGAGCGACAGCTGTTTTCGCTCTTGAACAGGTCATCAGGCTTGCTACTTATTCTACGTTCCCTGCTGATGACAAGTACTTCAACACAGACAAAGAGAAAACTCTCGACAGTTGAGTGGATACTTCTGCACATGTGAATCGTGTTAAAAAAGAAGAAGAAGAAGAAGAAGAAGAAGAAGAAGAAATAGAAGAAACCAAATAAGAGCGCCCAGTAAAAGATAAAAAGAAATTAAGTAAACGGTATGCTAATGTTTGAAAATATAAACAGGTCAAAATGGATGAGACAGCATACATATATACGTTGGCTCTTCCCTCCTCGCCTTTTCAACCCCCCTCCCCGCTCTTCTCTTCTTCAAAAATAATTTCTGCCATGCTATTATTCTGATGATGGAGAAATTGGTAGCCTGCACTTGTTTCCGACCTCCGTTTCTTTGTTCAAACACACACACACACACACACACACACACACACACACACACACACACACACACACACACACACACACATGCGCGCGTGCGTTTGCGCTCAACTAAAACACAACACACACACACACACACACACACACACACACACACACACACACACACAGGGGGAGAGAGAGAGAGAGAGAGAGAGAGAGAGAGAGAGAGAGAGAGAGACAGAGAGTGAGACAGAGAGACAGAGAGACGGAGAGAGACAGAGACTACCATAGTGTGTATGTGTGTGTGTGTGTCTGTTTGTGCATGCGTGCGTGCGTGCGAGCGTGTGTGTGTGTGTGTGTGTGTGTGTGTGTGTGTGTGTGTGTGTGTGTGTGTGTGTGTGGAGAGAGAGAGAGAGAGTGTGAGAGACAGAGAGAGAGAGAGACAGAGAGAGAGAGAGAGAGTGAGTGTGTGTGTGTGTGAGTGTATGCGTGCGCGCGCGCGAGCGCGCGTGTGTTTGTGTGTAAAAATAAACCAAGATGACGCTCGACAATGGCAAAGAGCTATTCTTAAGGATAGCAGCCCCAATTTTACGCAGAGAAATGGGCTGTACCTTCAATGAAACTACACAGACCAAGAACAAAAACAACAACAACAACAACAACGACGACGACACACAAAAATACGAAGACAGAATGGAAGGGATCAAGTGGGCTGCAACTTTAACACAAAGTCTTGTTTCATCACACTATAGGAATTTTCTTCCTCCCCCTCCCTCCACCCCTACCCCATCCCCCCCCCCCCCCCCCCCCCCCCCCCCAGAAGCCTAGAGCGTTTAATGCGGTGGATCTGAGAATCCCTGCCGAGAAAATGCAGTCAACGTGAATGCGCTGCATTGCTGGATCAAATGACGACCCCTTCGTTATTTGTTCGCTATAGAACTACTATTACGGCCCGTCCTTCTTCAGAGGCTCTTTCGACCCCCCTGTCTACTGTTCCCTTCTTGTCTTACCATGCAAATGCTCTTGTTACGACCCTCGTTCCTGCCTTACTGTAGAAGTGCTATTTTTACCCTCCACTCTTGCCTTACTATAGAAGTGCTATCATCCTCCTCCATTCTTGCCTTACTACAGAAGTGCTATCACCACCCTCCCTTCTCGCCTTACATACAAGCGCTATCACCATCCTCCATTCTTGCCTTACTACAGAAGTGCTATTACCACCCTCCCTTCTCGCCTGACTATAGAAGTGCTATCATCATCCTCCCTTCTTGCCTTACTACGGAAGTGCTATTTCCACTCTCCCTTCTTGCCTTACTACAGAAATACTATGACGACTCACCTTCCTTGTCTTACTACAGAAGTACTATTACCACCCTCCCTTCTTGCCCTCTGGTAGTGGTGCTATTACCAAGCTCCCTTCTTGCCTTACCATGGAAGTTCTATTACCATCCTCCCTTCTTGCCTTACCATGGAAGTTCTATTACCATTCTCCCTTCTTGCCTTCCATGGAAGTTCTATTACCATCCTCCCTTCTTGCCTTACCATGGAAGTCCTATTACCATTCTCCCTTCTTGCCTTACCATGGAAGTTCTATTACCATTCTCCCTTCTTGCCTTACCATGGAAGTTCTATTACCATCCTCCCTTCTTGCCTTACCATGGAAGTTCTATTGCCATTCTCCCTTCTTGCCTTACCATGGAAGTTCTATTACCATCCTCCCTTCTTGCCTTCCCATGGAAGTTCTATTACCATCCTCCCTTCTTGCCTTACCATGGAAGTCCTATTGCCATTCTCCCTTCTTGCCTTACCATGGAAGTTCTATTACCATCCTCCCTTCTTGCCTTCCCATGGAAGTTCTATTACCATCCTCCCTTCTTGCCTTACCATGGAAGTCCTATTGCCATTCTCCCTTCTTGCCTTACCATGGAAGTTCTATTACCATCCTCCCTTCTTGCCTTACCATGGAAGTTCTATTACCATCCTCCCTTCTTGCCTTACCATGGAAGTCCTATTGCCATTCTCCCTTCTTGCCTTACCATGGAAGTTCTATTACCATCCTCCCTTCTTGCCTTACCATGGAAGTTCTATTACCATCCTCCCTTCTTGCCTTACCATGGAAGTTCTATTGCCATCCTCCCTTCTTGCCTTACCATGGAAGTTCTATTGCCATTCTCCCTTCTTGCCTTACCATGGAAGTTCTATTACCATCCTCCCTTCTTGCCTTCCCATGGAAGTTCTATTACCATCCTCCCTTCTTGCCTTACCATGGAAGTCCTATTGCCATTCTCCCTTCTTGCCTTACCATGGAAGTTCTATTACCATCCTCCCTTCTTGCCTTACCATGGAAGTCCTATAACCATTCTCCCTTCTTGCCTTACCATGGAAGTGTTATTACGATCATCCCTTCTTGCCCTACTGTAAAAGTGCTATTACCACCCTCTCTTCTTGCCCTACTGTGGAAGTGCTATTACTGCCATCCCTTCTTGTCTCACCAAGGAAGTGCTATTACGACCCTCTTTTCTTGCCTTATCAATAAAAGTGTTAACCTCACTTCTTGCCTCACCAGCAGATGTGCTATTACTATCTTTTTTTCTCGCCTTTACCATAAGAAGTGTTATTACGACCCTTCCTTCTTGCCTTACAATAGAAGTGCTATTACAGTTCCCCTTCTTGCCTTACCAGCACTGTAACTACCCTCCCTTTCTGCCTTCTGTTCTTGCTTTACCACAGAAGTGCCACTCCGATCCATCCCTACCTTCTTCTTCTCTCTTCTCTCTCCCCCCCCTCCTCCTCTCTCTCTCTCCTTCATTTTTTTCTTTCTGTACGTCTTTAGTCCCCACCCCATCCCTCTCTGTCTCTGAATATGAAAGACTGCAGTTTTGTCGGCTTGACCCAAATCAGTCCTGTATCTCTCTCTCTCTCTCTCTCTCTCTCTCTCTCTCTCTCTCTCTCCTCTCTCTCTCTCTCTCTCTCTCTCTCTGTGTGTGTGTGTGTGAATCATTCTCTCTTTCTTTTCTGTCGTTATTATCGACCACCGGTATGTTCTTGGTGCTAAATGGAAGTGAAGGAGCAGAAAGGAGAAAGAGGAGTCGAAGAGAATCAAGAGGGAAGAGAGTCTCACGTAGAAGAATGAGGAGGAGAAGAAAGTCAAACAGCCGGGTGAATCGCGAAGAGAAAGTCAGGAAGGAGAAGGAGAACTGGCGGAGGAGCTGGAAGAGAAAAATCTTTAAGAACGAGGAAAGACGGGGGTAGGGGTGGGAAAATGGAAGAGAGAAAAGAGAAGGCCATGGAGAAGAAGAGGATACAGAAGGAGGAAGAGAAAGTCAAGAAGGAGCAGAAATTCAAGAAAAAGAGAGTGAGGGAGAAGGAGCAAAAGAAGTCAAGAAGGAATAAGAGAAGATAAAAAAAGGACAGAGGAAAACAAGAGGAGGAAAAAGGAACAGAGGTAGGATGATTGAAACAGTTGAGGAGAAAAAGAAAGCGAAGGAGAAGGAAACTGAGGAGGGGTAAGTCAAAAAGGAAGAGAAAAGAAGAGAAGGAAGGGAATATTAAGAAGAAGGAGGAGAAGGAAAAGGAGCAGGAGAAAGTTAAGAGGAAGAAGAATTAGAAAGATAAAATTATTGACGAAGAGGAGAAGGAGGAATAAATCAAGGAGAAACAAGAGGAAGATGAAAATTGAAAGAAGAGGAGGGGAAGAAAATAAAAGAATGAGGTAAATGTCAAGGTGAAGGAGCATGAAAAGGTTGGGAAGAATGAGAGACAAATGCTGGCGAAGAAAAAGGTGAAAGAAGTGAAGGACGAAGAAAGATTCAAGAAAACAAGAAGTGGATGAGGAGGAGAACAAAAAAAAAAAAAAGAAAATGTCAATGAGGAGGGGCAGGGAAACTTGAGAATAAGAAGAAGAAGAAGAAGAAACAGAAGAAGAAGAAGAAGAAGGAGAGGAAGAAGAAGAAGAAGAAGAAGAAGAAGAAACAGAAGAAGAAGAAACAGAAGAAACAGAAGAAGAAGAACAGGAAGAAGAACAA
>CM065719.1:55556945-55559445 GCA_033310375.1 Conus canariensis | reverse complement strand
ATTATTGTCTATTAAATTGTTCACTCTAGTGATACTTTTCATCTATCCACTATTTCATGGAACGTTGTTTTGTTAATCGTAAACTTTCCAATGCAAAGTATGGATTCGGTAAGCAATTCATTTCCTTTCTTCAGATCGACTTTTCTACAGAATTTCATTTATGCCGAGAAAACATCTGACCAAAATTAGCTACATTTGCTTTTTTCAAAATACGCAGGCCCGTACGTATGAACTGAATCAATTTCTGGACAGACTGAACATTCTATTCTCCTGTATTTCCGTGCTACAGAGATGATTTTTCTAATCCATGGCAGTTTTGATGTGTTCAAATTTACTTCAATTCAAGGTACTCCTTGTTGTTGTTACTGTTTGTTTTCTTTCTTTTCTTTGTTTTGTTTCCTTTTGTTTTCTTTTCTTTTGTTTCTTTGTTTTTGTTCCTCGTACTGTGTAATTGCCTGTGAAAATAATTTAGAAAACGATATTAAGATTTCATGATTTCCAGATCGAAGAATGGTTATCAAATAATGTTTTTGAGAAATAGATAACGAAAAACTATATGTACTTGGGATTAAATCATATCATTGTCAATCTGGCAAGAGAAGGATTAAATCCTATCACTATCAATCTGGCAAGAGGACTTCGAAGCTTTATTTTTGATGACTGTGATATTCTTCTTATTCAAAGTGGTCAAATATTGGAAGAGTCTTCAAAATTGAGCCACAGCTCCATGTCACGGACTGTCTGTGCATGAGTGCCTGCGTGTGGGGGTGAGGCAAACAGCAGAAATCTCACTGTGCACCGCTCGCTCAACAACGGCAAGTCGCAACACGACATTGACAGCACAGTTTCCACATCTGACGTAAACAAAAATCCCTTTCAGACAAACCTCTCACACATGCACGAGCAGGAGAATGGCCAAAAATGAGTTACCATTCGGGGAACTCAGAAGACTAAATGCCTCGGAGGGTGTTACAATATTGTAAAGTCCAAAATGGGTACAAACGGAAACACTTTCGAAAAGCTGCATAGTAACTGTTAGGAGCTCTCTCCCAGATACGCGGGCAAGTTCCCAATTTTACACTCCTCCAATGAAGAACTCACACAAAGACTCTTCGTCTCAAGCTCTTACAGTTCATCAAAAGACTCTTCATGGGGAAGTATACTCACAAAGCAAAGGAAAACAGTTTTAAATCTCAATGCGCCAAAATTACTTCCAACAACCCCTCTCTCGAGAAGAATCTTAAAGGCTGAGCTTAACTATGGGGGAAACACCTGAAATCCTACGCAGGATTCTTCTTGTTAGGATAGCTTCTTGGGTTTATGATCAGCCTCCACCCGTCCAAGTGAACTTCACATCAGAAGAAACATTTAGCCTCAGGCTCAAAGCACAAACTCTTAGAGGCCACACTCAAAGCCTAAGAATACAGACACGAATGTTGTTTTTTTTCCGCTCAGGTTGTGGGAAAAAGCCTGATTCACGCTCCCGGTTCACTCAGCTCTCACTCGTTCCACACTGACGCCCTACCGTAGCTTGTAGATCAATCATACACTCTGGAAATTGGCCACTCCTGGTCAGCCAGCCGAAACGTGGGGGGGGGGGGGGGGGGGGGGGGGGGGGGGGGGGGGGGGGGGGGGTGGTGGTAGATGAAAATGAAATCGTCCCGTTGGATAGGGAGGAACTGGGTGCCACATTTGGCATGTTTAGCTACACGGCAGGGCAACAAAGCGGGACTGAAGAAACTCTGTCCCGGTCTAAGTTTCTTCCTTTTTTTTTCTTTTTTTTTTTAAAACACACATAGATTACAATAATTTTTTCAAGGTCGGAGGGAAAGAGTAGTCAGAATAGGTTGATTGAAAACATTATGAAAAAAGGACTGTTTCCGACGATTTGAAAAAGAAAAAACAAATGAAAAGGACTGTTTCCGACGATTTGAAAAAGAAAAAAAAAACAACAAACAAACAAACAAAACAAAAACAAACAAAAAAAAAATACACAAAGTTAGCTGCAAAGTGAGGCGACTGTAGGCGGAAATCTAAACAAATCTTAAAAATATTTATAACGACTCCGCCAAACAACGTGGACAAACGAATCACAAGACAATTTGACAAAGAGAAGTGATCACTCGTTCATTTTCGTTGTCCTGAGAGTTGTTTATCTTGCCTGAAGAAGACCTAAGAGGTCGAAACGTTTTTTTTTCTTGTGAAGCGTTTGTCCACGCTGTTCAGCGGATTGCTTATAAACATTTTCACTTTTTTTTCTTCAAAAATACAAAATAGCGCATAATTTTGAATTAAAAAAAAAAAGATACAGACCATTCCTCATACACCAACACTCACCTTGACTCACCTGACCAGTTTAAGGCGACAGCTGGAGAGTACCGGTACCTGACCCTCGAGCAGCATGCACAGAACTGTACTAGAGCAATTGCGGTGTGTGTTCGAGAGAACCTTTCTCATGGGTCATAAGGGGTTACAGTCCGATCGGTATGACTCACTGGAA
>CM065719.1:55516945-55551945 GCA_033310375.1 Conus canariensis | reverse complement strand
CTTGGCATTTTGTTTTTTCTAGAGGGCGGCGGGATGTGTACCCATTTACATACACACGAGCGTAGATTTTGTCTTTTCATGATCTTGTACTGCATTCAGGCGCCTCAAGTGCAAACTGAGTAACTTACACACCCACGTGTAACTTTTCGGAAGTTTGCATGCAGCAGTTTTGATGCGAAGCTGTATTTGAACTGTGATCAATATAATCAGAAAGGGGAAAAAAAGTGATTATTACATACCTTTGTGTCTAAGAACGGAGACCAAAGGATCGACGTTAAGCGACAGCAGACAGGGAGCCAACAAAAAATAGAATGGTAGCCTGGTCCATCTTGGAAATGAATTTTTTCCCCATCCATGCAGACGACAATTGTTATGACTTTTTTTTCGGTAAAAAGACGTAATGTCTTTTTTTTTTTTTTTTTAAAGTACTAACTCTACTTTCGATATTCTGTGACCTGTCATGTTATCTCGTGTGAAGCTGGGCCTCTTCCTTCGACAAGTAGATCATCGTATCATGTGACATAAAACTTTCAAACGTGATATCATTGGCTGCATTGTCTGATCACGCGACCTTGTCTAAATCAGATTTGTTAATTAAGCCCTCGACTCATTTTTTTTCCCCTGTCAAGGCTAACAGCATAAGCGACATATTTTTCATCATGGCCGCTTCGGGGGACAGTAAGCCCGAACCGAGGGGAAAAGATAGCGGTTCTCTTTTGAAGACACCAGATGATGTGGAATTTATGGATCCATTACTTACTGGCTTGGAACACAGTGATGAGGATGAGGGTGTATGTTTGTTTGTTTATTTACAAATTTGATCTCATATCGTGCACGCTGCATTGTTTCATTGACTCCTTTCATGCTCACGCCTCTAAAATGTTTGAAGAGGTCGGTAACACACGAGACTAGGCTTAAGTCGCATCACATGACACCATCCATACTCGTGATAGTACCGTGGTCGATAAACGTATACACAAAAAACAATCACCGTAATGAGACTGTCAGTATTCATTTTGAAAAGACATTCCCAGTGGATAACTCATTAACTCAGAATAGTCAACATGATGACTGAGGACGTTCAATGGATGAACCGTCTTGAAGTTATTGAAGCCAATCGATCGATCCTTTTGTGCTAAGGGCCTCCAGACTGCAATGAGTGACACATTTTTTTTTTCTTTTCTATTTTTCATTTTTTGTTAAATACACGTGAGACCCTAACTAACGTAGAGACAGAATAACTGACATGACAATTTTGTTTATTGGAAAAAAAACAACAGCAAACAAAACTGATCAGATACAATTACAAAATTTACAGCTTCCAGTCTGGTTGTCCCACAGAAACCAAGCTGCTGACCACCACCAATGACATCCCACCCCCACCCCAGCCAGCACACACACTCTTCTTGTCATAAGTCTTGACAGTGGAAAGCATTTCAAGCAAGTGGACCATATCTTACAGGATTTTTCCACACCGCTTCCATAAACTTGCAAGTTATGTATTACAAGTCCACTTCAATCCTGGATCAGCTTGTTCATGCAATGTATGTATGGTGCAGGTGGTGGTGGGAGGTACCACATTGAACTTCTTCTTCCTAAAATACTGGTTCACTCAAAAACGAGTAGGTCACCAGCGTGCATGTTAAAAAGTAAAATAAAATAACATAAAATAGTGCGACTCAGTCTGTTGGCCCCTGGAGCAAATTTGGCAACAAGGGGTCACACTCGATATTCAAGAAGTTAAAAGCAATGGCCAGATTCAGGCCCAGGTAACCATAAAATATCTGGGGAAGTTAAAATAGAAAATCATCAATATGCAGATCTCAAAACTGTCGTATCAATTTGCTTTTTAAATGAGACTGCATTTGTGGCAATCTTGATGGCACCCGGCAGTGAGTTCCACAGCCATACAGAACTAGGATAAAATGAATGTAAGTGGCTGTCAATATTTGATGCAGGTATGGTATAACATTGACCGCCACTCCTGGTGCTACTTTTATTCAATACTAGTTGTTCCATTGGAATATCAATTAGTTTAGCTCTGCCTTTGAAGAAGATATTAAGTTTGATAAAAGCTCTTCTCTCTTCTAAAGGTTTCCATTCTAATTTCCTCATGTTCTTCCTAGTATTCCCCTTTTCTCTGATATGGTTCCCTGTTGCGAACCGTGCTGCTCTCTTCTGAATCTTTTCGAGGTTATCAATGTCCTTTAGATGGTAAGGATCCAGACTGAGCAACTATCACAACAGTGAAGTCTGGAGCTCGACAGGGTGCAGTGCTTGGCCCTTCCTATTCTTCAAGTCAACTATAGCCTTGAACCATCAACTAGATGATGTTTGATTGACATTTTCAAAAGAAAAATGAATCTCCCAGAATCAGTCAAATCCTAAGCGCAACAACTTGCAGATGACTGCATGGCTTATGTAAAGGAGGATCAGAGGCAAGATGCAAGATGCATTATACCCTCGAAAAGATCCTGAAACTGTTTGAGTTGTGGGCAGGTAGACAGTGCATGTGCTTTAACAGCTCCAGATGCTATATCTGAGCAAAGTGCGCTGCATCCTGCTTCTTTAATTCCTGAACAGCGCAGTTCTGCAGCATAGCTCCTCCATCCTGTATCGTCATTTGTTTACAGACATCTGCTGACCTGAAATGGACGTAGTGTAATAAAGCGTCGTGAAGAAGGCAAACTGTCACCTGGGATTCCGTCATATACATTATCCAACCACTTCAAGAGGAATTTGCATTAGGCCGTCATCTGCTCCGTATGCAGCCATTGACTTGTACCCATTCACAAAGCAGAACATAGAATTGAGTGCATCTAGCGTACAGCATGCATATGTATGCATTAAGATATGTGTACACACACATACACTTCATTTTAAACATTAGATTGAAGTGAACCATTTTATATAACATAGAGATCATTTTCAATTTTTGTTTTGTGGAAACTTTCAGAATCTTTGGACAATTGAATTGTACCATTCAAAGAAAACAGTCACAATTCTTTTGACTTTGAGCATGATGTCCGTAGATTGAAAGTCATGTATAAACTCTAATTTTGAGATTCATTTCACACACTTAGTTCCTTTCATGCTAAAGAAGGTGCCACCATTGTTTTACATGTAATCATGGCTACCTTTTTTCAAGATGACTTGGTGTCAGCAAACAAAATCCCCCAAAGAGCTTATGATCAGGTGGCGGAGGGGTAGCCATTAGGAAGTAGTTAAGGTTCTGGTACAAAGCATGAAGATCCACAGAACAAAGATGGGATGTGTGAAGACTCATCTGAATGAGCAGCAGTGCACTGCATCAGCAGATAAGACGTCGGAAGACCAAGGCCAGGATTTAAACCACAGTGCCAAGGACATCCACGCTGTTGGTTCGGATGAGGAATTTGCACAGGCCCTCGATGCCAGGCGCCTGAAACTCAACCTGCCACGAGCAAACGAAACTGAAGATTGGGAGAAACTGGATGCAAAAATCGTCCAAAGACTCGATGCACTGATAGGGAAAAGCAACCTGGAACACAAACTAGCCACATATGGGGACATTGTGTATGCCACATGTAGAGACGCCTATGGAGCAAAACTACCCAAAGAGAAAACACCTCCAAAGAAATCCAGACGCCAAGAAAAGATGGACAAGATCAGGGTCCAAAAGAAAAACCTCAAGATGCAAATGAAGACCGCATTGCCAGCTGAAAAACAAGGCTTGGAAAAACTGTGGAAAGACCTGAAAGAAAAACACAGCGCCCTCAGCAAAGCGGAATCTGCGAGGAAGAGGAAGAGCAAAAAGAAGAAGACACAAGAGCGCTTCTTCAGAGACCCCTTCCAGTTTGCCAGAACACTGTTTGAGCAGCCAAAATCTGGGACCCTAAGTGTGGACAAAGGAGTTCTTGAGCAGCATCTGAGGAAAACATACTCTGACCCACAGAGCAAAGCACCACTCGACATTCAAGGTCTGGTGTGGCCAACCAACCCTGAGGAACAGTTCAGTGGCAAGCCTCCAACGTTGGCGGAAATCAAGAAGGTGGTCGACAAAGCCAGAGCCAAATCATCACCAGGGCCAAACGGAATACCTTACCAGCTTTACAAGAAATGTCCAAGGTGCTGGAGTGGCTCCACAGGCTGCTGCGATCGGCTTGGAGAAACCAGAAGATCAGCGGCCAGTGGATGACGGCAGATGGTGTGTACATCCCCAAAGAGCAAAACTCAAGTGACATCAGCCAGTTCAGGCCAATATCACTACTGAACGTCGAAGGGAAAATCTTCTTCTCTGTCATGGCAGCAAGGCTGACCAAGTACCTGGAAAACAAGTACTTGGATGTGTCAGTCCAGAAAGGTGGCATCCCAGGCGTGGCTGGCTGTGTAGAACACGCCACAATGATCTGGGACGCAATCCAAAAAGCAAAAACAGAAAAGAGAGACCTGGACGTAGTGTGGCTTGATCTGGCAAACGCATATGGATCTGTGCCCCATGAGATGATACAATTGGCTCTTGAGATGTACCATGTGCCAAAGAACATCCGCGACATGCTCAAGAAGTACTTCAATGGCTTCTCAGTGCGGTTCTCTACCAAGGAGTACACAACAGACTGGATCAACTTGGAAGTGGGTATTGCAATGGGCTGTGCAATTTCCCCAATACTGTTCGTGCTGGCAATGGAACTCATCTTGAAAGCAGCAACAAACAACGCGAGACAAACAGACCTTGGCGATGGATACAAGATGCCTCCTCTCAAGGCCTTCATGGATGACACTACAGTGATTTCATCCAGAGAAGACGAGACACGTCATGTGCTGGAGAGGCTGGACGACATAGTTGCCTCATCCAGAATGAAGTTCAAGCCAAAGAAATCACGGAGTCTCTCACTGAGGAAAGGAAAAGTGGCCGAATCTGTGGTCTTCAGTGATGCCAACCTGGTCATTCCAACAGTCACAGAAGAACCAGTCAAGAGCCTTGGAAGATGGTATGATGATACGCTGAAAGACACACAAAGAGCAAAAGAAACCAAGCAGATGGCGGAGGAAGGCTTGGAGACCATTGACCAGTGTGGGCTCCCTGGCAAATACAAGGTCTGGTGTTTGCAGTTCATGCTGATACCAAAGCTCCTATGGCCTCTGATGATATACGACATCTGCACCAGCATGGTGGAGGCAATGGAAGCCAAAATCAACAAGTTCACAAGGAAATGGCTTGGTGTCCCACCCTGTCTGACTGACATAGCGCTGTACTGTCGCCAAGCAAAGCTGAAACTACCACTGAAATCCATCCTGGAGGAATACAAAGCAGGGAAGATCAGACTTCAAAGCATGCTGGAGGACTCAGGAGACAAGGTGGTAGAAGCAATCAAGCCCCAGCTGAAGACAGGCAGAAAATGGAAAGTTCAAGAGGCGATGGATTCTGCAAAAGAAAGTCTCAAGATCAGAGAAATAACAGGACACACACAGACCAACAGACAAGGACTGGGGGTGACCAAAACTGAATGGTGGTCAAAGGCCAAAGGAAAAGCCAAAAGAGACATGATGATTCAGGAGATGAGAAAAGAAGAAGACCAAAAAAGACTCCAAAAAGCAGTCCAGCAGAGCCAGCAAGGGCAATGGACAACGTGGGAGAATGCACTCCAAAGAAGTCTCACTTGGAATGACATTTGGCACATGGCCCCTCTCAGGATCAGCTTCATTCTCAGATCTGCATATGACCTTCTGCCCTCAAATGCAAACCTGGTGAAGTGGGGGAAAACAGACGATCCTGCATGCCCCCTCTGCCATGAAAAACAAACAGTGGAGCATGTCCTAAGCTCATGTAACGTAGCCCTGGCTCAAGGAAGGTACACATGGAGGCACAACCAAGTGCTCAAAGAAATTGTACAAGTAGTCTGGGCTAGTACCAACACCATAAAAGGGAAAATCAGGACTCCAAAAGCACCCGCAACATTCTTCACGGCAGGAGGCAGCAAATCATGGCCAAGAACAACAGTGCCACTCGAAACATGCAGGCAGAGTCTGCTGGACGGGGCAGATGACTGGGAGTGCACTGCAGACCTTCCAGAATGGAAGAGTCACCCAGAGATCATCAGCAAGAGTGGCATGAGACCAGACATAGTAGTCCACTCAGAGTCAACCAAGCAACTGATCATGATCGAGCTCACGGTGCCATATGAGAACAGAATGGAGGCAGCTCAAATCTACAAGACTGAAAAGTATGCTGATCTGGCAAACAGCCTGAGGAGAGAAGGCTATCAGGTCAAAGTCCTCACTGCAGAAATTGGAGCTAGGGGATTTGTAGGAACGTCTGCATACAGCCTCATGAAACAGCTCTCAGTTGCAGGGAAGGAAAAAACCAGAGCCCTGAAAGCAATGGCAGAAGCGGCAGAGAGGTGTTCAAGCTGGATCTGGTCAAGGAGGAACAAAAGTGAACTTCATAAGGCTTAATTTCCCTACAAATATCAGGTGTCCCTGTGGCTCAGTGGTTAAAGCGCGAGTCATTAAGTGGAAAATGAGCATGTCCAGAGGGTCATGGGTTCGAATCCCAGCCATGGCTCGTCCCAAGATGGAAAAAAAAAAAGGGGCAGCAGAGGGACATCCGGAGTCATGAACCGGGTGTGGCCCAACCCCCTAGAGTGTCAGGAGATAAGGGCCGAAACACTTGCTTGAAGGGGGCTTCTCTTCTGAGGACTCTCTGCTGCCACGCTCTCCACGAGTTTCTTTCTACTGGTGGATGAAATAAGGATAAATCACCTGAAAGTTTTTCATGCATAAATTGTTGTTTGTGGTAAAAGAAATGAAAAGTAAAGAACAGCCTAATACTAATAGCAGCCAGAAAGTGATTAAAAAAAAAAAAAAAAATTCCAAAGGGAATAGGGTGACAGAAATCCTTTGAAATTCTCATAGCACAGATGAAAGGTGTCAGGTGAGCTGTTTGGAAACATTCTTTTCTAACAGGGGAGAAAATACAAATAGTTTTCCAACATAGTAACAGTTTATCTCATATGAGTTTGCAGATAAAGTTTCAGATAATTGTTATGAATGTGTGTAAAATGTTTGTACACTGTATGCATTAATTGTTAGGAATGTGTGTGAAATATTTGTATGCATATCTGGTGAGTAGGTGGCTGTGAAATTGCAGTGTATGAAACAGTTTAATCAAGATGAAAAGATCCGTGTTGAGAAGTTAGCTTGCTTTCCAGATGTTCACATGTGTACATTAAATAAGGCATGTATATTGTCTGCTTTTTGTTTTAATTTTGTTAACCTTCCATTAATAATAGAATTTGTTGATTGCAGACTGAAAGCTTGAAAGCTGACCCTTCCACTCCATCAGAGACTAGGTCTCCCTCTCATACTTCCAGTTCACTGAGTAATTTGCAGTCGGATGGAGGCAACGATGACACAGACACAAGGGATCTCTTTGTCAAGGTGGATAACGCAGAAAAGCAAACCAGCACACTGGAAGCCTACATCACATTCCGTGTATCCACCCAGGTATGTAATCAGTTTGAACCAGATTAATTTGACCGCAAGACATCACAGCATTTCTCCTGTGATCAAGATGTTTTTGTCTTTGGCTCACAGGTGTAACAAACTTTAAGCTTGTTTTGGCTGTGTGTGTGTGTGTGTGTGTGTGTGTGTGTGTGTGTGTGTGTGCGTGCGTGTGTGTTCGTGTGTATCTTTGTTTTGTGTTTGCCTGTTTATGAGTGTGCCCCTAGAAAACTTTCACACATTTTTTTCTAAGGCAGCTCCAAAGCATTGACCAAGCTTTACAGAATGATAATAGACCACCTTCCAGCTATGCCTGATGTCACCAAATTGCGAAGTCTATAAATTATATGCAATTAACATTCCAGCAATATTTTCAATATTACAGGATCGTCCATACAAATTATGATATGTTGCAGTTATTGCTGTATGTGTTGATAATACTTAATAGGTAATGTTAATTGATATTTTATGCAAACGCTGCAACAAATAGTGACTTACATTCTGTCAAGATCGGACAGTTTAATGTAATTTCTAAATAGTAGAGGAACAGATAAATAGATGTCTTACTATAGATTTATAGAACTTGCACAAAGCAGAGATGTGACATTCGCCAACTGGCCAGTGGCATCACTAATTTTTAGAGGCATGTTTGTTTGTTCAGGGTTCCAGTTGCCCAGATGGCAACCTGAAAATATTCCTGAGTGGTAAAGATTCCATACATTGTACACAGACTCTGACACACACACAGCACATCACACACACACACACACACACACACACACACACACACACACACACAGACACACACACACACACACACACACACACACACACACACACACACACTCCTGCTGAGTGAATCCAACGCTCAAGAGAGCATTTGTCAGCTTCAAGCACCATCTTTTATCACTCAACATCGTGCTCACATGATGAGTCACTCGAGATAAGTTTTAATTTCTTATTGCACATGCTAATTATTTGCAGCAAGACGTCTGATGTATCTGGCCAACTTTTCCCAGCCCTATGGGTAAAAAAGTGATCAGGATTGAAGAAGGAAAGAAACAGTACAAAGTATACATGGTTGAGAAGAGAGAAGGATCTAGGAGGGTGGTTGCCAGGTTGGAAGAGAACTGAAATAGGGAAAGAGGGAACATGGCTAGTTTACGATACCAAGAAAAAGGAAATGTACTGTGTGCCCTGCTAAAAAGGAAAAAAAGGGCTAAAAGTTACAAACATCGGCAATAGCTCTTTGCCCTTGGCACAGATGTGTTCATTTTTTCAAGAAGCTTGATGAGTCTTGTGCATAACAACTAATGCATGAGCCAGTGAGTCGGTTTTCACAGATGGTAATGGTAAAATTTGGTCATGATGCCTTTTGCATTACTGATGGAATAAAGATTGATTTGGTCTCCTTAAATGTAATATTGCTGCTGTTTCATTTCTCAGTGTCAGTATTAGTTAGGACCGCTTTTCTCATCAGACGGGTCATGCTACCACACAGAATGTCGGGCTACCTCAGCTTCCCAGGTTAGGAGCCCAGTTGGTTCCTTGGTCTGGCAGACTAAATTTTAGCGCTGCAGAGATTGGCCATGCATGCATCGTGCCAAATATAGCGAAGTAAGAGAACAGTTTTTGTGGTGACTCAAAACAAAGGAAGCCGCATGAAAGAAGGTAATCAAACAGTCTTACTTGTTTTCATAATACAGTTATCAAATAATACCAACTGACTTAATGACGGGAATATGACAAAATATAATAGCACTGATGGAAGTGTAGAAATCAGAAATAAATGAGTCGAAATATGCTTCAGGTAATATAATGTGCTTAATGCGTGATGTCAAAATTAGGTGATAACAAACATTTTTGAATAAGCCTGTATTCCAGCATGCGACGAAATGTAGATCCCTGCTGTCATTTCAATTATTCTCTTTTTAAAAGAAAAATTTTGTTTTACTCTCTCATAGTACAAATGGACTTTACACCAGCAAAGGAAACTCAGAATAATCTCTGGACAACCTTTCCATTCATGAAGCCCTCCCCCCATCCTTTCTAATCCTCCCCCAACCTTCCATATATATGTAGCATGCCACACTCTTGTAAGTTTCAACATGTTGGTTACCTCTTTTTGGGCAGATTTGTGGTTAACTATGTTGCAGGATGCCCTGCATAGACATGCTTCTGAGTAGAGTGCAAAGGTGTATTGTCTTCCTTCACGGATTTGTGGCCAAATGCTCCACAAGATGTCAAGTTTTTGATCTGTCTCATCAAGTCTTACTGTACTCTGTTGTGCATCATCTTTCATCACTTGCTTACACTAGTAATGTTGTCCTTAACACGTTCTATTTTCTGATGAGTTTGCATTCAGACAGGCTAAAGAGAGAGAAGGTTATGGTTAATTATTGTGCTCTGTTTTCAGACGACACGAGCTGAGTTTGGGAGTTCTGAGTACAGTGTACGACGACGGTTCAGTGATTTTGTCTGGCTACGCCAACAGCTTGAACAGTGCTACCCCACGCATCTTGTGCCTGTGGGTTTGTTTTGTTAGGTTTTACCCTGTGATGGTTTATGTGCTCTTGAGTTTTGTTGTCTGATTCCCCAGCATATGTGGGTGCATTCATATATTTTTTTTCCCCCAAGATTGCTTACTTTATTTCTAGTATTTGGGGGTTCTTTTGTTGACGATGATCCCAGAAACAGGTAATATCTTCTCCCATGTGACTGAAATTGGATTTTTAATTTTCACAGCAAGAAGTATGTATATGTGTGTGTGTGTGTGTGTGTGTGTGTGTGTGTGTGTGTGTGTGTGTGTGTGTGTGTGTGTGTGCATGCGCGCTAGTGTTTGTTTATGTCTCGAGAAATGATGATCCATATCTAATACCATCTGCAAAATTTCTTGCTTATGAACACTTTCAGTTTCAAATATGTTTTATTCTGTATTTTGTAGGAAAATAAAGGGTAAACTAACAATCTGCAACATCAGCAGAAGCCACTGATACATCTCTGAAAGAGATTTGAGAAGTTTTATTTTCTGAAAGAAAAAGAGTGATTTAGGAAACTTTACTTCCTGAAAATGCAATGAACTGTTGTACTAACAGGAAGTGGGGGTGATGGTAGTGGTGGGGCATGGGGTTTGTCCCTTATAGAGGTCTGTCCATTGCAAATTTCCAAAGTGTGGTATTTTAAATTTGGCGCAGTCAGAATATGTGGTACTTTTGTGCATTGATGATCTTATCAAATATGATTACCTAGGAATACTCAATGATTTCTATGGGTTTTTACAAAAAGAATCCTATATAGTATTGATAGTTAACTTATCTATCTAAAATAGTGTGAAAACAGTGTGATGAAAGTATCAGTGTGAACGTTTGGTTTGTGGACAATTTCAAGGAAAGTTTGAGTATCATAAACATAGAAATAGCTGCAGTATCATTGAACTGTTGTGATGATGCGTGCTTTTGCAGCCACTACCCCAAAAGCACACCCTGACTCGCTTGGACCATTTCAGCCTGGACTTTGTGCGCATGCGACAGAAAGCTCTTCAGAAGTTCCTCGGTCGTTTGGCAGATCATCCGGTGCTGTCCTTTGACAAGAACTTGTATGTTTTCCTCACCACTGACACTCCAGTAAGTAAAGGAAAATGTTCAGTGTATCATGGTAATTGTGTTCGGGAGTCATGTTTCCAGTTATATCCAATGTGAATATATTATTTGATAGTGATGTCTTTGTATGCTTACATCGAAATATTTGAGTCCTGTATTGGATGTAGATTTTAAATAGTAAGGGTTTCAGAAGTACTGTCTTACACACATATGCATTTACTTGTAGTTTCCAAGTGAGGTGACTGAAAACGGAAATTGAAACAAATTTTAAAAGAAATGTTAGTATTAAGTGATCGCTCTTTCTTCATTTTCATTGTCCTGAATGTTGTTAATTTTACCTGAAGAAGACCCAAGAGGTCAACATGCGTCACATTTTGTTTTGTAATCTGTTTGCCTGTAGTGTCTCGCGGAATCACTAACAGTTCTTTTTAAAATTTATTTACTTGTAATTGTGTCAAGCTCCCCATTGAACACAGAGCCAACACTGTTCAGATGTTGAAGTGTGAATGAGAAGCTGTCTAATGTGTGAAGATCTAAGCAGTTTACCGTAGAAAAAGCTGCTGGCAGCAACAGCTCGAGAGCACCTTTTATTGACTATGGTACTTGTAGCTATTTCTAGACTTGGGTGAACTTGTTGCAGATCGCTTTTGATGACTGCTGCCTTTGAGTGTTGTTAGATATAGTGAAGGCCAACAATTCAACAAAAGAATATATTGCACTCACTTTTGCATTGAAGTTCGTGAAACAGTAAGTTGTTTTTAAACCTACATCGCAAGGGACATAATTGTGTTGAAAGAGTGCACATTATTTCCATAGTCGTCTTTTAACACTGCACATTATTTCCCTTCCTCTCATCTTTCCCTCTATCTCTTTTTTTCTCTTGGTAAAAAACATCAGTTGCAATCTAAGTTTTGACTTGAAATCCAAACTAAAGTTTCTGCGTGCTTATGACTGGTTATTTGGTGCCTGTCAGGAGCCTGTCAGGAATATTGAGCTTGGAATTGTATAAGAAATCATGAAAGAGGCACACTGCCTTAAAAGCTGACTTTTGCATAACTTTTTGCCTCCTTTGATTTAATTGTAATTTTTGAAACCTTTCAGTCTGACATACTGTCTGTCTATAATGTGTAGTGCTTCAAGTTACTTTGAACAGAAATAAAATGAGAGAGAAGTAAATGTTTCTTACGTACATTTGCGATTTGCGCTGAACAAAGTATTAGCTATATGCACAGAAATGGAGACCTACAATGGGCGCCTGACAGGGCAGCAACTCATGTACTGCAGGGGCTTGTTTATTCCAGCTGGGAGCCATGTTTTCTATGTCACAGAGCCAACTTGTCTGGCGGACAGCACTGTTTACTGTGCATGACCCTGCCGATAACACATGTAGTCCGCGCTGTTTATGTGTCACGGAAACACTGTGTACTTTCACATCTTGATATCTTATATGTTTAAGTGCACTGCCTTATGCACTAACCCAAACCAGGGTCAAGAGGGAGAGAGAGAGAGAGAGAGAGAGAGATGGACAAACAGACTGATGCACATACACAAACATACACACATACTCACACACACACTCTGTCACACACATACTCAAGCACACATGTACACACACTCGCACAAACACACACAAAACACAAACACACACACACACACACACACACACACACACACGCACACACTGTCACACACACACACACACACACACACACACACACACACACACACACACACACACACACACAGAGGACATTCATTTTTGTTTTTTGTCTTTTATTGCTCATCATTTTTGTTTTTACATGTATTGGGTTATGAAGGATTACAAATAAAAAAATAGAACAAAACAAAACCATGATGCATTTAAAACATACGGTGTAGTAACTGACATCTACACTAGCTGCATCAAACGTCAGATGTTCAGTAGGATAGAAGCAATGACAAGGTAGATGTGCTTACTATCCTCCTCTCAAATGTAAATGTACACTATTTAAAATTTTTTTTTCAACTTTCCAAACGTGTCTTTAGAAACTGAGACGTTTTAAAGTCAGACACGAACCCTTCACACGCACACTTCCCTCCTGCTCCCCAAGTCTCTGCCTATAAACTTTTAGGAATGTATAGTCTACATCACCAAAATATCAAGGCTTACTTCTCTGACCAGATTGACCCCAACAAGTACATGAAGTATGTGTTCAGAGCATATATAGGCCTACACACACACACACACACACACACACACACACACACACACACACACACACACACACACACAGATATAGATAAATATAGATTGTGTGTGTGTGTGTGTGTGTGTGTGTGTGTGTGTGTGTGTGTGTGTGTGTGTGTGTGCCTGCATGCGTGCGTGCATGTGTGCATGTGTGTGTATGTGTGTGTACAGAGAGAGAGAGAGAGAGAGTGAGAGAAGCGTTCACAATTTTGATACAGGAATTAGTACATGATATAAAGACTTAGGGCTATATATGTCTCACTCACTCACACACACACACACACACACACACACACACACACACACACACACACACACACACACACACACACACACACACACGCGCACACACAGCATCTACATACATATACACATTTATTCAGTGTTTGTCAAAGTTACCATACAGAATGCTGTTAGTTCTGCTGAAACTTGAAAAAAACAATTCAGTCGATCACCTGCTTGCCTGCAAAGTTAAGTGAAGTTTGCCGGTATCTGAATATCACATGCACATAGTTTTGTGTGTAAGTATGATATATGCTAGTACATATGTATGTATGAAGGCCGACAAAAGCAATCATTTAATAATATATGTATATGTGTAGGCCTGTACAAGCATTCATTTACTGATACATCATACGCAGTGTGTGTATGTATGTTTGTGTGTGTGTATTTGTATGTGTGTGTGTGCGCGTGTGTGTGTGTGTATATGTGTGCGTGCATGCGCGCATGCGTGTATGCACTTCGTTATGATAAGCACGTGTTTCTTTTTGTATAGATTCATCTCTATTATTATAAACACACACTTGTGCACATGAACAAACGAGTGCATGCGCGCACACACACACACACACACACACACTTACACACACACACACACACACACACACACACACACACACACACACACACACAGTTATTTAGGTGATGGTCACTTGTTTCTACAACTGCCGCTAACACACACACACACACACACACGCACGCCACACACACACACACACACACACACACACACACACACACACACACACACACACACACACATACGCACACACACACACACACACACACACACACAACAACACACACACACACACACACACACACACACACACACACACACACACACACACACACACACATACTCATTATACTAATAATTTTACTGTTAACAGGCATGTATACTGTAAGGTGTTGTTGTCAAGATAAATAAAGATGCTTCTTATTACCTCGTTCACTTGCCACCTTTTATTCGCCCAGAAGCAGAAAAGATGCATGACAATTAAGTGGTCAAATAGAGGAATACTCTGGATGAAAATCTCACGCAGCGAGCGACCGGCTGTTCTGGCACTGGCTCCATCACGCTCACGACGGAGGGTGAAGGATATTCGGCAGGCGCTTATTCTAGGTCTCTGTTTCTGTGGCTATATGTCATGATGTCAGTGAAATACAGATGTATCAAATATTTGTTGTAAATGTTGGTTTCCATCCCAGCTGCTCCCTGCACAAACAAATAACACTCTTGGAAATGGTTTTTTACACATGGTGAAGTGGAAAGCCATCAAAACGCTGAGAAGGATAGGTTCTTGTGTGCTACTCTTCCTGTTGTTTTTCAATCACAGTTGGCTGACCCAGTTCTGTTTTTCTTTTTTTTTCTTTTTGTTTTCGCTCTAGTGCCCAGTGAAAGAGAGACGTGTAAACTCTGTGATCAAAATTATAAGACCAAATTTTAGATCCAGGCCATTTAGCCTAGATTGGAGAATTCTCTGGCACATAGGCATTGCTGTGCTGTACTCTCTGTATATCAGAGTACATTGCAGGATTTTGCCTTTTGGTCCTCTACTTACTTTTTTGACATCACACTCACCGCAGTGATGTTTGCCTGGGAGTGGACCTCTTAAGATTAGTGTACCAATCTGTTCACCTGTTCTGGAATAGGATTATTGCATGTAATTGCTGTAAACTTAGTGTTGCTACATCATGTCAACAAGAAAAGATAATGTGTGTTTTTATGCGTGTAATTTTGTGAGCTCCTGACGTTTTTCAGATTTCGTTTTGTGCAATCTGCTGGTATCCATGTCACAGGAATAGCACATTGTTTCTGAGAACAACCTGTATTCGTGTATAGGTTAGACATCTGCTGAGTCTCGCCTCCCCAGTTCTCCGTCCCAGTGACTTTCCATGTTTTTTTAAGAAAATTAATTGGATTTTTCGTAGGGATTCTTGGCTTTGTTTTCTGTTTTTTGTTGTTGTTGTTTTAATTGTCAGTGTCCTGTAGTCTGATGGCTGACTGGAAGTGGTGTAGTGCATATGGGTTACCGGTTAGTCTGCATGCTTGATGACCTCATAGCGAAACCAAAGCTAAACAGAAGTCGAAATGGTGGTTTTATTAATGATGGTCTGTCACTCAGTAACCAAAAAAACAAACATTTTGAATTTTGGGGAAAGAGGGATAGAGATAGTGATGAAGAGTGAGAGAAAGAGAGGTGCGTGCGTGCGTGCGTGCATGCGTGTGTGTGTGATTTAACTATGTTTATAATGTTACATGATATTTACTGAGTTTGAAATGTTCTCCAAATTGATCTACTTTTCCAGCTTGGTCAGTTTTTTTAACTGAAGATTTTCTCAGTTCATCTTCATTTTGTAAAATGTCAGTACAGTCTAAGGCTACAACAACAATAAACACACACTTGCACACACACACACACACACACACGCACACACACGCGCGCACACACACACACACACACACACACACACACACACACACACACACACTCACAGTGATATACAAGCCTACTTAAAACAATTCTTTCCATTAACTTACACGTGTGAGAGGTGAGGGCAATCGGACGGTAACTATTTATGTTGGATCTAGGTTTGCCCTGCTTTAAGATCGGTACGACTACAGATTCTTTCCAAACAGAAGGGATACTTCCATCTTGCCAGCATTTTGTTATGATGTTATGAAGTAACGATACAAAATTATCTGGCAGGTGTTTTAGCATCTCATTCGAAAGTGCATCCAGACCAACTGATGTTTTTTTTGTTGGTAATAATATTATTGCATTTTTTAATTCCTGTAGAGTGATATCTGCGTTTAGATAATGGTCATTTTTTTCTTCTGGATCACAGTACATATCGTTATTCTTTGAGTTTTCCCTCATAGTTTTGCATTTATCAGAAAGGCTATTTGTGGAACTATTCTTTGCAAACAGATCTGCGAACGCCTCGGCTTTTTGAGCAGCAGTTGGAAATTGCTCATTTTCTAAAGTAACTGGATAAATTGGAAGATTCACTCCCTGTTTCATTTCATGGACCTTTGTCCAAACTTTTTTAACGTCGTGATGATCAGAGACTTCGGTGAGACAAAAGGACGACCAGTGGTCCCATTTAGCTTTTTCAATGACTCTGCTGCTCATATTCTTGGCCCGTTTCATAGTGACGTTGTTTTTCGGCTTGTCTTTAACATATTCTTTGTATTTTAGTTTCTTTTCATCAACAGCACGTTTGCAGGATTCCGTCCACCACACATTTCCGCTATGAACTGATCTTCTTTTGTGGTTAGTTTTTGGAATGGATTTGGTTGCAGCGTACAAGAGAGTAAATATTACCTCTAAGTTAACTTGGAACAACCATATTGAACATATTATCAACGAAGCCAGCAAATCTCTTAATCTTCTTAAAGTGATCAGTAAACAAAATTGGGGAGCAGATACACAAACTTTAGTACACCTTTCGACATCTCTCGTAAGATCAAAATTATCATACGCACAAGAAGTGTTCTTCAGCGCACCAAACTACTTACTAAAAAAGTTGCAAAGCATAGACTGCAAGGCATTTAGACTCGCACTAGGTGTTCCATTTCATGCCAGTGCATCAGGAACGTACTACGAAGCCGGAGTTCTGCCCCTTGACGACTATAGAAACTTGGCCTGTGCTAAATTTATCTTACGTAGCTCAGCTGTTCAGAACTCAAGCAAAGATGAATTAGCTTTACGATCAGATTTCCATTTCCCGAAGCGAGCTAGATCTATTAAATCTAATACAACTATAATGACATATTCCTCAAAATTACTGAAAGACGCTGAGATTGATCCCAAGAATATTGCTGATCGTTTTCCTGTATCCCCGATTCCAAATTGGGAATTGCACACTGCACGTTTTGATTATAAGTATACTGATCTACAAAAAAATGTTAACAATAATATATTGTCCTCTCTTGCCAAATCTCATATCGATAGTAATTATTCACACCACCTTAAAGTTTTCACCGATGGATCACTGCTAAATGAAAAAGCTGGAAGTGGTTTTGTTATTCCTACCCTTAAAGTTGAAAAATCTTTTCATCTCGGGAAGGGGTATTCTATCTTCACGGCTGAGCTGGTGGCAATTCTAATGGCGCTTAACTTTCTTGTTGATACTCCACGTACTATCTACAAAGCACTTTTCTGTGTGGATTCTAAATCTGTCCTACAAGGCCTTGAATCTATTGCTGTAAAAAATCGAGGTGAGGTGATTTTAGAAATAAAACATCTTGTCAGTATTCTTATATCAAGAGGTACAACAGTTGATTTTTGCTGGATCCCGTCTCACTGTGGGATTTCTGGTAATGAGTGGGCTGACCGGGCTGCCAGAAAAGGAGCACGAAAGTCCGATGAATCCATAGAAATCAACATTCCTCTCTGTTTATACGAAGGATATGGTCTCTTAAAAAAGACGTGTATTGAAAAGGTTTATGAAGCCTACAAAAACTTGGTTCTTATTAAAATACATCTACCTCACTCCAAACTGCTCTGCTGTGACAAATCCCAGTCAGCTACTTTTTCTTCTAGCAACGCGGCTAAAAGTGGAAAGATTACCTATCAATTGGCCAACATAAACGTACTTGAAAAAAATAACCGAAAACTTGAATCCCTGTTTTACAGGCTTAAGCTAAACGCTTTCCGTACAAAATTCCGCAAAAATTTAAATTGCATCTGCGGAGCAGTTGAAAGTTTTACAACTCAGCATCTTCTTTTCCACTGCGCATATTTCAAAAATGAAAATCCTGACTGCCTGCGGCCTGATGGCACGTGTATTTTCCAGAACTTACAAGGTCTTGTTTCTTTTGTTAATTCCTTGATGATTAGTCCAATGGGCTCTTTTTTGTAACAAGTGTTCCTATAGATATGAGCGCTTAACATTTGGTTATACCAGATATCCTGTACTCCTTTTGTGTTTTAATACTTGCTTTGTGCTAATGTTTAGCCTAGTTGTAAAGAATGTTAGTATGAATCACTATATATAGCTAACTGCTCGTAACAAATCTCTTATCGGTGCATCAACACACACACACACACGCACACACACACGCGCACACACACGCACGCACACACACACACACACACACACACACACACACACACACACACACACACACACACACACACACACGCATGCATATACACGCTATTTCCCTAACTCTGTCTAAAATCACTTTATGTGAATAGACGTTAAATTGAAGAACGAACACACACACACACACACACATACACACACACACACACACACACACACACACACACACACACAGAAAACAAAAAAAACCCCATGAAATGCATTATAGATTAGAGCGCTACACCTTGGCATAAATAAGAAAGAAAAAAATCAGTTTTTCCCTTAATGCTATTTCGGAAATTTTCAGACATTCCAGTCACACAGAAAACAAGGGAAAGGAATTTTGACGCAAATGACCGATTCCATCCACAATCTTGGGGCATCCTACATGATGAGGAACAGACCGGTGGAGTTCTCTGTCATGCATGAGTTTGTCAGTGTGTTCGGTGAAAAAATGGCCGCCATGGATCGAATTTCTGCTCGGGTGTTGAAAGAACAGTCAGGTAGGTTTGACACTTTAGTGTGAATAAAGTGTGTACATGCATGTGTATGTGTTTGTGTATATTTGCAAGCACAAGGGGATTATGCTGCTCCAGAATTGTGCTAGTAATGTATGTGTGTGTTTGTGTGTGTGTGTGTGTGTGTTGTGTGTGTGTGTGTGTGTGTGTGTGTGTGTGTTTGCTGTTTCATTTTCCATGCCGCTGCAGTGATTAATGGAGAGGAAATCAAGGCTAAGGTCACTTTGAGAGTAGGGCATAAAGGGCCACAGAAGGTAGGTTTCTTTTTATGCTGATCAATGAAGATGAACTTAAGGCTATTGAGTTCCAGTCTCATCTGAGAGTACATGATAGGGTTGAACATAACACTTTCTTTCATAATTATATATCCTGGCATCAGCCAGGCCCAAGAGATACAGACACCTGCAGTGTTGGCCAGGAAATTTGAGCAACACTCTCGTTAACGCATCCATTGAAGGAAATAAAGCTTGACTGCATGGTTCCAGTCTTCCCAGTTTATCCCATAGCAAACTCGGTTCTGGGTAGGAGATGGTCAGGGACCCATGCCCCTCAGATGGAGAAACTAGTCTTGAAACCCTTAGAGTATTACACCAATAGTATCATTATTATTTTTGTTGTTATCATCAAGGAGCATTGACTCCATACTTCAGTTTGAATTCATCAGAACTGCCATTTGTCACCCATGTTTTTAAACACATTCCTCGAATGTATCATCACTGATGCAGTTGAAGATCATGTAAGCACAGATAGCATTGGATGAAAAATCATTGTGAACCTTCACTTGGCAGATGACTTGGCAGTGGCTTGGCAGGCAGTGAAAAAAGCCTAGCCAAGCTTGTTCAAAGACTGAATGAAACTTTCAACATGTGGCTCAGAAATTAGCGCCAAGATCAAGGTGATGGCCAACCTCAACGCCCTTATTAACACCTGTCCATGAACAAAATTTAGGAACTGTTCAACAGTTCTGTTACCTGGGATCCATCATTAGAAATGAGATATCCAAACCATAAATCTACACGTGGGCAGCAAAGACAACATTAGCACTATCCAGACTGAAACCTGTACAGAAGAAGAATAACATCTCCATGGAACAAAAGATCAGGCTTGTGCGTGCACTGACCGATATGTTCCACGTTGTCTGTTCATGCGAGGTACATACTCTCACAGTCACAGTGTATTTGGAAAGAAAAAACCCAAGCCTTGGAAATGAGGGGTTAGCACAAGATACTAAACATCAGATACACTGATCATGTCAGTGATGAAGAACTGCATCACACCTTCAAGCCTTGGAAACGAGGGGTTAGCACAAGATACTAAACATCAGATACACTGATCATGTCAGTGATGAAGAACTGCATCACACCTTCAAGCCTTGGAAACGAGGGGTTAGCACAAGATACTAAACATCAGATACACTGATCATGTCAGTGATGAAGAACTGCATCACATCTTCAAGCCTTGGAAATGAGGGGTTAACACAAGATACTAAACATCAGATACACTGATCATGTCAGTGATGAAGAACTGCATCACACCTTCAAGCCTTGGAAATGAGGGGTTAACACAAGATACTAAACATCAGATACACTGATCATGTCAGTGATGAAGAACTGCATCACACCTTCAAGCCTTGGAAATGAGGGGTTAACACAAGATACTAAACATCAGATACACTGATCATGTCAGTGATGAAGAACTGCATCACACCTTCAAGCCTTGGAAATGAGGGGTTAGCACAAGATACTAAACATCAGATACACTGATCATGTCAGTGATGAAGAACTGCATCACATCTTCAAGCCTTGGAAATGAGGGGTTAACACAAGATACTAAACATCAGATACACTGATCATGTCAGTGATGAAGAACTGCATCACACCTTCAAGCAGCACAGTGGATCACATGAATATCTGCAGACTACAGCTGAGAAACGAAATTGCATTGGTTTTGCTATGTATTAAGATCCAGTGACCTTGCTAAACTAGGGGCCTGAGGATGGTGGGAGGTGAAGCAGAAGACTCTAAATATGGATTTACAACTACAACATTGCAGAAATGAGAATGGACGCAGAAAACATTTGCAGAGACTTAGGCACTGGCCTGCAGTAAACAGGACTGAAGGGACCTTGTGAACAGTTTTTCATTGTTTTGCTCAGGACGAATAAGAAGAGGTCATTGAGCATTCATACAATCATAGGCTCACATTGATACCATCATTGTGGCATAAACTTTTGAAATATTACAGAGTATTGTCACAGATTTTGTTGGTTGTCAGACTACCACAGTGAGCTGTGTGGTTGGGGACCATGCTACGTTTCATGGGCCGATGCTGAAGATCAGATGAGAGCGCCTCTGCTGTCTTTGGCCTCTACTGTGGATCAGTGCAGTCATCATCTCAAACACTTGGTACATGTGTGTGTGTGTGTGTGTGTGTGCGTGTGTGTGTGTGTGTGTGTGTGTGTGTGTGTGTGTGTGTGTGTGTGTGTGTGTATAATTGTGCATGTGTATGCATGTGATTGAGAATATGTGTATGAAAAGTGTCTGGATGGTGTGTGTGTGTGTGTGTGTGTGTGTGTGTGTGTGGGCCAGAACAACCCCCTCTCCCCTTCACCCACCTTCCTGTCCCCAAGAAAATATATCAGACCTGTTTGCCAGCCTTTCCCAACCTTCTCCCTTCTTCCTTACTCTCTGTAGTCCTTCTCTTACGTTATGTGTTTGCCTTCTTTCCATCACAATTTTATATTCAGTGGGATTTTTTTTTCCTTTTGAACTGGAGGATGATTTTGACCTGTGCAGGTCGACGAGACAGATGACAATCTTACACAGCCTTTGAAGGAATATACACTGTACACAGAATGCATCAAGGTAAGAGACTCCAATAAATTAAAAGGGATTTTTTTTTTCATGTATTTTGACCAGAATTTCATTTTTCATGAATAATAGTGTTTTCAGAAAAGAGTACTGCTATTTTTGTGTGTGTTTGTTTGTGTGTTTTAACAACGGAGGAGATTTTTGTGAGATGCTAATTTGATGGGATATTTAGATAGAAAAAGAAATTCATGTGGGTATTTAGCCTTACAGCATCTGTCCATATTCCACATAACTGCTGATCAGCCTGATAAAGGCAATCCTATGTTTTGTTCCCAGACAGGATATTTAGGAAGCTTTGAGCATTAAAATGGTTTGTTTAAGAACAATGCTGGGAAAGTAGCTGTTTACACAGTGCCTGAGTATGGCTCTAAAAGATTTTAGAGGACCAGTTTTTTTTTTCAATATGCGTCAAGTGTGACAAAAAGTTACAGTGACAGGTGACTGTTCATTAAACATGATTTGTGGACAATTTAGCACCCCAGACATCCCTAAATTGATGTGATGGCTCAGAAAGTGGTGTGGACTACAGGTATGGGTGTTGTATTATTCACTTCAAACTTCAGTGGCAGTGTGTGAGACAATGAAGAATTGTGGAGATGACTCAGAGATTTGGAATGGACTCTGCAATACAGAAGGTGATCACAAATGGTCAGCCATAAACATGACTAACACAAAAACAGTCACATGCATGGCAAACTATGTCCAATGCTAGATTAACCCTTACACTGGTTATTTAACAACGTACTATTATGTTGTCTGGTGAATTAACAGAAGGAAAGTTTGAAAAAAATAGTTACATTTGTATAGTTACATTTGTGTGATATGCATAACTTTTCAACAGTTACTATTTGAACATGACATGCAGAATGAAAATTGTTAGTAATTGAATAAAGAATAATAATTATAAAACACAACTGTTGTGCTTGTAGTGTTCGATTAGGTGCTTACCTGTCTAGAATGTAAAAACAACAGGTGAAAACAGGTGGCACATCCTGCTTGTCATTCTCAAGAGTTTTTTCACAAATAATCCAGTCAGTAATGTTCCACAGTATCCAGAAATAAGTTACAGCCTTTTTCATAGGAAAGTCAGTGTGGATTATACCCATCTTTCATGCAGGTAATCCAAGTAAGGATGAATAAGGTACAGTTCAGTTTTCACACACACACACACACACACACACACACACACACACACACACACACACACACACACACACACAAAAATGGTCACTATCAACAAATGTAATAGTTAGCCACACTGTCCTTGTTTACATTTGAAAGGTTTAGGATCATCTGGAAATGCTACACTGAGTTTTCCTTCCCCACTGAATGGCATCTTGAGATTCCCCTCACTCTTGGGCACTCATCCAGTCATTGTCCATGTCGATCTCAAAATCACAATTACATGGTGCTTGATCTAAATCAAAATGATCACCAACCACACCAGTTCATTAAAGATGTCCATAACTTCTTTTCGCCAGCTTTTTCCACGAGAAATTCAGTGAAAACATCTTCAAACAAATTCGTAATTTTATCACATTCTCCTTTGGGCGCCGCCATTTTTGTTTGCCAGACGACTTGCGTCGCACTGTCTATTACAAGCTGCTGCTAACCATAAACTAAGCTAAAACGCTGAAAATCCATGCTCAGGGGCTCGTTCAGTCATTCATGTAAATTAGTTTCTCACTGAGCCATAGTTTTGTATCTGTGTCAGTGAAAGTAGGCTCATAAGGCTCACCCTACAGCGCGACTTACGTCGCGACAACCAGTGACGGCCATGATGTAATGGCACAACTTATGTCGCGACAACCAGCATAAACAAATCTTAAATAAATGTTAGCAAACCGCCAAGAGAAACATGGACAAATGAGTCACAAGACAAAACAACGCGTTTCAACCTCTTAGGTCTTCTTCAGGCAAGACACAAACAAATAATACAACGAAAATGAACGAATTTGGTACTCAGCTTTGATCTCTTCACTCTTCAGTGCAAGGTGGGATTCAACGCCTGCCAACCTTGCGCTGAAGAGTGAAGAGATCGAAGCTGAGTACCAAATTCGTTCATTTTCGTTGTATTATTTGTTTGTGTCTTGCCTGAAGAAGACCTAAGAGGTCATAGCGTGTCGTGTTTTGTCTTGTGACTCGTTTGTCCACGTTTCTCTGGGCGGTTCGCTAACATTTATTTAAGATTTGTTTAGATTTCCGCCTGCAGTCGTCTCACTTTGCAACTAGAACCAGCATCAAGGTTAACCTTTACGCGACGCGCTGTGTGATAGTGACAGCAAGTCAGTTGACCCGTTCATGACAAGCCGTTACGTGGTGACGGCAATGCTGCTGTACTCCCTGGACGTGCCATGCCTCCATTATGGCACAACCATAAAAAATCCCCCAGTTCTCTCGTCTACAGTCTAAGGGATGCAGCTGCCCTAAATATTTAGAACAGGGTTTTAGCCACTGGGAGGGTAAGTTTACATGCACTAGCGATGACCTTTGTGAGCCCAGAGTAGCCCGAACAAACAGACCTGTCTGGCACTGGGAATTTCTGCAAAAGGCACATGTGGAATTTCCTGCCTCGCCAATATATCAGGCAGAAGAAGAATTACATGAGGTGTTAGAATTGGGTCAGCAAAGTGGTTCAGAGGATGAGGAAGGTGAAGGTTTACAAGTGTATTGAAAAGAATCTGAGCTGGATTTATTTGCTCTGTGTATTTAACAGTTTTAGACGTTCGTATCGTCAGAAGCCAAAACAGTGAGAAGTGTGTACAGTGTGCAATGATTTATTTTAATTTTTTCTATATTTTTTCCACTTGGGATTACATATATTGAATACCTCAGGCTTTCTTTGCATCTATTTCAAAGTAAGAGCGAAATCTGATGCCCCTTTTCTTTCTCATTTGCTGTTGTCATACTAACCAAACAAACGTAAAAAAGATTGTGTTCTCCTACGTTTTAGTTATAGTGTTTCCGTAACTGTAGCGTTGCTGTTTTACCCAAAATGTATTTGTTTATGGTCATTGCAATGTTTGTGTTTTACCCTTTCCATTGATATATAACAATTGATTGTTATGTTTATATTAGGGGACGTAAAATAAAATAAAACAGTGCGAAAATTGCGTGTCTGCAACAGTTGTAAGCAGGTGTGGTGCACACGTCTGCAGGGAAGTGACACTGCTCTGCCGCACTTGACAAAATCTGCTGTGATTTAAATCTAAAGTTTGTTCATTGTTAATTTTGAATTGAAGTTTTTAAAGTTTCAAAAGTTTGATTTAAGCTTGTTTGATGGCTTAGAAAATTAACTTGCTAGTCGCAGAAACGTAAAATAAAGAGAAAATCTCAATGTATAAAAGATTAAACAGTACTTGCTATCTTTTAATCTCCGATAAATTATCTTGTGATTTCTATGTGGGCATTTTTGCATGTGTGTGTTTTTGCGTTTTGTTGACGTGCTTGTGGGTACTTAAATTAGCAGAATGAGGATAGCATCAACATGTTTGTAACTTTAGTAAATAATGAACTACAGTAAAGCTATTTTAGACCTTTCATATAAACACTGATGCCTGGACATATTTCCTCTTTGCCTATTGCAGGTTCAGTGTCGGATGACTACAGGTGGGGTTTGATGTATGAAAGCAAAACTAGAGTTAGTGACCACCACATAAACAGAGCAAACAAGTTACAACAGAAGACCAATAGGTCAGATACTACTGCGTCTGTTTTGTAACTGTATTTGTACCTTTCGTTTGGCAGTCAAGTTATTCTAGTTTGCTCCTTGTCTGTACCAAGATTTGCTTGCAAATGAAGATCCCTTCCCTTTGAAGATTCAAGTTGTATTGGTTTCCAAGCTAAGTATTGATGGCTTCCACTGTAATGCAGTTGACTGAAGGTTGTGTCAGCGCACGATGTTAATGCTGCAGGCAGTGCTAAGGAGACGGGATGCCATTCAGATGGAATACGACAAGGTGGTGGATGAGCTGAACAGGAGGAAAGATGAACGGGAGCAGGTAAAGATGCTGTCAGGGAGTATGGTATATTGCCATAACTTGTCTTTTCATGAAGTGTTTTAAAACTTTATTGTACAAGAGTAATTTGAAATAAAAATTTGAATAGGTTTTACACATCTGTGAGCAGAATGTCTTTCTTTGTTTATTGGTTATTGTTTATTTTGCACATGGCCAGAACAGTTGACTAGGGAATGAAATAATCCAGTTAACATGCATTTTACATCAGTCTTGTATACAGCCAGTTTTATATTGTTTAATACACATTGTGGCTGCGCTCACAGTGGGCACCTGGCTGCTTTGCCCCATGTTGTGAGCATTATTGCAGCATACAAGAAGTCAGTTTAAACCTGTTCTGATTTAGATTTGTTTTCCAACTTTGAGCTGGAAAAAAAAAAAAAAGATGAATCTCAGAAATTACTCAAGAGAAATTGTGAAAATTTATCACAGTCTCTGCTGCCATCTGAAAAGGAAAATAAAAAAAAAAAGGACCAAAGTTGGATGTCCTCAGAGAATGTGTTGTGGCTACAGTGTTCCCAGCGCACAGACAGGGGTATAGTGGGTTGTGTTGATCATCTTAAACATTGGCATGGAACCACAGAGTGTCCCAGCTGTGAATGACTGTGTGCTGTCCCAGAATATCAGAAATCAAGTTCCATGGAAAGCAGCCTGGTAGATGTGCTGTTTGGAAGTATTTTTTCATCAATTGATACTTTGCTGTTGCTTCGGTGTCGTTGACTTATTCATGAGAATATCTCTTTGTTGGGCTTTTGTCTACATTCCGTTTTCAGCTTTGTGAATGGTTATTCTGGAACATACATTTACTTGGCTGGATCGACAGTAAAGAGGCAGAAGTTTGGAATGTGTCATGTGCTGTAGCTGCAAGGACAGTGCAGAAAAGCTAGATTGTAGTGAGGATTATTTCACCTGCTTAGCTCTTCCTCCCACATCCCACTCTCCTCTCTCCCCTTCCATTTACCCCTTACATGGCTTACCTCCCTGCACTCTCGTTTCATATTTTTGTGTGGATGTTAGTCGGTCCACTCACCTCCTTTCCTCCGCTTCCACTGTTCCCTTTTCCTCCTCCTCTTCCTCTTCACTTTTTTTTTCTGGTTGTCAGCTTATCTGCTGATGTGTAAGGTATTTGTTCTGGTCATGGTTTTATGTTTATGGCAACTTTTTTGTTGCTTTTTTTTTTTTTTTTTTAGAGAGTAGTATTCATGAAAGGAATGTATGATCTTTATTTATATTTTTTTTTAACCAAGAAGTTTGTGTCATTCATTTCATGAAAGGAATGAATGATCTTTATTTATATATTTTTTTTTAACCAAGAAGTTTTGTGCCATTCATTTCATGCTAGCATTGATGATTCATGAAAACGTCCATAAAAGCAGGTCCCTGAATTTTAGATATAATGATGTAACATTCAGTCATCTGAAGGGATGGTATGACACATCATCCATGTTACAGGTGAAGATCTCTGACCAGACCTATTCTTTTGGTTCTTTCCTTGGCAAAGACCCTCAGGAGGTGAAGGTTCAGAAACAGGAGAAGGTGGCCCAGCAGGTAGCGAATGTAAGTACAGAGTAACGTCCCTTCAGTGCTGTTTGCAATGTCATGGGGGAAAAAAAAAAGAGGTCTTTTTAAGAAAAGCATATTCATTAGATTCATGAGAATAAGTTTTCACATATTCTGCGTGTAGCTCGCAGACTTTTGTTGCTGTCAGTCGGTAATCTCCGCTGTGTGCATACTTTTGTTGCTTTCAGCAATTTCCCATCTTTGTAAAATCTTTTTTTTTTCCTTTTTTTTTTTTGTTTGCACAGTCATCAATATCGGCACATTTTTGGGGGACAGTCTTTGGATGGATGGTGGTGGTGTTCTCTTGAGGAAGATACTCTCTCATGCTGGTTTCATGACTAAGCAATTATATTCTTCATGAGCGATTTAGTAGGAGTCATTCTGGGTATATTGAACTTGGATAGGCATAAGTAAGCACCACTGATGGGACTTAGCACCTGTACAGTATCTCCTCCAGCGGGTTGCCTCATGGTAACTTAACACTGATTGCTCCTTGTGGACTGCTGGTGCTCAAGATGGAACAATTTGGGTGTGATTGTGTATGGGGAGTCAGAGCGACTTTGGGATTAAGTGAGTAAAGAATTGCTGGATTTTTTCCCCAGCAATATAGCGAAAACAGTCATCATTGTCTATGTATAGGTCAGTGGCTTGTTAGAATGGGGAGAGGGTGTTCAAACGAGATAGAAAATGGTATCAAAATGTGAGAGAAATGATCCATCACAGAATTCTTGGTCATTGTGCAGAGTTGATGTACAGAGATGTTAATAACGGAGGATAGGGTGGGTTTGTGGTAGCCCCCATCCTGTGTTGTGGATCCTAACACAGTATTGGTATGAAATGTTAGTGTTCACAAAAACAGGTCCAGAAGCAACACATTCTCAAAGTTTTACCTGGTACAGTAGAATCTGTACACAGTGACCTTGAAAATATCCTGAAAATGTTAGTTTTTGGAGGGAAAAGGGTCTTTGCAGGAAGTAGACAGACTAGTAGTTCACAAAACGCGAGAATACTCGGATCTAAATGCGACAATATTACTGCTGTGCAGAAGAATGATCAAATTCCTGCTCAGACCGCTATTCACAAGGGTCAAGTGTCATGCTGCATACAGTATGTTTTTGTTAGAGGAGGTCACATTCAGCAGCAAAAAAAAAACAACAACAAACCCCCCCCTCCCCCTCCCCCCCCAAAAAAAAAGAAATGGCTGTAGTGAGTGTTGGAAGTCAGTGAGATTTAAGTAAAGTGAAGATTTGGATTTTTAAGAGATTGAAAGTGCCAATTTTTTTTTTCTCCCAAAGAATTAAACAAAAAGTTTGTTGTAGACTGTGGATAAGTTGGTCTCTAGTTGGAATAGCGTGGAGTTATTCTACAGAGGTCGACAGTAGTGTCACAGTGTAAAAGATATGATCCGATACAGAATACTGGATTGCTTTGGGTGTGCCACTTTTCAGGCCCACGTGGGAAATCCAGCTTAAGAGAATTCTGAAAATTGCTTTTTGGGTCCAGCAAAATTTTGTGTTGTTCAGCTCGGGGCTGGGAAAAACATTCCTTCTGGCATTTTTTGCTTTAGGCGTGCCACTTTTCAGTCTCAGGCTGAACCTGAAAATGGCCTGTGAGCGGAGCTGCAAACAGTTGGCAAACTGCTTTCAACAGTAACCTTTCAAGGGCCCAGTTTTTCTCAGCTGAAAGACAACAGAGAACTGATTGAAAGCAAAAAGTGACGCATATTTAGTTTGGACAGGATCTGATTTGGTCATCATTCGGACCATCTTTCTCTCACGATGTCAGCTCTGCATTATTATGTTTGGTATGTTTGCAGATAAGAATTGTATCGAGAAACTTAATGAGTGGGACTAAGATATTTCAGCACTTGAACTGAGCACGAAGAACAGGTCATGGCTTGGTGAGCGTAGTGATCAGAGAATCAAAAACAAATCTGGATTAAGAAAAGGGTGCACCCCCTCCCCCACCTTGCTTCTACCCTTGCCCCACCTCTTCCTTCGACTTTTACGAGCGTTTGGAAGATTGAACACCCTTCTCCTTCCCTGCCTGCACTTTTCGACCTTCAAAATGTAGAAAATGAGTTTGCAGGTGTCAAAAATTTTGAGAACCAGTCTTTTTTTTTTTTTTTTTAAATTGGTTTTCCAGTGTGGTCACTTTGGTCGCATGGTACCCTGGTGTTGTGTGATGAGAGTGCGCAGAAGGGTTGTTTACAGATGCTTCACTATGCTGGAAAAAAATATTGAACCAGATATGGACTGCGAAAACACGATGAACTTTTGGAATTAAAAATCACTGGACACAAAGTCATGGATTTTTCAAATCATATGCATCACATTGTCAGACCCAGTTTTGACGCTGTCTGTTCCAGTTGACCAAGCAGAAGGAGCTGCTCAGCGACAAGACAGAGGTTGCCGATGCCAACCTGAAGGCAGACATGGAGCGCTGGCATAAAACCAAGCGACAGGATGTGAAGCAGATCCTCATCTCAATGGCCGACCAGCAAATACAGTATTATGAACAGGTAAGTGGGAAATGAGTGCTGTCACTATTTGGTCCAATGATGAAACAAAGGTGCATTGTGACAAGCCGACATTAGCCTAATTTAAAGATTTTCTTTCATATGAAAAGGTACAAAACCTTTTTGATTATGAAGACAAATACAGTGTGGTGTGAGGAAAACACACACACACACACACATAAACACACACACACACACACACACACACACACACACACACACATATATGAATATGAAAAGATGTCTTGTGGCAGCTTTTGAGTAGGGCCCACAACAACATGATTTACCAGTATCTTATCCATCACTGCAAAAGATATGTTTAAGTGTCAGGGTAGACAACTGTAGATTATCATGTGAATGAAGACGCCATTATATGTGGGTGTTTTCACAACAAAATTATGTACTTCTGCAGTTTCGTTTATTATTAACTGTTTTAAGAAAAAAAACACACAAAAAAACAGGGTTTTATAATTAGCTGACTCAGCAGTCATTGTAACTTGTTTTTATGTTTTAGAGGTGAAAAAGACTTGCAGCTGATAAAAGTTAAAGACAACATTCAGAGAATGGGAAAATGGCCATGACCCAAACTGATAAATGTTAAGTTGGTGGTCTTTTTGAACATGTAGTGTACAGTCGTCTCTTTGATATACTTTCTGTTATGATGGCTCTTTTTTTTTTTCTGTCCCATCTTTGTTGTACCTCAGTGGCATTGCACCCACGCCACTCATTCCGACCACCTGTCCACAACCACAACCCAGCCTAGCCCGCCGTAGCCCCGCACTGCAATCCACAGAGAGCAGTCAATATTAAGTCATCAAGAGGCAACTCACTGGAGGAGACACTGCTCTGCTGCCAAGTCACTTCGGTGGTGTTCAGTGGTGCCTGTTCTGATCCAACACACGCAGGACACCACCTACTATGCCCATACTGACATCAATAATTGCTTGGTCGCGGAGCTGACGTGAGTGAGCTCTCCCTCCGGAGGGTGCCACCACATCCATCCAGCAACAGTCCCCTTGAATTTGCCAGTAATGGTGATCCTGACAGGATCAAAGCAAGGCCACAGATATGGAGAGGACATTGAAACTGAGGTCATCATGAGAACAGGGCATGAAGGGCCACAGAATTTGAGACCTTTTTTTTAAAAATGCTGATCAATGAGAATGAGGTTGATGAAAATGATGCTACGGATTTCCATTCCGTCCTGAGACTGTGTGACAGAGCTGTACTCTACAACTACTTAAATAATGTATCCTGGCAATGTTGGTCAGGAAATATGAGCAACACTCTCAGAGGAACATCTGTTTAGTGGATGAAACTCGACTGTGTGTTCCCAGTCTTACCTACTGAGCCTGTAGCAAACTGAACTCTGGGTAGGAGCCTGTCGGGCAGAAAAAGCCCTCATGGCTCTGATGGGAATTGAACCCATGACCTCCTAGCCGGAAGTCCACGATGCTAACCACATTGCCATGGCGGCTGGTATGATGGCTCTCGTGTTGCTTCTGTCTTCAGTTCCTCATTGGTGATTTCAGTGTCTGTCGCTGTGGCAAGATGCCATCCGAGGTATTCAAAAGAAGGAAGAGGACTCCACACCCATGGCAGCGGACACAGACACAGACATCGTGGATGCTCTGTATTCACCCAGGACCGCCAGCAGCAGAGCATCAACCACAGCAGATACCACTTGTACTACCACAACTACCACTACAGCAGGCATCGGAGATAACACTCTCAACACCACTGGTGATGGCAGCGTCTCTGCTCCGTCGGTGACAGATGTTGTCACATCGGCTGTGGAGTCGAACAATGCCAGCAGCACTTCTGCCCCTGTTCCTTAATCTTTTTATCTACGATCCACCAATATCCACCCAGTTGCCTTTGCCAAAGAGATCCGCCCGTATGAGACTGTCAAGGGTGATTCTATGTTTGTTTTCTGTAGGTAATTTGGACAGGCTTGAATGTTAAGATGCAAAGTTTTGAGGTACCTGCTTAAGTGCCTGTGGTTGTCATATGTAAAATGCTTCAAACTAAGCCAAAAATGTTTAATGTATTCTTTTTTTTTTCAGCAGATGTTGAGTGTGAGAATGTGTGACTGAGAAAGAGACCTGTCCATTTAATGTGATTTAGGATAATGTTGCCTCCCAGACACTCCTCAATCAATATTGAGAGCTCAGTGGATAACGTAAAATGCACTGTTTACTCTGCTGTTGCTTCAAAATCAAGAGGCAGGGTGTGAAATGATCTTGAAGTGAAATTTGTAATTGATGCCAGATCAGTTCTGCATTTTCAGAATAAAGTTGACGACAGTGGTCAGCTATAAACATCAGCAACATGCAAGGTATAGACACGAAGGTTTGAAATTTGAATCATATGTGTGTGTTTGAAATTATGTTTGGTTTGATTGTAAACTGTGAAGAGATTGAGATAGAAGTGTTGGCTAGAGGTACTCAGGTCTCGGGAATGATCAGCACTTTACTTTCAGTGCTGTTCAGCATGATTATGCAGTGACTGTCGTACCTTTTTAGAAAACAATTGATGTCAGTTTTTATTTTCATCTGAATGGGCAGATATATAATGTGAAATGATGGAATGCAATGTGACTGTGTAACTTAGAATAACAAACCATGACATACTTCTATACAGTGGAACCCTTATATTACCATTTTGTTGTAAAAAAAAAAGTTGAAATAACCCTTGAGAAGGATGGGTCTTAGTGTGGAGGACAGTGCCCTGTCATCAGTGTCCGTGTATGTTGTTTTCCAAACGTCCTCCACTCTCCCATCTAGCTGAAATCGATTTATTGTCTTTAATCACTAGTGGTCTTAAATAAATGTTAGCGAACCGCCCAGAGAAACGTGGACAAACGAGTCACAAGACAAAACACAACGCGTTTCGACTTCTTAGGTCTTCTTCAGGTGAGACACAAACGAATAAAATAACGAAAATTCACTTAGCTTTGATCGCTTCAGATCGCTTCAGAGTTCAGCGCAAGGAAGAAGGGAATCCACGTATTTCCTACTCTGGAGTGATTTGCGGACTGAGACTGCATTTTCACCTCTTGTACTTCTTTTAATCACTTTGATTGGCTCTTCTAAGGTCAGTGCCTTTTTTTTTTGTGGTGTTGCTTTTAATCACTTTGATTGGCTCTTCTAAGGTCAGTGCCTTTCTTTTTTGTGGTGGTGGTGATGATGAAATTTTGCACAAGTTTTTTCTTTCTTCAGTTGAAGGCATGAAAGTGCCACAGGGGAATTAACTCTGAGTGGTATTTACTTTGGAAATTGATCTTCCGCTACCAGTCCAGTGGTTGCGACACTACTATAGCCATATTATCAGTTGTTCCTCGGCCAGTGCTTTGCACAAAAAGTGATGAAACCAAGATTTGTTTGTTAGAAGTCGGAAGTAATGTAGTGTTGATTTATGCTGTGAAGTTAGTCAGTCATTTGTATTCAGGTCATGTCTGGGGAGTAGTCTTCATGGGGAGGGTCAGAACCAGTGAGTTTCACCGTATTTCTAAGGATTACTTAAGAAAGACAACACTAACAGTATCTAAATGGAAAGCACTTGACTGATACCAGAGGTTTAACTCATGAGGTGAAACACATAGATGGACATAATAACATGTACAGTCTAGTTCATTTTCCTCATATTTTTGGCCCTGGGCAGCAGCATTGTGAATAAGGAGAATGACCACAAATGCAGGTTGTGCCCTACATGTGTGGAAATGCACAGGGCACATGTACACCACATGTTTCAATAAATTTCGTGAAATGCCTGTCATCAATGAATCTGCTGACCTATCGGACTTGGAAAACATGTTTGTGTGATTATCAGCTACATTATAGGTATGTACTTTTGTTTAACGGCAGGTAAGATTCATGAGGAAATAAATTTACCACGTAATGGTGCACATTCACAAAGTATAATCACTAATGCTCACCCGAAACATTCCTGTACACTTCCGTACTCATGCTGTCATACATGTATTACACTGTCATGGATTTGTGCTACGCAGTCCTGCATTGCTTGTTTGGTTGATGACCAGTACCGTCACATAATATGGTGATGTTTTGTTCAAGGAAGGCTGGCTGTTTGGTGTTTCCCATCTTGTGTCACAATTGTCTTTTGCTTTCTGCCTCTTATGTTGTTCCTTTCTGCTTTCCCCGTGAATCTTTTTTCCGTTTTTCTCGTCATCTTTTGTATTCTTCATCCTTAAACACACAATGCTACACCTAGCAATTTTATCACAAAACTTGCTGCTGCGAACATGTTGAATTGTACAGGATGTTCATGTGAATGGACCCAGCTGATTTCTGTGGTCACGGTTCACATTGTCTTCACTGTGATTGGTAGAGGTGGTTAGCTGACGTGTTCATTATGCTTTAAATAGAAAGAAAAGGATTTAAAAAGAAAGGTGCTACATATTACGCATGCTGCTCCATTTGAAAAAAAAGAAAAGGGTATGGGAGTTAATTTACTTGTTATAAATGTTGTTATGTGTGTAATCGATATTCATACAGGCTTTGTGTACATTTATGCTATTGTTGTAGTTTTACTGTACAAAAATATCAAAGCATGGAAAGTGCATTGGCTTCTATGTACAGTTTATATCCAAGGGGAAATGGGTTGCCATTTTTCTTTTTTTTTCAAACTTGCTGTTCAAGATTGTGATTGCAGAATTTCCTCTTCCTGTTTGAAGAAGGGAATACGTCATAAGTACAACGATTAACCCGTTGACTGCCCTTGCACGAACGGCGTTCGAGATGGTTTCGGGAAAGCTGTGTGCCCTTGCACAAATGGCGTTCGAGATAATTTCATCATCAAAATTCGGCGATTT
>CM065719.1:55481945-55511945 GCA_033310375.1 Conus canariensis | reverse complement strand
TTATGTCCCTTCTAATTGCACAATTTAATCTAATTCTTTGATTATGTGTTTTGTCTATATACTCGCCATCTTGTTTGGACCCATACACAAAACTGTTCTTTGAAGCTGGAGGAAATGTGAATTTGGGAGGAAAGTCTGGTACAAACATAGAGGGGAAAAAAAAGTCCCAGAAAGAACAAGGCTTTGCAGGGAGATTTTGTCTAGGATGTCTCAGAGGTTTTGCTGCTTGGTTGTAATGATTATGTATACTCAGATCAAGAATGAAGACCTGTTTTGTCGCAGAGTTGAAGGTGTTTGACAAAGCTGTTGTACTTTATACATGTATGTATTCAACAATTGAATTTTTTAAAGAGATGCTTATGGTAAAAAAAATATCAATATATATATATATATATATTTTTTTTTTCTTTCTTTTTTTGCATTTGATTTAATGCCTCAGTCAGATGCCATATTCTATTCTCTTTTCTGTCCAAGTGTTGCAATAAAGCAGTACTGTGATTGTAGAGAGGAGCACTGACAGAACGCAAACTCCAGTCACTTTTGTAATTCATTCTTGCAATTTTAGCAGCATGTTGTACAGTTTTTCAAAAGTCAGATTTTCTGTGATCCATTTCAAATTAAGATTACATCAACCATATCTGAATCTCTCTCTCTCTCTCACTCTGTCTCACCTCTCTTGGGGAAAAAAAAGAAAAGAAAAAAGAAATATATATACATACACACACGCACACATACACACACATGCATGCACAATATGCGTATTGTGTGTGTTTGAAAAATACCACTCAAAGTTAGTCATGCCATAAACTGGATTCAGTCGGTCAGTCCGTGTGTAAAGATTAATCATGGCTCAAGACTTCCACAATCAGCATTATAGTACAGGAACTGTCAACTTCATGTGCCATTTGGTATTTCCAAAGCGTTATTATATCAGAAAAATTGCAAAGACCTGTATGGTTTCCTGGTATAACAAGAAAACTTATGTTTATGAAATAAACTGCTTTGAAAGAACAGGGAAAACCTCAAGCCGAGGTGAAAATTCCATCCATGGAGGTACCTGAATATCCATTGATAGAATCAAAGGATATTTTATCTTTATCCCTTTTTCAAAATCAAAGTGCAGGGGGTGCAGTGATAATGTATACATATTCAGCAACTGCTTTGGTGTATTGTATGCAGAATGCACTTGAAATATCCTCTTCCTGTCTCCTTTCTGTGTATATGTGTGTGTGTGTGTGTGTGTGTGTGTGTGTGTGTGTGTGCATGCTGCATGTCTCCGTCTTGGTAGTTTCCGAATGGCACGAATATTCAAACACATAAGAATATCCCTGTAGTATTTGTATTTTTTTTTCTTATCATTTTTTTTGTGTTCTTATAGTTTTGCAAGATTTGATCTCACGCTGCTTCTATGTTTGAGTATACACACTCTTATTGAACAGAGTTGACCCATGCAATGTTTACTGCATTGTTTTCAACTGTTCATTTGCTCCTAGTATTTTGCTCTGAAGTCTGCAGCTTGAAGCTACATGATAAAGTAACATGCAACGTGCAAATGAGAGGTTATTCTTACAGTTATTTCAGCCTATCATTGCTACCGGTACTGTCTTTTAGTGCTAAAATAATTTTATGTCTTTGATTTTGTGGGATGAGGGTTGAACATATGCCTTACAAAATCACGTGCTTCCGAATTGAGATTTTATGGTGTATTTCTTGTTTTGGAAACAGAATAATAAAGGAGTATATGATTGGTGCTCTCTTCAGCTCATAGCAAAGTCCGAGTGTGTGTGAGTGTGAAATCAAGACTGCAAAAGGTTTTACTTCAGAGTGTGTTCAGAGCAGTGATGTGAGTGTTGTTAACAGATTTTTTTTTTTTTTTCAGCACAAGATTCTTGTAACTTATATGTACAGTTTGCTTTGCCTCTTTTTCTCCAGTGTTAGAGCCAAGATTGTTAATTTGGGAAGGAAATGATTTTAGGATGCCGGATGTCCACCTTCTGAAACCTGAGTTTGTAATTCTATCCCTTCTACGTTGCCTTCCTTATCTTTCTGCATGCATCATTTTCTTTTTGTCCTTTAAAGTTTTTTGTTAGACCTTTGCTCGGTCTTACATGCTGTTTCAAAGCAAATGTATGTAACAAGAAGAATAACATTGTGTCACCTTTCATACCCTTTTGCTATGGCGACCACAGTTTCAATGTCCTCCTGAAATCCATGCCGAAATGAGTTGACATTAGTCTTCTGTAGGGAGAAGTTCATGTGAACTGTTGTTGGATGGACACGGGTGCTGGTGTACTCCAGAGTTTAAGGGTGGGGTGGGGATGAGAGTGGCTCCTTGTCTTGAGGGAGACAGGGATCCAGCATTAGCTGGATCAGAACAGGCACCATTAACACCACCAAAGTAACCTGGTAACAATGCCATATCTCCTGTGTGGGGTTTGCTTCAAGACATCCTTAAACAGGTAGCTCTCTGTGGACTGCCAGTGCTGGGATTATGGTAGGATGACATTGGGTGCAGCTGTGTGTGTGGGAGCTGGATTGAGCAGCATGAGAGGAATGCCACTGACAGGATATGTATGAAAGAATAGATGGCATCAACAAAAGAACACTGTGTGCATGTGTCGCTCGCTTGCTCAGTCATACAACAGACAATGATGTTTTCATCTGAGTTTTCAACACACATTTAATAATAACATTCCCTATGTCAAAAACAGCTTTTTTCAAGTATCATAAAACATTCATTAATCACATGATCTTTGGACTTGGACATTAATTAAGAAAAATACAAAAGAAACGTGCATCACCTTAACTCTTTCAGCACCAATGTGGCTGTACCGCTACGGCATGGTCTTGCATGGTGCTTCACTTCTGCTCCAATTCCAGCAACGCTGTCGCAAGAATGATGCCCCCCCCCCCCCCCTTTTTTTTTTTTTTTTTTTTTTTTTTAACTGTGGGAAGAAATGTAAATAAGTTACAGACCTTTCAATGACAAACAGTTGTTTTTTTTTTTTTAGCAAGAAAATTACATCAGAAATGTTGAGGTGACAAGTAGTTGAAGGGAGAGACTTTGTACAATCCACTGGCCCCAAATTGTATTAGGGATTCCAGACCAGCTGGCATCAGAAGGGTTAAGATGATAAAGATTGCTTTTCTGGAATTAACAGGTTGACCATTACTAATGTTACTCATTCACAATCTTTTACCTAATACTGGAAAGTCAAAGTAAACCTACAAAACATTGAGCATGAGCATTCCTTTGTAGTATTCCCATCCGTAGTATAATGTAAAACTGGAAACAATAGTTATAGCAAAAAGAAAAAAAGATCTATGTATCTTGAGCTCAATCTACCCAGCAGTAAAATGTAAAATCCAATTTTCTCTCTGGTTTTCATACACCCTCTATGTACCCTTCATCTCTCTCTCTCTCTCTCTCTCTCTCTCTCTCTCTCTCTCTCTCTCTCTCTTTCATCCGTCTCACCCTCTCTAAAAGTGAAAAACTGGAATCACATTTTAAAGCCACATGGTGTTCAACTATCACAGCATAATATTCAGCAGTTGACCATATAAAACTTGAATGTAGCCCACAACCATGGATTCATTAGATTTCAATCACTTCTCTGACTGCAGGGAAACAGGTAATGTCTAAGGAATAATGACAAAACGCCAGACAATCATGAAATAATGGAAACTGAAACAAAAGCATAGCTGGTATTTTTCATGATGTACTGAGAACATTATTTGAAAGTGACACAACAAACATTGGGTTAGGCTGGAGAATTAAACCTCTGATGATCTCCCCCACCACTAACCCTCCTTCCCAGCCCCCTAAAAAAAGAAAAAAAAAAAAGAAAAAAAAGGGGGCAGCGATAGGAGATATCACCAATGATATATGTAGAGTTACAGAATTACAGTGATGGGGAAAATGGAAGTTTCAACTCTGTGATGACACATCTTAAATTTAAGAAAAACAATAACAACAACAACAACAAAGTCACAAGCAAATGACACATCTTAAGTTTAAGAAAAACAATAACAAGAACAACAACAAAGTCACAAGCAAATCCGGCTCTTACACACAAACTTAATCGTAAGCATGCAGATGTATACAAAGTATTGGAATAGACATATACTCATACAGTACATGCCTGAAACATACGTACACACACAGTATCATTTTTTTCCCCACCAAAATAGCAAATACAATCATAAGCATATCAAATGCTGTGTGTGTGTGTGTGTGTGTGTGTGTGAAAGAGACACGGAATATCTGTGTGTGTGTGTGCGTGTGCGTGTGTTGAGAAGGAGAGAGTAAGACTGGGGTATGTTGTGTATGATCATAAAAAGAGAGCAAACACTTGAGACAATTTAAACAATGAACGAACAGAACAGCAATCTTTATCTGAAGTGTCTTATACATGAATACTGAGCTTGAGTCATATTCCCATCAGCAGTCACATACATACTGTGAAGACTAATGCAGTCAACTAGTGAAACTGTTAAAAGAGTTGAAATAATGATTCAGAATCCTGATGCAAAAACAAAACAAAACAAAGAAAACCAAAGATGCTGGCATTTTAAAGTCTGTGCAGTCTAAATCCCAACGCCTGAACAAAACGGACGAAATATGGAAATGATGATGAACTTCTGCAACAAGGAGAAATGTTTTATGATTGCACAAATGTCTGTTTCTTAAAATAAAACATCCCATACTCTCTTATCCTCCACCCCCATGCCCAACAAAACAAAACAAAAAGTGGACCATGTTTTTCAGACATAGATATACAATGTTCAAAATTCAAATGCAAAATAAAGATCAGTTTCTTTGTAATATCGATTGAGAGAAACCAACAAAAATTTGAACAATGTACTGTTTGGTTTCTCTGGAATATCTTAAAAGAGACAGCGAACAGAAAAATGTCTATAACAATGCAGACATATAATCAATACATTGTTAGTATCCTTTTTCCACGTAAAATCCACATTATAACATTGTGAAAAATCAACTGTAAGGATACCTATAATCATAATGGGATTCTGTCGTTTCTGCAATGCTTGATATCTGTTTGTTTTTTGTTTTGTTATTGATATCATATTATTTTCCTTTGTGTTTAAATCTAAACCGGAATACATTTTCTTGAATTACAAAATATTTCAACATAATGCACATTTTGCACAAATATGACCGGTCACTTCTCAAAACGTCTGAACATTCCACGAATTAAGTTCATGATAGCAATATGTTTCCTTTCTGAAAAGCCAAATGAAGAGGAGGCCAGCATGATGATACCGATTATCACATAATTGACACACAGTTCTCTGACATAGCGTGTTCCAGTGATTGTCGAGCTTGATGAAAGTCATGTCTTCAGCTTTGCTTGTGTGTGTGTGTGTGTGTGTGTGTGTGTGCATCTGTGTGCACCTGCCTGAGTCTTCTCCCCTCTTTTTTTCAATCTTATGAGTGTTTTCACTGACACAATGCATGTTTTCAGAAGTGACTTGTCTTTTTTTTTCAAACAAAAAAATTACTGTTCATTCTTGTCTGCTCCACCCCTTAACTCCCTCTCCCCCTCTCCTCCTGCTCTAATCTTCTCAATCATTCATTGTATTTTCCCCCCATTGAAAATCAGGTGTTCAAACAGTGTGTGGAAAATTAAATGTGAATTTCTTTTCTGATTGATGAATGAAATAATTCACAAAGACAGATAATAGTATGACTGACTTCCTTGACTCGTGTTGCAGACTAAAATAAAACCAGCCTTATCAGGCTCACAAGAAAAGAAAGGGAGAAGCACATCAGATTTCAGGGCATGGGATACTAGACTGAAGACGGGAACAGAGGAGCAAAAAAAACCCCAAAACATTTTAAAAGGCCATATAACTGAAAGAGATCAAATAAGATTATGGCATATTTGACGATGCTTAAAAACCCCAGAGCTGTAGCTGCCAGCATTATTCATAGTACACCCCAAACACTGATGCCACAGCATAGAGCGACTTGTTGCGGAACTCGGAGCAGGCATAGGTGTCGTTGTTTTGGTCCCACAGGCACCGGCTGCTGATGCGGACGCTCTGGTCGCCGAGCTGACCAATGTGCACCAGACAGATGATCTTGTAGCGAGGGATCATCAACTCTTTGACTCGTGCCTTGATCACCTGTAGTCAATCGATCAGATCTATGAACAATGTTGATTTCCTTTCAGTCAAGTCTGCAGGTATAGACGATGTAATATGAATGGGCAGATGGCCGTCGATTAACGGACGTAGATGTCCACAGATCCTCCAAATTCACCATTAGCTGAAAACTTTTTTTTTTTTAGTGAAAAGGAAGTAAAGAGAAGTTACCAGCTTATGATGAATTGGGAGAATTTATGTACAACTAGAAGGATGGCAGCCCGTTCTGTAAACAAGAGCGCTAAGAGCTTGATCTCTAATGGAGGATAGGTATTACATAAGTACTCTTGATAAAAATAGTGATAATGATGATAACAACAATGATCATGATAATGATAATAACCATCCTGGAGCAATGCTGTGATTAAATGATCCTGGATGAATGATATGGGAGAATGTGACAGTCAATCTACAGTTCATACACCACAAGAAAAAAAAAAGGAAAAACACTTTGGTAACCCAAGGTAGTATCAGCAAAAATAAGTTATAAATCATAAGCTACATACTTTCTTGCCTTTTCATGAAAAAAAAGGGACCATAATCCTCACCTCAGACAGTGTTTTGGACATTTGGCGGCAAAGCTCTGGCTCGTATTTCTCTTCCGCTAAATATCCATCAAGAACATCCTGCATCAGATTTTGGACCGTGGAGTAGGGGAAACGTTGGTATGGTTCTGTCTGATACGTGTTCTCAAAGCGGACAGGGGGTCTGTAGTGTTCATCATGCCCAGGTTCATCCATATAAGACACTGCGCTTGTTGTCCTGTTTCACCATGAACAATATAACCAGTAAGATTTTAATAAAAATGAGTTTATATCTAAAAGATTTCAATGGGGCAGAAGGGAGAAAGGAAAACAACCCATACAAACTTAGAGTAAATGAAGGAAGTGTGAAACACCCAAACGGCTGTAAAAGGAATGAAAGTGGAGCTATAGAACACCAAGATTGAGGAATTAAATGTCTTTTTTTTTCTTTTTCTAATAAACTGACTTCAAAATTCAAATTGCAATACTCAGGAAAGGCACTTGAAGATTAATAATTATTTTGTTCCAGCTAATAATCAGATGGCAGATTTTAGCTTGATCATGGAAATATTAGGTTTGGAACAAGATTTCTGCGTTTAGAACTGGACATATTTGGCAAATCAGTGACACACATCAGCAACATAATGAAAATAAATGATGATAATGATGGTTTCCTGCTATTCAATAACAAAATTTGTTCTGATGTGTGTGTGTGTGTGTGTGTGTGTGTGTGTGTGTGTGTGTGCGCGTGCCTATGCTTTGTGTGTTTGACTGTATGCAGCATTTTGTGTGTGTGTGTGTGTGTGTGCCTGCACTCATGTGCATGCATGTGTGGATGAATGTGTATGCGTTAGTACTGTGTGTTATCATACATGCTTGTGACCATACATAAATGTCCGTAAATGGAATATCATTCTGTGTCTGAGCAGCCAGTTTAGATGTGAAGAAATGATAATCCAGTAAGATAGCAACAAAAAAAAAGCCACAGTATAAAAGTACCTCACACAAACTAAAATACACATGACCATAGGCACAACACTAAAAAACAGGAAATCTTACTCAAATCTATGGTGTCGATCATGGCGCTCGCTGCTGGACAGGGAGGATACGCTGCCCTGTTTTCGCAGGAGTCTGGCCGCTTTCTCACGAGCTCGATCATGGTCTGTCATATTGCACTGAAATTTGTGTTGCTCTTGCTTGGGTTCCTGGGTTAACTGCAAAAGATGGAAATTCATATGCACACTATAAAAACAAATCATCTGTGTATAAATATTGTGTTTATGTGTGTTTAAGAGTGCGTGTGTTTGTGTATGTGTTTATATGCCCCTGTGTACTTGCGTGACTGGGTGGCATGGTTTTGTGTGGTGTTGTGTGTGTGTGTGTGTGTGTGTGTGTGTGTGCATGTGCATGCGTGAGTAAATGTTAATGCCAGTGAGTGGGTGCGTGTATGTCTTATTTGTGAGTGTGTGTGTGCATGCAAGAATGCGAATGTGTGTGTGTGTGTGTGTGTGTGTGTGTGTGTGTGTGTTTGTGCGCACGCACCATATGTAGATATTTTGACAATGTTTAATACATAAAAGAACATCAGAATAATACATGTGTGTGTGTGTGTGTGTGTGTGTGTGTGTGTGTAATATTGACACTATAGTTTTCATTATTTTAATCTTATTATTACATGTTATGATTTGATAGAAATAAACAACTGCCATTAAAAAGAAACATGTACGTGTGTGTGTGTGTATGTATGTATGTATGTATGTATGTATGTATGTATGCATGTATGTATGCATTTTTTTCTGAGAAGTTGCAAAAACCAAATTAATCGAATAATCAATTGATTCAGTCAAAGCAAGATCTGAACACTTACCTTTCTGGCTCCATAATCAAATTTAAAAACTATATCAGAATGTTAGAAACAATGTACAAAATCAGCAAAAATCTTGGTGAGCGATCGTTACCTGTTCATTAAAAACGAAGCACAAGTTACAGCATCACAAACGCTACACGATTAGGATTGAACCACCGGGCAGCCATAGAAAGAAGAGCGGAGAACTCTCACTTGCGGGAACTTGCTTGTCCAGTTGCTTGGAGACAAGAGCACCATCAAGCTTGTTCAGTTGGGATTCTTGGAAATAAGAACACGCATTTATTAAATCAATTACATTAGATCAGCTAAAGCCACCAGATGTTTGAAAGGTTACACATAGATTTAATATTTATCATATATGTTTGAATACGCTGGTTTCTTTTCAGAATATATAAACTCAAATAAGAATGTGTTTTTGAAAACATATTTTCCCCCTTACGGATAACATCCTTGTTCAATAGGTTAGCAGTCGAAAGATTCGGTCCAGGGACTTCTTTCACGTTCATGTGCTGTGCGTGACGACACGCAAATGTTATGTAGACGCGTCTCATATCTCCTCTGACATTTGACATTGGAGTTTTTAAAACGGGCAACAACAACGACACAGCCATTGCTATCTGTGTCCCGCTGTTTTGAAACCAACGAGCTCAGGTTTCCGAAAGAGCGACAGTAGGGGAGGCAGATGTTAATGCTACTGTGTCGGCAAGACGACGGTGATTATTTCCCTTGGTATACAACATGCTTGTCTTGATCAGCTGGATATTTTACCTGCCCCCTCGTTCTCCCCCGTCCCATTCTCCTGCGCCTCCGCTTCCGTCCCAGCTCTCTCTCTCTCTCTCTCTCTCTCTCTCTCTCTCTCTCTCTCTCTCTTTAGCCCATAACTCCCCTTCCCCCTCTCTTCGTAATATACATATATCGGGCTTTTGCCTTCTTGCATTATTCATAACTATGCTTGTATCCAAAAAGCTCTATTTCTGACCTTCACTTTATCCTTCCATTTCCATCTCTCTCTCTCTCTCTCTCTCTCTCTCTCTCTCTCTCTCTCTCTCTCTGCTTGTCTGTCTGCCTAGGGGTTTGTCTGCAAATCTGTTTTCATTTGTACCCCCCCCCCCCTCCCCCCCTCCTCTTTGTCTGTCTGTCTCTCTGTCAGTCTATCTCTCTGCCTTGTTTGTATGTCTGTCACTGTCGTTGTCTGTCCGTTTGCCTGTCTGTTTGTCCGTCCGTCTGAATGTCTGCCTGTCACACACACACAACACACACACACACACACACACACACACACACACACACCCATATTCAATCGTTATCTGCTTACTTTTTTGTTTGCTATCTGTTTATGCAAAAATCTTCTTGGATGCCGTCGTGTGTTATCTAAACGTGGACAGAAAGGAGGAGGAGGAAGGGCAGAAAGATTGGGGGTGGAGTTGGGGGATGAATGGGCGGTGAGAGGAGGGGGGAGGGACAGAACTTTAAAAAAGCTTCGTATTTTCTTCTTTCTTGAACAGTTTTATCTACCAGTTCTCCCTCTATTCGAGAGATGATAATCATATCTATATGCGTGTTTTTATAGGATGTAGTCCGGAAAAAAAAACAACCTTGTTCAGAGATGTCCCACCTGATGAGATCTTCGAATTTTTGAAAGAGATCAACATTTTTTTTTTTCATCTGATATAAGTTTTTTTACGGAGGAAAGATTAAAAAAAATTTTTTTTTACGAAATTGCGTATGCCTTTTTAGAAGGTGTATTTTAAAGGGTTGTGTGAATTACTTTTTTTTTTTTGACTTGTGAGTTGACTTCAACGCGATGACAGCCCCGATATGACCCTTTGCAGTCGGCTGGGCTATAAGCAACATTATCTCTCTCTATCTCTCAGTCCGCAGACGGCAGACTGAACTCTTATAGCTTATTGTTCCTTTCGATCAATTAGAGAGAAAGTTTAAAGATAATGCTTGTTGGCAACGGCTAATAAAAAGGGAGCGAAATGTCTCCGAAAACAGTGTGTGCTCTGTCTGAATATCTGTCGTTATGTCCCTTTCCTCTTCCCCCTCCTGCTTTCATCAATGTCTAAATCAGTTATCTTTACTTCTTACCATTTTGGCTACGACCTGTCTCTTGTTTTTTTTTGTTTTTTTTTTTCCTTTTTCTTTTTCTTCTCTGTACGGCTGTTTCTTTTTTCTGTCTGTGTCCATTCCTTTTCTGTTTTAGCATCTATCTGTCTGCATGGCACGCCTCTGTCTGCCTGTCTGTCTGTCTGTCTGTCTGTCTGCCTCTCTCTCTCTCTCTCTCTCTCTTCTCTCTCTCTCTCTCTCTCTCTCTCTCTCTCTCTCATAAATTGGCCACTTCCTCCTTTCAAACGTATCCACTTCCATTGTTTTCTCCTCCTATCTATTGCTGTTCTGTCCTTGAATCATTCATTCATTTTCATTCCCATTCATTCTCTCTGTCTCCTTTCCGTGAGAGTCTGTCCACCGTGTTTTTTTTTTTTTTCTTTTCAGACTGCGTGCGTGCGTGCGTGCGTGCGTGCGTGCGTGCGTGTGGTGTGTGTGTGTGTGTGTGTGTGTGTGTGTGTGTGTGTGTGTGTGTGTGTGTGTGAGAGAGAGAGAGAGAGAGAGAGAGAGAGAGAGAGTCTTCTGTATTTCTTTAGTTCCAGATTGTGTTTGTAGGGGGAAAAACCTCCTCAAACTCTGTCCTCCTTGTTGTGTGTATTTGTACTACGTCATTTGTTCTTTGGAGCTGCAGTTTATGAGAAAAAAAAATTATTCAGGTCTTCTCATTCTGATTTTGTCTGTTTTTATTCAAGACATTTTTTGTCTTTCCAGATTCAGTCAATCGGAAAACAGGTTCAAATCCTCTCCTCTCTCCTGTCTACAAGGCTGTGTCCAATTCATACAGTTCTTTCAAGATTACGTTAACACCACACAGGAAGCTGAAGTTCTCTCCACCATCCACGTCTCCCTTTCTCTGTATCTCTCACAATGTTCGATGAACCATTCTTTCCAGTTGTTTGCTGGAAAGGATGACTCAAATCCTCTGCTATCTCTGAGTCACCACACAATGTAATAAACCTGTTTCAGATTACGGTTGTAGACAGGGAACAATGACAGCAGCAGCAGCAACAACATCATCAACAACAACGACAACATCAACGAAAGCGATAATGACGACCACTAGGACGATAGCAGCAGCAGCAGCAGCAGCAGCAGCAGCAGCAGCAGCAGCAGCAGCAACAGCAACGATAACAAAAACAACAACCCAAGGATTTCATTCTCTCTGAGTTTCTGGCTAATTTATTTCAATCTTTTGGGATTGTAATTGAAGGACAAACGGCGACACGAAGCCTCCACATTATCAGTTCATCTTATATTGGCTGTGCTGTCTGCCTCGTACCTCCACACCATTCCTTCCTGTTTATTTATTTATTTTTTTCTTTTCTTTTCCCCGTTCGTGTATTAATTGCAGTCTAAGAAAACACTTTATCTAAGTTTCGCAAGCGGTGGATCAACTCCTGGAAAACCCTCCTCCCCACCTCCGTTCCCCTTCACCCCCCTCTCCCTCCCCGGCCCCCACCATTGCCCTTATCTTTTCCGCCTCCCAGTCTCCCTCTCCCCCATTCCTCTCCCGCCCAACCCATTTTGATCACGTGTCCTTCCCCTAGGAACTGTTCTCTCTCCCCTCCACCTCTTTCTTTTATCTTTTTTTTAATGTTGTTTCCGGGCCATGGGAACGACTCTCATAGGACGGGTTTGGAGTCACGTTCAGGCTGGCAATTCAGATCGCAACGTTCACCATAAACAAGCGCAAGCAAACACATTCGAAAATAACTAACACGACGTTCGAATGGGCGAGAACGTTTCCTCAGATGCTCGTCCGTTTCGTAATTTGACATTGGTCGTGACGAGGAGGTTGTTGCAATGCAGCACAGGACAATGAAATACAATGGAACAGAATGAAATGCAATACAATGCAATCCAAAGCAATGCAATGCAATGCGATGCAAACACAATACAATGTAATAGAGTGTAATGCAACACAATACTTTGCGATACAATTTGATGCAAATGCCATACAATACAATACAATATAATACAATACAATACAATACAATACAATGCAATGCAATGCAATGCAATGTAATGCAATGTGATGCAACACAACACAGCACAAAAACACAACACAACACAATAGGATGCAAATACGTTACAACCAAGGCAGATATAACGCAAAAGTGTAGCGCAACGCAGAACGAAGCAACGCAGAACGAAGCAACGCAATGTGTTACAATACGATACGATATGCTGCTATACAAGACGATATGACACAACACGATGCTATACAATGCGGTACAATGCCATACGACACATTTGCGAGTGGGTGGTTGCCCTTTCAATGCTTTTCAATTTCCAACACAGAAGGAAAAACTGAACGCAGAACTCCATTTTCTGTGTAACAAAACAGCCGAAATAAGCTGCTGCCTCTGGTCGTTTGAATAACACAGCTCCCGATAAAGGATTTCTCATAAGAATGGGAGGAAGAGTGGAAATTACTAGGAGGAGGAGGAGAAAGAAAGGAAAGAGAAGGCGAGTGCGTGGGCGAGAGGCCAAAGGGTAGGAGTGACAAACATCAGATCAATAGCTTCAATTTCCCTCCTAGAGTTAGAACGTTAATTTTCCGAGCCAGCAAACATCTAATCTAATTTGATTAATTTATCTACCATTTCTCATTTACCCCCCCCCCCCTTTTTTTTTTTTAGTTGGTTGGCTGGTTGTTAATTAATTAGTGTAGATGTTTCAAGGCAAAAAAAAAAAAAAAGTTGCATTTCCTCGGCCTGCAGGCTAAGACATATATGAAACATTTATTCATGATTGCTTGCAACTCCCCTTGCTTTAATCTTTCCTATCCTTCTCCTTTTGCCTGTCCTTCCTTTCCACAGCTGCCTCCCACACGTATGGTTTCCCCCGTCCTTTCCTGTCTTCATGTATCCATCTATTTTCCAATATTACCAACCAGTGGCTGCAATTCAATGACTGTCCCACAGTTTACCACAAAAGCAAGGTAATTAACCACAGACGGCATTTGTGCATGACAAAGACAGTTAAATAAGCTTTCGTGGGCCATATAGATGCAATAGGCTGGCAAGCACACGTGCATACACACACACACACACACACACAGGGGAATTCATGCATGCACTCTACTTATTGTCATTTAAGTTCGTTCTTTCGAGTTAATGTTTGTAGTGAAAAGATAATCAAATCGTCTAACTGATTAAATAAGAAACAAAAACCAAAAACGGTCTGAATGCATTTCATGTCTGCAGCTCTCGTTTGTCCAATATTTCAAGCCCTAAACTCTTCCTCTATTAACATATTTTACGTAATTTCATAATTGGTTTTGCGTATTTTCATAATTTTCCCATGTTAGTTATTTGCTTTGTTTTCAGGTTTAGAGGTAAGGCAGTAAGGCAATGAGTTTCATTATTATTAATTCAGTTTTTTTTTTATTATTGTCTTTTGCTTCCTTTTCTGGCGTACTCATTCATCACAGTACCCCTTTTCAGGAAGGAAAACATTCAATCCCCTCATCTTGTCAAGCAGCACACCACTCACACGTTGTTGTTGATCGATGTTTTCAAACCTGCCTGCTCTCCCTTTCCTTTGTCCCCGCCTTCCCTGTATCCCTCCGCTCGCCGACCTACTTCTACCACGTGTTCCGCGCTCAGGAGTTCGCCTGCCGTCCTCACCTTAGACCCCCTCCCCTCCTCCCCCCCCCCCCCCCCCCACTTCACATCGATTCTCTCCTCTCTTCCACCGCCTTTATTCTCTGTGTTGGTGAGTGGCTGCAAGTCAATACCTCTCCCACAGCCATAGCAGGGGAAGAGGAGTGACCGCAGAACGCCATTTGTGCATGACAACGGCACTGAACAGGCTTCTGCTGGCCGTGTAAATCAACAGGCTCAAGCGCATGCACATGCATGGGTGCCTAGTTGGCCCATTGTAAAGCACTGAGTTACTATTTGCTTTATCTGCTTGTTTAATACTCTACTTGTTATCATAATCTTCCATGAGAGGTAATGAATTTCTGTTTTAGTTATTTATCAATTTTGTTTAATTTTTGTGAGGATGACGCCAGTACAATACGACACAATACAAAGTACCATGATGCAATGCAATGCAATACGTTGCAATGCAACACAATGCAGTGCAATACATTGCAATACAATGCAATGCAATACAACACTATGCAATACAATACAACGCATTACAGTGCACTACAGTACAATACAATACAACACAATAGAAAAAAATACAATACAATACCATTCAGCTGCCAGGGAAGAGGCTGCACTTCAATGCAGAAAGAAAAGGATTTAACACATAATTCCATTTCAGCCTGACGACAGAATTCCAAAAAAGTTTCGGCTGGTCTTATAAATGAAACAGCTCTCAAGAAAGGAGTCTCTCACAAACGTGGGGGTTGGGAGGAAGAGGAAGAAGGGAAAGGACAGAGGGGTGGGTGAGGGTGTGGGGACTAGGACCGATGGTGGGTGATCAGGTTGACGAGCATTAGATCAATAGGCTCATGTTTCAATCCGGAAAGATATGAAATTAATTTCCTGGACCTGCCAAGCATTTTGTTTAGTTTCATTTAATTCATTTATCTATTATTTATGATTAGTTTTTGGCTAATTGCTCATTAATTAGTTGAAATATTTCCATGAAAAAAGATATATTTCCTCAACCTGCCAATGAAGACAAATATGAAATGTTGATAAATGCGTAACCCCCCCCCCCCCCCCCCCCCCCCAAGCTTCTCGCGTTCTGTATTACGTTGGTGCTTCATTCGTTTTCTCCTGCCTCTGCCCCTTTCTTTGGTACCCATCCCACCACACTCTCTGTCCCATTTTCCACCCCACCCCCCTTTCATTTACAAACGTTTTATGCATTGTCATTATAATCAAATAGAAAAAAAAAATTAATGACTTTTTTGTTTTGCTGTGCCATCTTCTATGCCACCTAAGTAGTATAGCATCCATACTGCTTATTCCGACCCATCGTCCACAGCCACTGCCCACCCGTTTCTGCCAACAACCCCGGCAACGGCAATCCCCAGGGAGCAGCAATGTCAAGTCATTATAAGGCAGCCCACCAGAGGAGACACTGCACTGCTGCTGAGTTACTTCGGTGGTGTTCAGTGGCGCCTGTTCTGATCCAATGTATGCAGCTCTTCATCTGCTAAGCCCCCTAAAGACAACAGTAATTGCTTAGGTGCAGAGCTGGCGTGCGTGAGCTTTCTCACGCGAGGTTGCCACCACGTCCGTCCAACGATGGTCCCCGTGAATTTGCATGAAGGGCAATGCACGTGGCAGGTATTCCATGGAGAATTCTGATTTGTAGCCACTTAAGTCTTATCTACTCTTTTTTCAAAAAATAGTATGAAATGCTTCCTTCCAGGGAATATATCAGTTTATTTTCTCCGCCCACGTTATACAGCAGTTTGGTCCAGCTTGATCAGATACAAGCTACTTACAGTATGATTTCGCTCATTCATTAATACTTAAGTTTTAGTCCAGTAGGCATTAAATCAGTATGTGGGGTATTGATAGCTGGACCGTATTCCAGTTTGTCTAATGTGTTATGAAAGCCATTCATCCATAATATGTAATGAAGTCGACAGGGAAGCCTGTATCTGTTGTAAAATCCTTCTATGAGATAAAGCCTTACTTTTCTTTGAAAAATGTTTTATGAAAAAACATTTCTTCCTCTATCACATGATTTTGTTTCTTATAGCATAACCAGTTTTTATGTTTTCATTGAAATGAAAAAAAGGTTCCTAAAGCGACTCAAACAATGTTTGTGGCACAACACATGAACTGAGCAATTCATAAGCGTTGAATTCGTGAATCCAAACGAGATTTTGCATACTTTAATAAGAAGGTAGGTTCTCACTACGTTACATTCTTAAAAAAAAAAAGGTATAAATCCGCACAATACTCCTCCATTTGTAGTGCTTTGTCATATTTTGCTAATCCATGTTAGCTTTAAGATAAATGTATTTTCGAATATCTGATATAATTCAGATCACCTTGTTTTATATTTTTAGTTGCTATTTTTCTACTTATTTCAACCCCTTTTCCGTTCAAAACAAAACTGCATCATACCTTCTGCTGTCTTCTTATAAAGTGTTCTGATGGCTCAGAAAACAGAATCCAGAGATGTATCAATTTACTCCCATCCAGGTGGCATGATTGTTATCAGTGGCCATCAGTTTAAATAATATTTTGACCTATATATCTTTCATCATAGATTATAGATTGCAGTCGTTTTAATCATTGGTAAACCACATCCCAAGGATTTTAAATTTTGAAGGGTTCCATATCATTTTAAAGTGGGGATTATACATCTTATATGACGTCTTCCTAGCTCCTAGTCATACACTTAATGTTTCATTGCAGAACAGGCATAGATCTTTTCTAAATCTGTGGAGGATGAGAACCGATTGTTTCAAAGAAGATTTATCACCATTGTATACATTCCACATCTTTTTTTCAACTAACGTTGCCAATGAGAGGCTGCAATCCAAGGATTGTCCCACAGCTTGTAACAGAAAGAAGGTGGTTAACCATTAGAAGCCATTTCTGCTTGGCAGTGACACTTACATAAAACTCTGAGGGCCTGATAATATAAAAGTCTGTTAGAACACACACACACACACACACACACACACACACACACACACACACACACACACACACACAGAGGGCTGCATATATACACTGCCCTTTTTAAATTCTTTTTTCTAGTTAGAGTTTGTTGCTAAAAAGGAACAGTATTATCTTATTCATAAAAAGCATTATGAATGCATTCAATGTCTTTGGCTTTTGTTTGTCCCATACCTCAAACAACTTATTCTTACTTCTTTTGACATGTTTTACGAAGTTTCATTTTGATTCTGGCTTATTTATTCATATATTTTCCTTTTTTCTGAAAAAAAAAAAAAACTTAGTTGCTTTGTTTGCAAGTTAATTATAAACACAGCAAGGTCAAAATTAATATCATTAAATAATCTGTTATTTGTTTCCTTTTCTGGTGTACTCATTAATTAGTTTATAGCTTTCCAGGAAGAAAAACGTTCCATTCCCTCATCTTGTCAAGCAGCACACCACACCACTCCACTCACACGCTGTTGATCGATGTTTTCAAACCTGTCTACTCTCCCTTTCCTTTGTCCCCCTGTCTTCCACCTCTCCCGCTTTCTCTCTCTCTCCCATCCGCTTTGAACACGTGCTCCACTATCAAAGGCTCCCCTGCCGTCCCGCCCTACGTAGCTCCACCCCCCCCCCCCCCCCTCCATTCAATTGCTCTGCACCGTCGGTGTCGGCGAGTGGCTGCAAGTCAATACCTCTCCCACAGCCATGGCAGGGGAAGGTGATCGACCACAGAACGTCAGTTGTGCATGACAACGGCGCTGAATAAGCTGCTGCTGCTGCTGGTTGTTTAAGTAAAACAGGTTTGAAGAAAACTCACATACAAGGGTGTCTCGTTGGCTCTGTTTAAAGCACCGAGTTACTATTTTCTTTGACTGCTTGTTGGTATCTAACTTGTGTATGATCCTTCAGTGAATGTAACATATTTCTGTTTCATTTATCTGTTCATTTGTTTATTCATTTTTCTCTGTTTATGTACTTGCTCATTACTTAATACCTTTTTTTTTCAGGGGAAAACATTGAGTTTCCTCATCCTGTCCAACAGCACTCCATTTACATTTCGTTGACCAATCTTTTCAAACTTTCCCACCCTCCCTTTCTTATCTACCTTTTCCCCTCCACCCCTCCCCTCTCTCACCCCTTTTCATCCTGTGTTCACTCTCGAGAGGCACTCCTTCCCACTCTCCGCTTCTTTCTCAGTCACCCCCCCCCCCCCCACCCTCACCGACCCCCACCTCAGCATTTCATGCCCAGTATCAGTGAGTAGCTGCCAGTCAGTGTCTCTCCAGAACCACCACAGACGGAAGGCGATTAGCTACAGGACGCCATTTGTCCATGACAATGGCAGTGAAAAAGCGTCTGTTGGCTTTATGAATAAAACAGGCTCACGTGCAAACACACACGTGGGTTTCTGACTGACTCAGTGATGAATCACCAAGTTTGCTGTCATGCATAACAAATTGGAATCCTTCTCGCCGCTCCGAACGAAAATGGACAGCATCACTGTCGATCCTCTTTTAAAATGGTGGTGGTGTACACTCTACAGTATTTAACAGGTCCCAAACTTCTGCTCTCTTGTGACGGTTATCTCAGTGTGTTGCACCATTAGGTGTGGGTGTTTACCTGAATGTTACCAACTTCAAAAGAGCGCGCGCGCGCGCGCGTACTCACACACACACACACACACACACACACACACACACACACACACACACACACACATATGATTACATGTGTGCACTCACAGTCTGTCCATCTTTTTTAAAGATGGATTTCTTTCTTTCACGCGTATGTTTCCATGGAAAGAGGAATCATATGGCCTGATGTTCAAAATGCATTTGATGCCTGTTGCTGTAATTTGTCCCATATTTCAACCATGACTTTTCTCCTCTATCGGTATGTAACACATCGTTTTACTTTTGTTTTTTACTTATAAATTCATTTTCTTTCTTTAGTTACTTTGTTTGCCTGTTTTTTAATTAGTTTTTTTTTGTTATAATCTCTCCGTGAAAGCGATAGTTTTAACTCATTCATTTTTGTTTTCCTTTCTTATTTACTCATTAAGTAGCTTATACCTTTTCAGGAATGTTGACGTTGAATTCCCTCATCTTTCCAAGCAGCACGCCACTCCACACGCTGTTGATCGATGTTCGTGAACCTGCATGCTCCCCCTTTGCTTTCTCCTTCTTGCTTCCTCCCCTCTCCTCTCGCGTCCACTTTTATCCCGTGCTCCACCCTGAGAGCTCCACCCTCCCCCGCCCTCCCGTTCTCATCATAGCCTCTTCCTTCTATTCCCCGGTGGCAGTAAGTAGCTGAAAGTCAGTACCTCTCGCTCACACACCACAGGGGGAAGGTGCTTGACAACAGAACGCCATTTCTGTATGACAACGGCACTGAATGGGCTTCTGCTGGCTGCTTTGTTTGGAACAATGGTCAAGCAGGTTCTTTGTATTTCTGAGGTGTCGTGGTTCCCAAGATCTGCCTCATTGCTTCCTCTTGTATCATTCCATGGACACCGAGTATAGTGATAATGAATGCAGGCTATGTGGACATGGAGACAATGCATGGCGGACATACATGGATACAGGGTATGGTGGACATGGAGACAATGCATGGCGGACATACATGGATACAGGGTATGGTGGACATGGAGACAATGCATGGCGGACATACATGGATACAGGGTATGGCGGACATACATGGAGACAATGCATGGCGGACATACATGGATACAGGGTATGGTGGACATGGAGACAATGCATGGCGGACATACATGGATACAGGGTATGGCGGACATACATGGAGACAATGCATGGCGGACATACATGGATACAGGGTATGGTGGACATGGAGACAATGCATGGCGGACATACATGGATACAGGGTATGGCGGACATACATGGAGACAATGCATGGCGGACATACATGGATACAGGGTATGGTGGACATACATGGATACAGGGTATGGCGGACATACATGGAGACAATGCATGGCGGACATACATGGATACAGGGTATGGTGGACATACATGGATACAGGGTATGGCGGACATACATGGAGACAATGCATGGCGGACATACATGGATACAGGGTATGGCGGACATACATGGAGACAATGCATGGCGGACATACATGGATACAGGGTATGGTGGACATACATGGAGACAATGCATGGCGGACATACATGGATACAGGGTATGGTGGACATGGAGACAATGCATGGCGGACATACATGGATACAGGGTATGGTGGACATGGAGACAATGCATGGTGGACATACATGGATACAGGGTATGGCGGACATACATGGATACAGGGTATGGTGGACATGGAGACATGCATGGTGGACATACATGGATACAGGGTATGGCGACATAATGGATACAGGGTATGGTGGACATGGACAATGCATGGTGGACATACATGATACAGGGTATGGGACATACATGGATACAGGGTATGGTGGACATACATGGATACAGGTATGGTGGACATACATGGACATAGATACAGGGTATGGTGGATATAGATACAGGGTATGGTGGACATGTATACAGGGTATGGTGGACATAGATACAGGGTATGGTAGACATACATGGATACAGGGTATGGTGGACATAGATACAGGGTATGGTGGACATGGATACAGGGTATGATGGACATGGATACAGGGTATGGTGGACATATAGATACGAGGACTGTACATGGTGGATATAAGATACAGGGTATGGTGGACATAGATACAGGGTATGGTGGACATACATGGATACAGGGTATGGTGGACATATGATACAGGGTATGGTGGACATACATGGATACAGGGTATGGTGGACATACATGGATACAGGGTATGGTGGACAAGATACAGGGTATGGTGGATATGATACAGGGTATGGTGGACATAGATACAGGGTATGGTGGCTACATGGATACAGGGTATGGGTGGACAGGATACAGGGTATGGTGGCATGGATACAGGGTATGGATGGCATGGATACCAGGTATAACGGGATGGAATACAGTGTATGGTGGATAAGGAACAGGGTATGTTGGACATGATAAGGGTACGGTGGACAAGGTTACAGGTATGTGGACATAGATACAGGGTACGGTGGAATTGATAAAGGGTATGGTGGACATAGATACAGGGTACAGTGGACATTGATAAAGGGTATGGTGGACATGGATACAGGACATGGTGGACATGGATTCAGGGTACGATGGACATGGATACATAGTATGAATGACATGGATACACTTATGGTTGGCATGGATACAGGGTGTAGTGGACGTGGATGCGTGGTAAGGTGGATATTAATACAGGGTATGGTGGATATGGATCGAAGGTATGGCTGAAATGGATCCAGGGTATGACATGGACATAGGTTATACAACATGGACAAAGGGCAGGATAGGCAGTGATACATGTGTTACATGGATTCAGGTCGGGTACATGGTATGATTTAGATGGAGGGTGGGGTGGACGTAGATAGGTTGTAAAATATGTATGCAAGGAACGGTGGACACGGAGCACAGGGCATGGATGCAGAGCAGTCAGAGTTACTGGATATGAGAAGAATGCAAGGTGTGACATTGAAATCAGATATATTGGACATGCACACAGGTACAGTGGATGTGGATACAAAGACGATGACATGGATACAGGATATGATGGATATGGATACTGGGTATCATGTAGATACAGCGTATGGTTTGAATGCAAAGATATGGTGGACATTGATACAGAAAATAACGTGGATACTGATTGTGACATGAATACTTGATATGACATGGATGCATGATATATTATTGTTATCATAATTGTCATCATCATCATCATCATCATCATCATCATCATTATCATCATCATCATCATCATTCTTGTTATTCTTAACCGAAATTTCTTAACTTACCAGGAATTCTAAATGACTTATCCTTGCTTTCCAGGAATTCTAAACAACTTATCCCGCTTGTTGCACTAAGATCATGTCTCTGGGGATTTGAAGAATCCTCGGTGTTCTTCATCGAAGAGAAGGTGCACCATACTTGTTTTGGGTCGTATTCCATGATTGTGTTTAAGCTATGTACCAGTACATTATCATATTTGTGTACAGTTTTCTTGAATGTTCGCCTGCATTTTCTAAGACCGATGAAGCATTATTTTGAAGGTATCTGCTGAGTGGATTTATATTCAGAGAAATTTACGGTGAAATTTACATTTTCTTTTGGATACGAATTACATTTTCCTTTGGATACCACACACACACACACACGCGCGCGCGCGCGCGCGCGCGTGAGAACTGTTTTTTTTGGTGTTCGTTTGAATTTCTTTTACTGTACATGTAATTGTGTGTTTTAAAGATATTTTCAGCTGCTGCCATGATTGTCTTCGCCAAATTTTCACTGACTTTTCAGGTTGTTAAGCTTGCTCTGTATTTTGTTGTTGTTAGTTTTCTAGTTCTTTGCTCATACTGTTCACCCTGTTTGAACAAGCTATCGTCGTGATGGGGGTCCTAAGTTTTCCTGCAGAATCCTCTTCCCAGAAGAAGATAAAACCAGCGTTTGAATGTGTAAAATTGAAGTTTTTTTTATCTGATGGGATTTGTGGAGAATAAAGTCTTTTCTGTAGTTGTTCCTTTTAGCATGATAACAAAACGTGCAGTTCAACGGAGCAGTGGTCTAAAAAGAACTCGGAAACATGTGAATGTATCTATCACGCTTTGACCTCTTGGAGAGAGAGAGAGAGAGAGAGAGAGAGAGAGAGAGAGAGAGAGAGAGAGAGAGCGTCTGTGCGTGTGTGCACACGTATATTTGTGTGTGTATGTGTGTGTGTGTGTGTGTGTGTGTGTGTGTGTGTGTGTGTGTGTGTGTGTGTGCGCGCGCGCGCCGCGCGCGTTTGTGTGTATGTGCGTGCGTGTGTGCTCGCTTGGGGGCATGTGTGCGTGTGTGTATATGTGCGTGTGTTTGTGCGCGCGCGCGTGCGTGCGTGCGTGCGTGCGTGCGTGTGCATGCTCGCGAGCATAATGTACAGACGTGAATGCATGAGCGTATTCGCTTGTCTGCACACCTGAGTGCATGAACTCTCTCTCTCTCTCTCTCTCTCTCTCTCTCTCTCTCTCTCTCTCTCTCTCTCTCTCTCTCAGTCAGAGCACACCAGCTAGAAAACAAAGAAAACTGCCAGTGTTTGTGTCGGTGGGTTTGTGGCTTACAAAAACTAAGGCAGACTTTACACAGCCATAAAATGGCGAGCGAGACAGAAGTGACGTCAACAGCTGTTGATGTGGGTTTGTTGCAGTTTGAACTAACTAGGATGCCACGTGTCGGACGTGTGCACGCTGCAATGTTACAATGGCTGCTTGTGGTTCGAATGCTTGGACACAATTCCCAAAAAAGAGGACAGATTTTCAGTCTGTGTCTGTATATATGTCTGTCCGTCTCTTTGTCTGTCTACCCTGTTTTTCTTCTTTCTTATCTGTCTCCATCCGCTGACTCTCCCAACACATCTATGCTTCTTCTGTTTCCTCCTACATCTGTTAAATGTGTGTGTGTGTGTGTGTGGGAGGGAGGGGGGGGGCGCGTGCGTACGTGCGTGCGTGCGTTCGTGCGTTCGTGCGTGCGCGCGCGCGCGCGCGTGTGTGTGTGTTTGTGTGTGTGTGTGTGTGTGTGTGTGTGTGTGTGTGTGTGTGTGTGCGCGCGCGCGCGTGCGTATTCCTACAGTGTGTTTTGTACTTGTTTGTTTACAGATAGAAACAGTTATGCCTTTTTTTTCCCCCCAGAGAGCAGCGTCTGTACAATCCATCTTTGAAGCTGTCTCACATTCTAAAGCCGCTAAAAGGGTCACACCAGAGCGATACAGTTAAAAGGTTGTTTCGGTTTGTTTTGTTTTTGATGTGATTGTTTGGTTCACCGACAAGCATGTTTGGTTGTTTATTTGTTCATGTGTTTGTTTGTTTGGAGTTGTTGTCTCCCATCCTAAACTCACTCCAAGAGTCATCCCAAAACAATACAATAAACTTTTTTTTTTTCTTAATGTGATTCTTGGGTTGATTGACCGGTTTTTGTGTTGTTGCTGCTTGGTTGTTTGTTCATTTGTTTGCAGTTGTTGTGTCGCATTCTGAAGCCGCTCAATAAGGGTCATCCATGAGCGATACAACAAAGAAAGACGTTTTATGCGATCATTTGATCAATTGACAAACTATTTTTTTTTTACCTATTTGTTTTCTGTATTCGGTGCCCGCTTGATGTTTCCATCTTTACAGGATGGCGATCTTCCATACCGGAACTCTAACCTGGTTGATCCATTCTACACCGTATATCCCTTCTCCTGTTTCCTTCATGGCGGATATTTTGGCGAACGGAAATTCCGGCCCCGGATAGTTTGGCCGAGGAAGATAGGCGCAGCGGACAATTCGGCCCTTTTCGGGGGTGTGTGTGTGTGTGTGGTGCGTGCGTGCGTGCGTGCGTGCGTGCGTGCGTGCGTGCGTGCGTGCGTGCGTGCGTGCGTGCGTGGTGTGTGTGTGTGTGTGTGTGTGTGTGTGTGTGTGTGTGTGTGTGTGAGAGAGAGAGAGAGAGAGAGAGAGAGAGAGAGAGAGAGCAAACGCATTTGATAACTTTTTAAGCCTCTGTCTTCTTTTCTTAACTTATTTAATGATCAATGCATTCATTTATTTACTTTGGCTGCACCTTAATGGAAACCTCTCTCTTTCTCTCTTTCCTCTCTCCCCTCCCCTCTCTCCTCTCTATAATATAAGTACATCACATGTTTATCTTTATTGTTCACAGAAAACGTAGGCTTTCATTTTTTTTTTCTTGTTTCATTTTCCCCTAATGTCTTTGTTCAACGATACAACTATTTCAGTTAACAATCTTTTTTTTCTTTTTTTTTTTTAAACACACGTCAGCCAGAGATGAGACTTGGAGATAATCCCACAACTGAGGAAGGAAACGGAAGTGGAAAAGCGGCAGGAAGGAGATGAGCTTAGATGGGCTTAGGGCGGGACGGGTTGAGACTGCGATCTCTTGGGACGAAGGTGAAATGTACAAACGTGCATAACGATCGGTTCCCAATTCTCCGGGAGATTTCTAGTTTCAAAATGCCAACATTAAAAATTTTCTTCACTAAATGAGCCTGTGTAGTCACAGATGCAGTACACGCACATAGGTTTTCTTCATGACATGAGTCATAGCAATCACGAAAACAGTAATTTCATACTGCAATTACAATTTTCACGCGCACTATTGGATATGTTTATAAAGTACGACGACATTTTAACGCTAACATTATAGTTGCTTTTGACGCTGTTAATACACTTGACAGTGACTAAAGAACAACAACAGCAACAACAACAACAACAAAATCTTTCTGTCACTACAGCGTCTAGAATGCATATGGATTTTAATCATAACTATTGATTTCGTGTCTAACTTCGTTTACACATGATGTCAGTGCAGAAATCAAAACACCGACAATGTTGGTCGAAATATTATGTTTCCAGTGAATGATTTCTGTTTGCTCAATAAAAATCAAGTTTTTTTTTCGCCTTTTTTTTTTTTTTTTTTAAAGAAAATAAAAATGTTGGCCTTCTGCGGCTGGTGAACCCCCATACTTTTCTGGCCTTGCGTTCTCTTCTTTCCCTCTTCTGGAACTAGACTGTTACAGACACTGGATGCCCGCCAGCGTCTGTATATAGAATGGTTCAGAGACTGCACTGCGGGCTATAAAACGAGGAATCACAGCCTGTTACAATTCATGGTACATGAAAAACAGAAACGGAATGGGGGCACAGGATTAATGAAGGATTTCCATTCTGACCACTGAGCCTTACAGACAACATGTATACTCTTTGTATTGAAGACTGAATGGATTTTATACAGCAAATAGCTGAACCAAAGTGTAAGCTGTTTAAACCCTGTCTTTGTTTTTCCATCTCAGTCTTTTATGTATTTGTATTTTCATGTATGTTTAAGGCGATATGATTCACCGAATTCTGTAAACTGCATCGCTACTGACAGTAAGTGACAGCTCATTTCATCGCCTGTGATTTTTTTCAGAGTGGATGAAGCTATGAGTGCTCTGTATCTCTATCTCTGTCTGTCTGTCTGTCTGTCTGTCTGTCTGTCTCTCTCTCTCTCTCTCTCTCTCTCTCTCTCTCCGTTTCTCTCTCTCTCTCTCTCTCTCTCTCTCTCTCTCTCTCTCTCTCTCTGTTTCTCTCTCTCTTGTTGATTAAATGACATCTTTTGACAATGCTAGTTGGCGTACAAGACCACCGATCGGCAGTTGGCATTTTTGTGCCAAGGTTGATACAATTGTTAAAAAAGAAAAGCGTTGATATTTGCAAAATTAACTCGAGGGTTCTAGATCTTCAACTTTGCTGGCCATATTGCTGTCACAACACTGTTTGCTTTTCACGTGATGTCGGGCATCGAACTCAACCCTGGCCCAGTGGCCGGATAGAGAGCAAACAGCATGGCTGATTACAATCAGAACGCACGGGAAATGGACACGGAACAGTCTCCTCTACAGCAGCTTATTAGGTCAGTGCAAACACTTACAGAGTCAGTGAACAGAACTGAAGACCGATCAGAAACAAACCAGAACGTTTAATCTAAATTGATAGCAGAAATGAACGCTAAACTTGACAATCGATTGGATGAAGTACGTTAACAACAGAAAGTAATTACAAATGACGTTGATGCAATTTTTGAACGTCATGAAAGACTTGAAGAAAGCCTGAATTCATACCAAATACTTGTTCAAAAGCTTGAGAACAAACTTGGTGATTTAGAAAATCGTTCTCGTCGAAACAACGTGACTCTTGGTGGACGTTTAACGGATGGAGATGAATCCTGGGAACAAGGTGAAGCTAAAGTGCGCGTCGTCATTAGAAACAACATGAAAAGGGATAAAACTGAGGGGGTCGAACGAGCACATCTCCTGGGGGAAAACAGGGGTGATAGTGAAGTTTTTATCCTTCAAAGCTCGGGATCTGGTGATGTCACGGGTCCAGTACTTGAAAGAAGTGATCCACCCCCTCCCTCTGTATGTGAGAGAAGACGTGTCGGAAAAAGTCCGGAATAAACAGAAAGGACTGTCAGCACACAGGAAAGAAATGCGCGGCAACAGCAAGAGGGCTGTGATTAGATCAGACAAGCTCCGAACGGAAAGAGAGGTCTTTATATTTGACCCGATGAAAAATGAAACAGTGAAGCTTTACAGCAACGTCCCACCCTCAATCGTAGGAAGATTTCCAACCCACCCCCTCAGGTTGTAACAGAGAGGCAGCAGCGACAGGCATGTCGGGAAAGGCAGATGGCGGATCAGTCGTCAGTGACGCGACAGCAGCATGTCCTTTGACGACAGCACAGCCACAGATCTGCACAGCAAGTGGTACGACAGGCTGTACTCTACCGTGGTGAAGGAGGACAGCCACAGATCTGCACAGCAAGTGGTACGACAGGCTGTACTCTACCGTGGTGAAGGAGGACAGCCACAGATCTGCACAGCAAGTGGTACGACAGGCTGTACTCTACCGTGGTGAAGGAGGACAGCCACAGATCTGCACAGCAAGTGGTACGACAGGCTGTACTCTACCGTGGTGAAGGAGGACAGCCACAGATCTGCACAGCAAGTGGTACGACAGGCTGTACTCTACCGTGGTGAAGGAGCACAGCCACAGATCTGCACAGCAAGTGGTACGACAGGCTGTACTCTACCGTGGTGAAGGAGGACAGCCACAGATCTGCACAGCAAGTGGTACGACAGGCTGTACTCTACCGTGGTGAAGGAGGACAGCCACAGATCTGCACAGCAAGTGGTACGACAGCTGTACTCTACCGTGGTGAAGGAGGACAGCCACAGATCTGCACAGCAAGTGGTACGACAGGCTGTACTCTACCGTGGTGAAGGAGGACAGCCACAGATCTGCACAGCAAGTGGTACGACAGGCTGTACTCTACCGTGGTGAAGGAGGACAGCCACAGATCTGCACAGCAAGTGGTACGACAGGCTGTACTCTACCGTGGTGAAGGAGGACAGCCACAGATCTGCACAGCAAGTGGTACGACAGGCTGTACTCTACCGTGGTGAAGGAGGACAGCCACAGATCTGCACAGCAAGTGGTACGACAGGCTGTACTCTACCGTGGTGAAGAGGACAGCCATAGAGCACAGGGACGACCACACCAGCTCCGTGCGTCATCAAGACCCGAGTTATGAAAGGACGAGGTTCATGGTACGTGGGTCAGAGAGGACTTCGATTTCGCCCCCCCCCCAACCCCCCCTTCCCACTCCCCTCGCCTGCCGTCCTGCATTGCTCCCGACAATCAATGCTCCGGTGTTACCAGCTCGGGGAAAGGTCGGGACAGTAGGAAAGATTCCCGATTGACCACCTCATCAAAATAGGGGTGTGGCCATTGCCCACGGACAACCAATCAAGGTAGGAGACTGAAAGTGGTTACATGGAATGTGGAGTTACTTCAGTGTTTAGATTCAAACGATTTTATGAGCTTTCTTAAAACGCTTGATATTTTAATAGATTCAGCATCGAAACTTTTCTTTAACATCAAGTGCTCTACGAAAACAACAACAACAACCGAGAGTAATGTCAAAAAGCATGAAAATACCAACAACATTGTAACGAGCAAAGCATGGATACATAAATATGAACAACCTGAGACAAAAAATGTAGGAAACCAGCGAGAGAGAGGAGAGAGAGAGAGAGAGAGAGAGAGAGAGGAGGGGGGGGAGGCTGAGCTAGAAAATGGAAAATTATGTTGAAAGAAAGAAGAAGAAGAAGAAAAAGAAGAAGATGAAGAAAAGAAGACGGGGAAAAACGAGAGGAACAACGATTGGAGCAGTCATCCGCTCAAACGACCGATCTAGTCGGTTGCAACGTTCACCTGATCACTGATCCAGCCACACTCGCCGATAAATACACACCGACACACCGACACACACACACACACACACACACACACACACACACACAACATACACGCACGCACGCACACAAGCATGCACACAGCCCGCGCGCGCGCGCGCGCGCGCGCGCGCACACACACACAACAACCACACACACTAACACACACACACACACACCACACACACACACACTAACACACACACACAAACACACACTAACACAGACACACACACAACACACACACACACACACACACACACACACACACACACAAACACACATACACACAGACACACACACAGACACACACTAACACACACACACACACACACACACACACACACACACACACACTCACACACACACACACACATACACACACACACACACACACACTCACACACACACACACACACACACACACACACACACTCACACACACTCACACACTCCTGCCTGTTCTTACTTCACCATCTTATTCATTCCATAACCATCCCGACCTCTGTACCCCTTGCCCCTCCCCCCCCACTCCGCCTCCACCCTACTTCCACGTTTCTACACAGGCTTTTATCAGAATCACTTCACACGAAAATTCTGGCCTGGTTGTGCTTGTTTTTGTTTACATATTTTTAGGGGGGGGGGGGGGGGGGGGGGGGGGGGGGGGAGCAAATCAATGCCAATATATTCAATATTCACCCAAAACAAAGGCATGGCAATTAATTCAGTGTTTGTTTCGTTTTTCCCCAGAGGTTTGTGGCGATTTTCTGAAGCGAAGCCGACATTATCCGAATGGCCCCCTCTGTGTCTGCTGCTGG
>CM065719.1:55456945-55469445 GCA_033310375.1 Conus canariensis | reverse complement strand
AGCTGCAGCCGCGAGGGAGCCAGGTCCGACTGGCAGATATGAAAGGTGTCCCGAAGGATCGATTCATTAAGCTGACGGCTCTGGCGTGACTCAAAGCATCGGCTGCTGACTCACCTCCACATCCCAACCCCCCCCCCCTCCCATCCCCTGCTCCCCTGACCCACTCTCCACAGCGTCATCCCAACGTGTGAAGTAGACCAAAGAGTCTGAAGATTCTGGGAGTGGGAAATAGAAAGGGAGAAAAAAATTGTGGGTCTAGCATGAGCTTTTGACATTTTCGCAATGACCTTTAAACACCGCTCCTCTCATCTCAGCAGATTCCTCCTCCTCCTCCCTCCACTACCCCCCTACCCCCCCCCCCCCCCCAACTATTCCCACTGTCCATCTCTGCATATGCTTTCTCCAGCGTCACACATCAGTGGCCAGTGAATCACCAGACCATACTGGGTGAACGGTAAAAGCATGTCGGTTTCGATCCGTGGCCAACGTACAAAAGAAAAAAAAAAAGAAGAGACAAAATAGAATGAAAATCCAAAGGACAGATAGAGAAAGGGTAAAACTAGAAAGAAAGCAAGTAAAAAAAAAAAGAAAACAGCCTAGATAATAAAAAGTGAAAGAAGAAAGAAAGAAAGAAACACCTAAGGACAGAAAAGGAACATTGAAGAAAAAAAGGAAAGGGAAAGAGGAACAGATGCTGGGCCATGCATACATGGAGAAAGAAGAAGAGCGGAAGTGATGACAACAACGAATGGGAAGGCATTTTGGGAGAGTGTAGACCTCTGCCACTGATCCACCTTTTTATCTGAATTTGCAGCATGGATCCACATACAGAAATATGGGTTTGTCCCTGGGCAACATTCTATCTTTCTACAGAGCACCATTAGAAATTGGTTCAGTAGGTTTTGCGAATTCTTGCTACATGGATCCAAGATCAGCCTGTGACACAGATCCATATCATGGACCTAGGATCTGAACCAAAATGTACTAGTTCGCCCTCGCGCCGTATTCTTTCTATCCACCCCAAGTTTTCTGAAGACTGGCTCTGTGCTTTTTACACAATATTGCTGACAGACACTGCAAACCAACCGACATGGATGAAAACAAGATTGAAGAAGAGAACAACATAATCAAAAAAAAAAAAAAAAAAAAAAATTCAAATCTCATGTCGCCTTCCATTATCATTTCCCATCCACTTTTCTTTCCTTCCCCTCCCCACTCCCCCAGGCCCCTACATCTCAGTCAAGTCATCACTCTTCCTTCCTCTCCTCTTCAGCCCCCCCCTCCCCCCCGCACCCCCCCCCCCTCCCCTTTCAGACAGACCCACTCTCTTTCATCCCCTCACTGCCTCACAGCGAGGAGCACCTCAAAGGAATCAGCGGACGATGAAGGAACGGCTGGGACCCCATGGTCATGAAGCGTGGCGCTCAGACGGAGGTGACGTCACGGTCATTGATCTCGTTGAGGGGGGGGGGGGTGAGGGGGGGGCACCTTTGACACTTCTCTGCTGCCCAGAATAGTCAGCTTCGCCGCTGTTGTCTCGCCGCCCTGGCTCAGGCCTCCTTGGCCCTCGCTGTTCTCCATCCTGCTCCTCCTCCTCACCCTACCCCCCCCCCCCCCATCCTTACCTTTCCACTCCCTCCACACGTCCTGCCTCCATCCTCTTCTCTGGCTTGCCCCCACCTCCTCTCCCTGCACTTCTGTCCCTATCTCCTGGGCTAGGTCCGTCTCTCAGAATGGCTGGTTGATTGGTATTTTCTCTCTCTCTCTCTCTCTCTCTCTCTCTCTCTCTCTCTCTCTCTCTCTCCTCTCTCTCTCTCTCTCTCTCTCTCTCTCTTTCTGCTTGCCTGTCTGCCTCCATCTATGTCGGTCTGTCTCTTGCTTTCTGCTTACACTTCAGTGTGTCTGTGACCGTACATGCTACGCGCTTTTGCACATGCACCACTGTGCATTTTCATACATTTGTGCATGTGTGCATGTTCATGTGTGCGTTTTGGCGCGCGCACACACACACACACACACATACACACACACACACACGCACGCGCGCCGCGCGCGCTCACGCACACACGTGTGTGTGTGTGTGTGTGTGTGTGTGTGTGTGTGTGTGTGTGTGTGTGTGTGTGTGTGTGAAGTGTGACTTAATGGTTTGCAAGAAGAATGAATGTATTGCACTCAAAACGCAAGGACAATTTAATATTGTAAATTAGAAAAAAGAACGTGAACAAAACAGAAACAAGTGCATGAAAAAAGCGAACTTCTCTCGAACAAGATTATACAAGGAGAAGAAGAAAGATTATACAAGGAGAAGAAGAACAAGATTATACAAGGAGAAGAAGAACAAGATTATACAAGGAGAAGAAGAACAAGATTATACAAGGAGAAGAAGAACAAGATTATACAAGGAGAAGAAGAACAAGATTTACAAGGAGAAGAAGAACAAGATTATACAAGGAGAAGAAGAACAAGATTATACAAGGAGAAGAAGAACAAGATTATACAAGGAGAAGAAGAACAAGTTGTACAAGAAGAAAACAAGATATACAAGGAGAAGAAGAACAAGATATACAAGAGAAGAAGAGAAGATTAACAAGGAAGAAGAAGAAGATTATACAAGGAGAGAAGAAGAAGATTATACAAGAAGAGAGAAGATTACAGAGAAGAAGAAGAAGATTATACAAGGAGAAGAAGAACAAGATATACAAGGAAAGAAAAAGATTATCAAGGAGAAGAAAAGAAATTACAAGAAAGAGACAAGATTATACAAGGAGAAGAAACACAAGAAAAATAAAGCACGACTAGAAAGACAAAAAAATTCGCAAGTGAAAATGTGTCCAGAGGGGAGGAGTCCATTCTTTCAGACGTCACCACAACCAGACAAAAGTACAGTAAAACAATCAACAATGACAAACAATGCACACACATCCACACACACACACAACACACACACACCACACACATCACACAACACACACACACACACGAACACCACACACACACCAAACACCAACAACACACAGGGGTTGGGTGTAGGAGGGAAGAGTGGGTGATGGGAAGGGGGTAGGTGGGGGTGGTAGGGTAGTGGCGGACGAAAGGGGCTAGGGGTGTAGTGGGGTTAGGAGGCACATCAGAACTTATTCTTGTTGAGCGGTAAGCTGGTGCGTGGGGAAGAGCTAGAAAAGAGGATATGTGTGTGTGTGGGGGGGGGGGGGGGGAGGAGGAGGAGGCAGGACACGGAGGGGGAGGAGGAGGGGGGGGAGGTTAGGGGAAGAGTGCCCTGTGCTCATTCAGCAATGTTTGTCTTCTCCTTCATATACAAGCTGTTGAGCAAGACAGGCGGGAAGGGTGGTGGGAAGAGGGGGGGGGGGGGGTGGAATTCGGAAGGGAGTTAGGGAAAAGGAGTGAGAGGACTTGGGGTACAATGGCGGACGACAAAGATCGTATGTTCGTTCTCGCTCTGCAGTTACTTTTACAAATGTTCAGGAGATAGTTCCACGATGACGTCAGTTACGTCACGTTATGACGACACTTTTTTTCTGCTTTTTAAAAATTTCTTGTCAGTTTTGCTCTGTTTGTTTGTATGTTTGTTTGTTTGTCTTTTCTGTTTTCTTGTCTTTAATTGGAATGTGATCTCGAAGAAGGGTGGATGGTCGGAAAGGGATGGTTAGGGGTGGGGGTGTGTATGTGTGCAAAAGAAAGCGTTGTTCTGGAATACCTATTCCTCCTCCCCCCCCCCCCCCTCCGGACTCGTGATCCGCCGCTGGTCAGAGGAGTGTAGTGATAGCCTGTCTGGAATCAATTTATCTTCAGGACATATGAAAGAAAAACATCACTGACACAGTTCGCTTTCTCACTTGCTTTCTAAGTAATGCATTTTACAGGCGTCACGTGAAGCTCGATAACTAACTTTTCTATTTACGAAAAAGGAAGAGAGAAAAGAAAGAAAGAAAGGAAGGGAAAACAATTTAAAGAAGTATAGAAAAAAAATGACATTAATATACAAAACGCAAGAGAGAGAGAGAGAGAGAGAGAGAGAGAGAGAGAGAGAGAGAAGAGAGAGAGAGAAGAGAGAAGAGAAAAGAGAGAGAGAGACGAGAGATGAGAGACAGAGAGAGAGAGAACGGGATGAAGCGGAGTGGGGTGGGGTGGGGTGGAGAAAGAGAGACAGAAAGATGCCGAGAGACAGGAAGGAAATAATCATAAACACAAGAATTACAAACTTGAAATAAAGAGTTTGAAGGAACAAAAATGCCTGAAGCAACGAAAGAAACAAACACAGAAAAAGCACTGAAAGAAACAGTAGAAATAAGATTAAGCGAGAATAAATTGGACCGGAAACAAAGAATATGAAAATAAAAGAATTGCAGAAGAAAAGAGTAAAGTAAACGAAAGAAAGAGAAAAACAAAAAAAAAAGGGGAACATACAGAAAAACATAAGTTCAAAGAATAAATCAAATACAAAGATATGTATATACTTTTCACAAAATGTCAAGCAATGCGCTTAGAAACCTTCATAAAATTTCAAAGAAAAAAAAACATCAAGAATTGCTGCGTTTTGCTGTTTCACCTTTGACCAGCCATCTCGCAAATGTAAGGAAATCAAGTGACACATAAATTCTATTTCCCAGATAACTAAAGGACAGTGAGGGAGAGGGTCGAATATCACCAGGAAGAGGGTCATTGCTAAAAGCGTTATTGTGAATGTGAACGCAGTTTCAACAAAATTTCACCGTTCAGTACCTGTGTGACCTCTGGCACTGGTCTGCATACACACCTGGATTTGTCCCGGTGTAGCAGTCCATGATCACTGCACACCTGAAACCACCTGCAGGCGGGTGAGGAAACGCACATGCCCAAACATTCCCTCCCCACTCCCTTCCCTGAGAGTAAATCTAGACTGATATCTACCTTTGCTCCAAATAACTCCTTTCCTTCAAAATTCTCAAAGTGTCCCAAAGAACAAAACACATCAATACAACCCCCCCCCCCCCCCCCCCCACTGCGCCTCAATTTGAAGGGGTGGGGTTGGTGAGGGAGGCGAAAGAATGGGGGGGGGGGGGGATGATTCTTGACTAGAGCCAGACCACCCTAACCTCCCCCCCCCCCCACCTCCCACTCTGTTCTAAACGATTCCCCCGGTGAGTAAATTGGGGTATGGTCTAAAAAAAAACCCCAACACTTCTTTGAGGGGATGACTGCTTGCTTGTTCTGTGTTCTGCTACGCGTTTCGCTTGTCGTATGGATTTATGGGAGTGTATTTATTTCACCATACTTGTTTATTGTTGACAGTACCGGCAGATTAATTCTTTCCATCCTGTATCCACACTTTGGCTGACGTCCATAGTTGGAAGTCCAGTGCAACCTTGAACTCGTCAGTGAAGAGGGCGCAACGTCGCAAGTGCCGGCGTCAACAGCGATGCTGTGTGGCCCAATTCAGGCGTTTCTGTTGCGTGACATCTTGTGAGTAGTATACAGAAAAAGCAAGAAAGAGCAATTTCTAAATTGTTCATTGAGAGGAATATAGACCAAGCTGTGCGGATGTAAAGGAACAACACAAGAAAAGAATACAACGATTGGCTTTGAACCTAAAACAACAGCAAACAAACAAAGGGAAAAAATGGAAAAATAGCAGCATATGACTCAGACACAGATAGAAACGCACACACAGACACACAGATACACAGACAGACAGACACACGCACGTACGCATACGCACACTCACACAACACACAACACACACACACACACACACACACACACACACACACACACACACACACACACACACACAATCTCTCTCCCTCCCCCCCTCTCTCTCTCTCTCTCTCCTCTCTCTCACACATACACACAAGATACACACAGACAAACACACCACCACACACACACACACACACACACACACACACACACACACAACACACACACAACACACACACACACACACACACACACACACACACACACACACACACACACACACACACACACACACACACACACACGCACGCACGCACGCACACGGAGCCCGTTTTCTCTCTCTCCCCAACATTGGAACCATGTTATCATGATCCCATACTAGTGCATCGTGAAGTCAGTCATTGAGCTCTGTAACTTCTGGCCACGGCTGCCAAGAATAATTATGTCTGATGTCCAGGCTGGTCTCACTGAGGCCCTTCTGACCTTCTCATTCCCCATACCTATGTGTCCTCTGTCTCAAATGTCTGGTCGCCCGTCTGCTCCCACGCTTGTCTCCCTTGGTCAATTTCCTGTATGCCTGCGTACATGGGTGAATGTACATATGCACGGGACGCGCGCAAGTGTGTGTGTGTGTGTGTGTGTGTGTGTGTGTGTGTGTGTGTGTGTGTGTGTGTGTGTGTGTGGAGAAGAGGTGTCTATGATAAGTCAGTGTCCTTGTATTTAGTAAATGTCTCGGGATGTTAATATCTTTGGTAGTGTTTGTGTCTTTGTGCGGTGGTGGTGGTGGCAATGTTGTTGCTGCTGTGTTGTTGTTGTGTTGTTGCTATTGTCAGTCGTCGTTGTCGTCATCCATGTTGCTTTCAATTTTTGTCACTGAACTGTATGCGTTTCTATGCTTTATTGTGCACATCTGTGATCTTTCTTAAAGGTTTATTACCTCTGCAAAGGGTCTTACGTGTTTTCACCCATCTCCCTGGCTTTGTTTGTTTGTTTGTTTGTAAGTCACCAAGTAACGAAAAACACCATTGGTTTCATTTTAACCAAACTGTTCCTTGTCTCTGGCAGTGACGGTTATATTTTTGTTTAAAGCATAGGGACAGACATAGATACAATTAGACACAGACATACTGATATAGAGGGAGAGAGATAACAAAGAGAGGCGAAAACAGAGGCAGAGAGACAAACAGACGGAGGACGACGGAGAAAACACTTTAACACACACACACACACACACACACACACACACACACGCACGCACGCACGCACGCACGCACGCACGCACGCACGCACGCACGCACACGCACGCACGCACGCACGCACGCACGCACATAAGCAAGCGCGGCTTCACACTACCACGCGCACTCATACTACCACCGCCACCACCTCCTACAATGTGAACAATCTTCCACCCACAATTCGACCCAACCAACAGCATCCGCAACAAAGACGACCCTCCCCCCCCCCCCTCCACCGTACCCTTTTTTACGCCTCCACCCCAACCCTTCCTTCTCAAAGTAAGCTCTTAAGTGTTTCACCAATGTTTCAAACTGACGTTGGTATTCTTCTCCACATTACATTATGTAGTGCGGCTCTCAGAGAAAAAAAAAGTGTAGATAAAAAAAGATCAGCATTTTTCAAAAAGGGGCCTCAGGAACAATTTAGATCTTCCCTCCCCTTCGCAACCCCTCCCCCCCCCCTCCCCCCTCCCCTCCACCCGCTCGTCCCCCTGGGCCTCTGCAGGGAAGTGCTGTTAGTCTTGAAGATGAGCTGTACCACTCAGGGATACGCCGGGGTTGGGGGATCCAGGGAAAGGAGTAGTGAGATGATGTTGGGAGCTTCAAATGGACACCCTTGTTTACATGGTCTCTGGAAAGGGAGAGGCGGGGGGGGGGGGGGGGGGGGGGGGGGGGGGGGAGGGGTAGAGACAAAAAGGTAGGGGGGAGGCGTGTGTGTGTGTGTGTGTGTGTGGTGGGGGGGGGGGCTGGGGGGTGGATGTGATTGGTTGTGGGTGTGGTTGTGGGCTGGTGTGGGAGGGGATGGAGGAGGAGAGGGGCGAAGTGGACAGAAGTGGACTAAGTCTGAGAAAATCGCTGGAACAAGTCTGACGAGACTGTCCACCAAAAAAAAACCCAAAACAACAACAACAACAACAACAAAAACAAACAAACAAACAAACAAAAAAATGCACGATAAACTTTAGCCAGGAAAAGACGTTGAGGACAGTTTTGAGTTTAACCTAAAAGACGATTTACTGTTCCGCCGATTGAGTTAAAAGGCTGATCCATTATTTAGTTTGAAGCGACAAAAAAAAAAAAAAAAAAAAAAAAAAAAAAAAACTGTTCGTCCTTCGTTGTCACTGTATTGAAAATGATTTTCTCGTCTGAAGTAGTACAAAGAGGTCGAAACGCGTAGTGTGTTGTCTTGTAATGAAATTTGTCTCTTTCATTCAGCGGAACAACAAATCTTTAAGTTAAGTTTGTTTCAGTTTCTGCCAGCTGTCACCTCACTTCGAAACTAGTTTTGATCTTGTTGCACGTTGAACCTCACTCTCTCTGTCTGTCTGTCTGTCTGTCTGTCTCTCCCTCTGCTTATGTGCATAATGTGTGCGAATGTGCACATATGTGAGTGTGTGTACTTGGTGTGTATGTGTGTGTGTGGTGTGTGTGTGTGTGTGTGTGTGTGTGTGTGTGTGTGTGTGTGTTGTGTGCGTGGTGTGTGTTGTGTGTGGGAGAGAGAGAGAGAAGAGAGAGAGAGAGAGAGAGAGAGAGAGAGAGAGAGAGAGAGAGAGAGAACAGCAAAGACGCGATTTGTAGAAGTGCATTTATTTTTCGAAACGAAAACGACTGACATTCAACGTACAACACAAGCCAACACAATCCTCAAAGTTTGTCAGTGGCTAAAGTTCAGTGTCCATTTCGTCCAGGTGGACCTGTCATCCAGGAGATGTGCTCAAAATCTCCTCTCAACCCCCTGCACCCCAAGCCAGCGCCCCACCCACCCCCTCCACACACACCCTCCCTCACCCCTTTTAACCCCCCCCCCCCCCCCCCCCGACGGCCTTGTCTCTTTCCCAAGACCACACAAACAGGGGCGTCCATGTAGAACTCCCCAACATCACCTCACTTCTCCCTGCCCTAGATTTCCCATCCGTGGTGCATCCTAAAGTGGTACAGCTCATCCTTTAGGCAAACAGCTCTCTCCTACTCTCCAGGCAATGACCCCAAGGGAGCAGGGGGGGGGGGGGGGGGGGGGGAGGGGGGAGGGGGAAGGGGGAGGGGACGGGGAAGGAGGGGGAGAAGGAAAGTTCCTGAGGCAATACTTTGAAGGATAGTGCTGATCCTTTCCATCTACGATTTTTTTTTTTTTTTTAATCTGAGAGCCAAGGGATGAATGCAGGGCGGGGGGCAGGGGAGTGGGGGGGTGGGGGTGGGGGGAAGGAGAGGGGAGATCTAAAGTGCTCCCGAGGCAATGGTTTGGATGACGAATATCTTTCTTGTCTACACTTTTGAAACACCGAGAATTGTACGTTGTTCATGTTATGCAATGCGGTGAAAGAATCTCAACTTCAGTTTGAAACATCGGTAACCACTCAAGAGCTTCCCCTTGAGATGGGAGGACTCGGGTGAAGATGGAACTGGGTTCGGGGGAGGAGGAGGGGGGGGGGGGGGAGGGCCATTTTTTTTTTTATTGCTGATGTTGTTGTTTGGGTGGACGGGTGGATGGGAGATTTGGGGGAGGAGAGTGAGAGACAGAGCACATAGTGGTGGTAGTGTGTGCATGCATGCGTGCGTAGTAGTGGTGGTAGAGTGTGCGTGCGTGCGTGCTAGCGTGCGCTTGTACGCTTGTGTGTGTGTGTGTGTGTGTGTGTGTGTGTGTGTGTGTGTGTGTGTGTGTGTGTGTAAAAGAGTTGGAGTGGGGCTTATACATTAGTGTTCTTGTGTTCAGTAAATTTGTTTGGATGATGTTACCGCCTGTCTCGTTTGTGACTCTGCAGTGGTGATGATGGTGATACTGCAACCGCTGGCGTTATTTTTGTTGTTATCATTGTTGTAGTCACCGTCGTTATCGTCGAGGTTGTTTTCAGTTAGTTACCCTTTTAAAGTTTCTATCGCTTGTGGTGCTTCTCTGCGGCATTTCTCAAGGGCTTATTACCTTTACCCGTGTCTCATGGTCCATATATCTATCTGTCAACAATGTTACACAAAAACTACTAACCTCATTTGACCAAACTTTTCTTTGTCACTTGCTGTGAAGGTTATATTTTCATTTAATGCATTGTAAATCAGTATTTCACAATGTCATCTGTAGCTCTGCATATAACATACCAACTGCGCTCAACCTTTACAAAATCTGTGATATACATATCTCGTGTCCTGACAGATGTCAATCATAAGGTATCACATTGTGAAATATTCAGAGTCTGCCAATATATTTTGAATGAAAACAAACCAAGCAAACAGAAAAACAACAAGCACAAATCCATTTCACTCAAAAACAGAGAAATCAAATCGTATTTCTCAGTTTCACATTTTAGGAACAGAACTAATCACTAAACAGTATGTCTTAAGCAAGGAATCAGAAAGCTGTAAAGTAATTTACCTATTTGTTACATTTGACATTGTCCAGTCCTCTCATTTTTTATCACTCTGCATTTGTAGATAAAATATTTGGCCCCTAAAACCAGTCTGGTCAAACGTGTTGTTTACTTTTGTCTGATCGTCATTTCTAAAGAAGATAACATCTACATGTAACCTACAGTAGTTTTAACATTTCTGCCTTAGAATCAATTCCAAGTCTCCCCCTACACCCCCCCCCCCCTCAAAAAAAAAAAAAAAAGAAAGAAAAAGACAGAAAACTTTTCCTTCCCACAGAAGGTGGACATATCACTGCCTTTGCTTCGTATTCTTTTTAAACCACTGTTATTCATCAAAGTATGGTGACACAATCTAATGTGAAACCCATTTAATTATGTGCTCTTGACAATTTCAATCGTGCTTCGCCAAAAGACGAAATCTGGTCCAAAAACAAACACACTGAATTTGGGAGCGAATCCACAGTCAGATCCGGATTAAAAGGCCGATCCATTACTTGTTCAGCAAGATCATGCCCAAACTTCTCAACCGATTTCAAAGAAACGTGATCGAAAGATGGAGCGTTCTCGTGCAAATCCAGTGTGCCAATTCAGATGAAATGGTGGATCTCGGATCCGTTTGACTCTGGCGGAGGTAAGCGATCTCCGTGGATCCTTTCTAGTTTCCTGTAGAATCGTTCTCTACGACATCTTCAAAACGTCACGAATGCCGTTTTGTTAAAAAGATTTTATGGCATCGAATAAACAGTTTAGAATTAAGAAGGCAAAACAAAACAAAACGAAACAAAACAAAACAAAAACAAAACGATACAAAACAAAACAAACAAAACAAAGGAAAAAGAACCACTTAGTAGTAAAGATGCTAATGAAATTACCAAGGAAATGCAAGAAAGAAACAAAAGATTATTCTACCATTTAAAGGGGTGGAGAGAGAGAGAGAGAGAGAGAGAGAGAGAGAGAGAGAGAGAGAGAGAGAGAGAGAGAGGAAGGGGGGGTGTAGACAGACTGACCGACATTCCCACAGGGAAAGGACAGGCACGGAGAATAAAGAGGCAGGAACAGCCTCAGCTAGACCAACTTGAGTACCAGACTTACTCATGGCAGTCTTCGCCAGAAGCTGCAGGGATCAGTGGCTGACTTCACGGTGCTTACGTATCGGATCATGACAAAACGGTTCCGAAGTTCCAGAATCACTCCAAGTACGAAATTACTCCAAGGTGGTTGAGAAAATGCACGTAGCAAAACTCACCTGTTAGGGGAGCAAATCCAGACCAACCTCCACCTCTGCTTCAAAATCATTTCCTTCCTTTAAAATCGTCAGTGTCCCAAAGGACAAAACAAATCGTTCGTACCACATTGTCCATCTGACTTTGAGAGGGGAAATGATTTTCGATCTGAGTCAAAATTACCGCCCACCTTGTTCCAAAATTACTCCTTTATAAGTGATTTGGGGCTTGGTCCAGAAAAAAATCATATGGAGTTAATATCAAGGCATGTGTTTCAACTTACTCATCGCATATGACACGGAGGTGGATATAGACTCGTGCCTATATTATTCTATGGGGTGTTTCTAGGTCAAGTCCCAAATTACCCACCGGCGAATGTTTTTGGAATTGAGTGTGGTAGGTCTGGCTCAAGTCCAGAATTACTGTCCCCGCAGACTCAGGTGCTTGGTGCTTTTATTTATTTGCCCTTTCTTCAGTTAGGATCTTCTGAGAATTTTGAAGGTGGGGCGTGATTCTGGAATAACAGGGGAGGTCAGTCTAGATTTACAGTACAGACCTCACATAAGCCAACCAGCTTCCAACTTCTCTAGACAACTGACTGTACGTTCCATAGCTCGCTGCATCACGCAACATGTCCCTTTAAGAAACCATGTTATGAGGACATTAAACTCAACTGTCTAACTTTAGGATTTACTCCCTAGGGTGGGGGAGAGCCTTTTTGCTTCATCCTCCAGTGAGTGGTCACAGCAGGTTTCAACCGGTGCAAACTCAGCTATGTATTCAGGTTTAGTGGAGCTCGCACAAGATAGTAAGCGTAAAAACATGTTGAAATCACGTTTTTCTTCACATCAACGCTTTTGACAATGACCGTTTTTCTGATGACATTTGACCCCTTAATCATTATCCTTTAATTATCCTGAGAAATACAAATTTATGTAGCGCTTGATTTCCATAAATTTGAGAGATAAATAATAGAAGATGAAACAGCA
>CM065719.1:55439445-55444445 GCA_033310375.1 Conus canariensis | reverse complement strand
TCCGAAAGTTGGTGATGGGATTTTACGTGTGTGCAAGATGTTATGCGTGCGTTCACACACGGAACCTCGGTTTATAGTCTCATTCGAAGGACTGTATGGGAAAAGGAGTCAGAACCAATGTTAACTCCGAGGGAAAAATCCCCCTGTACCGAAACGCCCCGGCGGAGATTCGAACCCGCAACCCCAGGATCCCCAAGATTACGAGTCCGGCGCTCTACCAACTGAGCTATTCCGGCTCTTAGTTTTCAATACAAAGCGTATACATGTTGAGATCAGAAAGCAAATTTTTTTATATTGCTATATCGCCATTCTCTTTGTTCTTTTGATTTTTTAACTACATCATACCTAGTAATCTGTTTGATTACTCTCTTTGACTGTGGGCCATTTGTTCCCTCAACCGCTCCAAATCAACTGACAGCAGTTCGGTCTCCAGAACAGTCTGGTGGGAGAACAGAGGAAGAGGAGAGAACTCCAAGCCAGAGAAGTATGGGAGTTTAACAGCTGCAAAAGATCAGCATCCATTGTTTTTGGGGTTTTTTTTTGGTAATAAATGATCATGGTTATTACGCAAAGAGAAATCATGTACTCTAATCTTAATATTTCATCCAGTATTTTTTTTTTTTTTTTTTAGTAATTTATCATGATTTCCGGCGCACGCCATAAACGTAATTTGACACGAAAATGTTGGTTGGGACAATACGCGTATGGGTAATCTACTGCTGAAAAGAGTAGGCGTAATGATTCTTTCATTGTAGTTACAAACATGATGAAAGTTTTTTTTTTCTTAATACACTCTGTCGATTACATTAAAAGATGTACCGTTGGCGTTGTACCCTATATAAACATGGTGAATACTACACTAAAAACTCCTTTTTTTAATCACACTGTTGAATGCATTCAAATTTTTAATGTTGGAGTGAAGTGTCGGTGTAGCCCATACGAACATGAATTTATGGTGTGCATTATTGTTTGCATGATTACTGGATCTCATTTCACGAAGAAATCTGTAACATTAATCTTTTGGGACAAGAAATCTCCCATAGACAAGGGAACTGATCAATATGCTTCGTTTGTACATCTCACAATCCCCCAAAAGGCTGTATACTTTCGCTCTCTTTCCCTTTAGCTAACGTCCTCCATATCCTCCATCATCAGATTCTGCCCCCCCTCCCCTCCCTCCCCTCCCGCCCCTAAGCCCTCCCCCTTCCTTCCGCCCTTCCTCTTCCGCTTCCTTCTCATTGCTGGGATTATCTTCCCGTCTCGTCTCTGTCTGGCATGTGCCTTTCTACCGAAAGCTATCAGAACTGGAATAGGTTCATTGTTGAAATGTGGTTTAATCTACTATAAATGATGGGATCCATTTGCTATGTGATTGGACTGTCGGAAAGATGATGAGAAAAAGAAAAAGAAAAAGAAAAAGAAAACAGAGAGCGAGAGAAAAGAGAAACAATAAGAAAAGAATGAAGAATATATAAAAAAGAAGGAAAGTGTAGGTTTTCCTTGAACAATGAAGGAAGGCATGTGACGTAATTTAGAACGAAAAGGAGAAGGGGGGTGGGGGGGGGGGGGGAGGGATACAGATGTGCTCCATTGAGATGCACTCTAGTACATAAATGAATAAACAATTATGTAAATCAATAGATAAAAATGAATAAAGAAGTGAATAATTGAACGAATGAATACGTAAATACACAAATAGATAAACAAAACAATGAATCAATGAATGAATAAGCAAATTAGTAGTAACGACTATAGTAATAAAATTAGTAATAATAAAAATGATAATGATGATGATGATGATGATTTATTTTGCGCCTAACCACATCTTTGAATTCCTGTAAGAGATCAACATTTTTCATCTGATCTAAATTGTGCGGAAGAAAGATTTTTAACGAAGTGTCCGGTGTGCTTTTAGAAGGCGTATTTTCAAGGGTTGTGTGAACGATTTTGTTTTTTTTCCTTTTAATGACTTGTGAGTTGACTTCGACGTGGTGACGGCCCTGATATGGCCCTTTGCGGTCGGCTGGCTATAAGCAACATTACCTTACCTTACTTTACCCTACCCTACCTTGCACTTTCTATTCTCCAAAGCGCTTTACAATACGTACAAAATGTACAGATAATGTGGAGCAGTGCAGACAAAATAAAATAATAGATTATACCACATAAAAAACATACTGAAACGCACGGTCGACTTGCATAAATTAATCATGCATATTAACTCGACACTCGCACGGCACACTTCCGCAAATTCACAAACACCCGGACACAGACACCCAGACACTCACACACACACACACACACACACACACACACACACACACACACACACACACACAATATACATGCACAACACACACACACACACACACACACACACACACACACACACACACACACACACACACACACGCACACACACACACACACACACACACGCACGCATACACACGCACATACATTCACACACACACACAGGAGTTCGCACGCGCGCATTTGCGTGCACACACACACACACACACACACACACACACACACACACACACACACACACACGCACACACACCCTACACACACACACACGCACACGCACGCACGCGCGCGCGCACACACACAACGCACACACGCAAGCACACACACACACACACACACACACACACACACACACACACACACACACGCACACACACACACACACACGCACACATACATTTTCTTTCTCTTCCTCAAAGTCTCTCATTCACACTCACGCAAACACACGCAAACATATCGACCTATTCACGCACATGTCGCTCCCAAACTAACAGAAGCGTGCATTCACACAAAAACGTATAGAAAAGGGCCTAAAGTGAAGAACCATTGGAAGCTGTAAAAAAGCTTGCTTGAACAGGTGGTTTTCAAGTTCAATTTAAAGAGGGGAAGAAAAGGACAATGGCTGATGGCAAAAAGCAATGGATTCCAGGACTGGTTGGCTAAGGCACAAAGAGTTTGTCCACCATGCTGTTTTCTTTTGAACGTCGGGGGGTTTGCAGAATATGTTATTTTCAGCAGAAGAGCAAAGAGTCCTGTACGGAGGGTAGATTATGAACAGCTGAGACAAACACAGAGGAGCCTTTTTGGTAACCATCTGAAAGCACAGAGCATTTTTTTCTGAATTCAAAATTCTGTTGGAAGCCAGTGAAGTGGCGTGATGTGCATGATCTCAGGAGATATGTAAAAGGATCCTGGCAGCAGCGTTCTGGACCTGTTGGAGTGGTTTTGTGAGTGCCAATGGATAGTTGTCTGATAGGGAATTCCAACAGTCCAGTCTGGACAGGATGACAGAGCTTACTAGCTTTTTGGCTGCGTGACCTGTGAGATACCTGCGAATAGAAGTGATACGTTTGATTTCAATGTATGCTGTATTACATGTTTTTATCACATATTGCTTTAATGTCAGATCATCATTAGACAGGAAGGCACAATTTCGAACTCTGTTTCATCATAATTGAGTTTGCTTGTTCTGACAGCATTTTGACTTCCATAAAGCATTCTTGAAATGATTGAGCAAGATTTTTGCAAGTTTCACATGATTAAGAGAATGAATAACAGGACACAGCGTGGAGCCCTGGTACACACCAAAACTCGAGAATAGTTCCTGTAGACTTTTGATCTTCTACTATCACATGTTGTTTCCTTTCAGGCAAGTATGATCCAAACCAGTCCAGGACAACATCTTGACTACCAAAAACATGTTGAAGGTAGGACAGAAGAATTTCGTGATCTGTCGTGTCAAAAGCAGGTGACAAGACTAACAGTAAAACAACAGGTACTTTCTCTTTGTTTAATGAAGTAAGAATGCCCTTGAGAATGAAAAAGAGGACAGTGTCAGTGCTGGGGACAGAACTAAATGCACACTGGTGAGCGCTGAGTAGGCTATGACCAGACAAGTGTGAGGCAAACCAGGATTTTAGACAGGAAGGGCAGGTTTGAAACTGGTTTGTAATTTTTCAGTTCGTGCAGATCACATTTGTTTGAGAAATAGTTTGATTACAGCAATTTTGAAATCTGAAGGAACAATGCCTTATACTAGAGATCTGTTCAGAATATTGGTAAAAGAGAGGAGAATATGGCAACGGTGTGGTATGATGAGAATGCTCGCACACATCCACATCCACACACGCACATATGCACTCACGTGTGTGCGTGCATGTGCACACACACACACACACCACACACACACACACACACACACACACACACACACACACACACACACGCAGAAATACTAAAAATATTTACCTACTTGGTTAAGTTTGAACCCATCAATCGCGAATTTTTGGGAACGAAGCGAAGGCTATAGAAGCTGTTAGGGCAATTGTTAAGAGTCCAGTTGGACATTTACTTTGATTCTCGAGTTATTTGTTTGATTTATTTTCTTATTATTTCAATGGTTAAAAATGTTTTGTTTCTTTAAAAATGTTCAGATATGAATCCAGGCTAAAGTAGTTTACCGGTAAGCCGGCAGATTAGAATGGGGTTAAAGTGATGGTCACTTATTGGTATCTCATTAATTAAATAGACTATGCATGCAAAGATTAGCATACTACACTACCTCCACACTCCATACACTTTTAATGACATTTTTAAAACGACACACACATTTATCCCCCCCCCCCCACACACACACACCGACATACACACACCGGCCCCTTTTACATGTGTTTTTTTGTTTTGTCTTTGTTTGTTTGTATGCCTGTTCGTTTGTCTCTTGTTTTTGTCTAATATCACTGTAAAGTGGATAGACAGTAAATTAAAGAACGAACGAACACAACACACACACACACACACACACACACAACACACACACCCCACACACACACACACACACACACACACACACACACACACAAACACACACACACACACACACACACATCTTCCTAGGCTAAAACGTCGAAGGCCAGAATTTTCTTGTGCCGAGATATCCACCATTGAGGAAACAGGGGAAGGGAGATGGG
>CM065719.1:55409445-55411945 GCA_033310375.1 Conus canariensis | reverse complement strand
ACAAGAGAGAGAGAGAGAAGAGAGAGAGAGAGAGAGACAGAGAGATGTGGTGTGTGTGTGTGTGTGTGTGTGTGTGTGTGTGTGTGTGTGTGTGTGTGTGTGTGTGCGAGTGTGCATGTGTATCCCTGTGTGTGTGTGTTTGTGTGTGTGTGTGTGTGTGTGTGTGTGTGTGTGTGTGCGCGCGTGCGAGTGTGCATGTGTATCCCTATGTGTGTGTGTGTGTGTGTGTGTGTGTGTGTGTGTGTGTGTGTGTGTGTGTGTGTGTGTGCGTACGTGCGCGTGTGTCTGTATGTAACGGGGAAAATGCGATTATGAATTGTCATCAAAATGGGATCTTTTCAATTTCAGAAGAGCGACTTATTCGGAAATCCACTTTTTTTTCTTATCGATTCCGTGATACTTTTACCGTCGGAGATATTTTTGAAATCATCTGCGCCTTCTAAATGGACGGAAAAAGGTCAATGTTTCACAAGGAGATTTCTGAAAACGTGAACCTGTAAAAAGGCTACCAAAAATCGAAAAGTTTGTCTTGAAGCATTGTAATTTTGCTTAAATGATGGGTTTTAGTCTTAAGATTGCACGTATAAAACTTTAATAGTTTTCTTTAAAGGACACCGACTGATTTGAAAGCCCAAGGAACACACTTGTGCACTTTTGAATGCATGCGTGAGTATGTGCGTGCGTGTGTGCGTATGTGCGTGCATATATATACGTGTGTGTGTGTGTGTGTGTGTGTGTGTGCGCGTGCGCGCGCGCGTGCGCGCGCGCACGTGTGTGTGTGTGTGTGTGTGTGTGCAGTGTGTGTGTGGTGTGTGTTGTGTGTCTGTCTGTCCTGTCTGTCTGTGCGCGCGCGCGTACGTGCGTGCGTGCGTGTGGGTGCGCGTGTGTGTGTGTGCGTGTGCGCGCGCGCGCACGCGTACGTGCGTGCGTGCGTGCGTGTGTGTATATGTGTGTGCATGTGTGTATGTGTGCGCGCGCGCTGCGTGAGTGTGTGTGTGTGTGTGTGTGTGTGTGTGTGTGTGTGTGTGCGTACGTGTGCGTGTGCGCGCGCCCGCGTGTGTGTGTGTGTGTATTGGTAATCCCGGTTCCCAGTCTCCCCAAAGCGAGTCCAAAACACTTTCTGTGGTCCCTGTCAGCCTAATTCGTGTCCACTGTGTGAACCCTGTCTTCCAAATCGGGAGTCCATTCCACGCTGCTCATGTCATTTGCTAGTCGAGTAAACGGACGCTAGCTGTCCCAGCCTCCCAGTCGATTTCGGGCACAGTGGATGCCCCCGTCCCCTCCACTGTTTAAAATTCCAGCCTACTTGTGGTTCCACCCTTTCCGTCCGTTTGAATCCAGAGGGCCGTGGTCCTTGTCTCCCTATCCGATCTGTGACTTTGTATAGTCCACTCTCTAGTTTGAGTTATAGCACGCAGTTGTGTCGTCGTCCTACGAAGGAATCCATAGCATACTGTATTATTCCATGCTTCCTAGTTTGAACCCATAGAATGACTGTATAGTTCCACCTTACTAGTTTGAATTCTAGCATAGCATGGTCCATAGTTTGGATTCTGCAACTGTATTGTCACAGTCTTCCCACTGGAATCCATAGCAACTGTATGTGATGGGTCTTCCTAGTCTGATCCCAAGCACACTGTATGGTCCACAGTCCTTCCTAGTTTGAATCCATTAGCCACTGTGTGGTCTCCTAGTTTGAATCCATAGAAACACTGTTGTGTCACAGTCTTCCCAGTTTGAATCTTTAGTACACTGTATTGCCACAGTCTTCCTAGTGTGAATCCCAAGCACACTGTATGGTCACAGTCTTCCTAGTTTGAATCATTAATACACTGTATTGCACAGTCTTCCTAGTTGAATCCTAGCACACTGTATGGTCACAGTCTTCCCAGTTGAATCTTTAATACACTGTATTTGCCACAGTCTTCCTAGTGTGAATCCCTAGCACACTGTATGGTCACAGTCTTCCCAGTTTGAATCTTTAGTACACTGTATTTGCCACAGTCTTCCTAGTGTGAATCCATAGCACACTGTATGGTCACAGTCTTCCCAGTTTGAATCTTTAATACACTGTATTTGCCACAGTCTTCCTAGTGTGAATCCATAGCACACTGTGTGGTCTTCCTAGTTTAATCCATACATACTTATTGTCACAATCCCTATTTGACTGCATGCACACGTAAGTCACTGTCGTCCTAGTTTGAATCATAGCATACTGTATGGTCCAGTCTCCTAGTGTGAATCCATAGCCACTGATGTCCACTTCCTATTGAATCCATATCACTTATGTCCCAATCTCCTAGTTTGAATCCATAGCTCACTGTATAGGTCCCCAGTCTTCCTAGTTAAATTTCCATAGCTACTGTATGGTCCCAGTCTTCCTAGTGTGAATCCATAGCTCACTGTATTGTCACAGTCTTCCTAGTTGAAATGCATTTTCTGATTCAGTCTGACTCTAAATCCCCTATCCCTGTTGGCCGCATTTCTGATAAAGAGACGC
>CM065719.1:55399445-55401945 GCA_033310375.1 Conus canariensis | reverse complement strand
GTGGTATTACTTCTTATCCCTTTGTTTTGTGTTATCATGGATGAACGTTTGAATGAGTGAATGAATGTATGAATAATGCATACAATAAATGTATGAAGTTAAAAAAAGGGGAACGTTTTTATTGCATTTTTTTTGACTGTCCTCTCAGCATAGGTTCCGTCCCTCAGTCCAGCTAACCCATACACAGCCACACACAGGCCCCTCCTTCTGCAGACGTTGAATCGGCAATCCACAGGAAGCAACTGATAGAAGTCGTTGTGAAACAATCCTATCAGATAACACACTGCCCGCTGCTTTGTGTGAAAGAAAAGTTACGTTTTCATAAAGTTTATTCATTGATAAATGCATCTCTAAAACTGCTGCTCAGAACACCGAAGTTGCTAGAGAGTGACTGTTGGTGACTTCTGACTTGTAGTGAGTGAAAATATGTCATTTTGAACTCTTCATGTTTCCACAAATTTCTGCAATCGAGAATCAGTGAAAATCATATGACAAGTCAGATGAAGAAGATCCTCTGCCCAACAGTGTCTCAATCCATTTCAGTGGCTGTAGCCAAGATGTACGTACAACATTTCATAATATTCATGAATAAATTCAAGCAACACCTCCCTCTAACCCTCCCTCTTCCTCACCGTCACCACCCGCTTCCTTTTGCAGCCCTCTCTCCTGGTTCCACGACGTGTCAAACAACGGGAAACAGTGCGGCTAGACGTTCTGCAGCCTGATTAGCTGCATTCAACAAGGGAGTTACCTGCAATTAACCGTAAAGTGGCCAGCCTTGAAAGCAAGCGAGCATCGAGTATCAAATCTGACACTGTCGCAATGGTGCAGAAACCACCAAAACTGAGAGAGAGAGAGAGAGAGAGAGAGAGAGAGAGAGAGAGAGAGAGAGTTTCTGTATTGTTGTGACGTCACTCTGTGGTAATGCGTTTGTTTGGATTCTGGTAAGTGTTGGTATTAGGATTTCATGGTATTGCTGGTCTGTTATGTCAGGGTGGAGGCAGTACCAGAGAGATGTCCCACCAATTTGAGCAACCACTACGCCAACTCTGATCATGTTCCGAATCGGGGTGGCAGCTTGATCCTACTGTCACAACTTAAATCCTTCCTTTTCTTGTACGGTTTCATCTGTATGGATCCGTTTACCCCCCACGGTTTTCGCCACTGATGATTTTTCTTCGCTAAAACTTTCCGCAGAAAATGATTACCTTGAGACTACCATTCTAACAAGACAGCCTTTCTGTGTGAAAGCTATGGGAGCAAAGTGGGGACGAGTGTTGTGTGTGTGTGTGTGTGTGTGTGTGTGTAGTGTGTGTGTGTGTGTGTGTGGTGTGTGTGTGTGTGTGTGGTTGTGTGTGTGTAGGCAACATGACCAAAGAAGCTATAACATAGAACTTCTTCCATGACATCACAATGTCCACACTCTTGACTGGATCGTTAAGCATGCAGAATAACCACAAATTCGAGAACTTCTTCAGTGATTTGCTGCAGGAGTCAGGAAATCTATGACAGCTACCGAGGAAAAATAACACAAACATTACATCGCAGCTTCCTATCGGCGTAAACCAATCTCTGATTTAAATAACATAAATAATGTTTTGTTTTGAGATTCATTTGGGAGTTTAGAGATTCTACAGATCTGGGACCATACACTGATTTTCGAGATCCACCAAATTTTGTTCGTCTTTTCAGCATACCACTCCCGTGTGTGCGTGCGTGCTTGCGTGTGTGCTTGCGTGTGTGTGTGTGTGTGTGTGTGTGTGTGTGTGTGTGTGTGTGTGTGTGTGTGTGTGTGTGTGTGTGTGTGTGGAGGAGTGTAGGAGGAGAAGAGAGAGAGAGAGTTTAGTGGCGGTACGGTTACCGAAGAGGGTGTATCGAGAAGGGGGAGTAGCAAGCAGGGGAATGATCTAGTGCTGAGTATAGAGCAGGGGGAGTCGATGTTATCCCTATATGACAATGAGACGTAGTGATAAGTGTCTGGAAGGCTGGTATAAAAATTAAAAAAAACCCAGTGCTATCAAAACGTAGCGACACTGAGACGTAGCACTACTGGGACATAGCAATATCGAACGTAAAGCTGGCAAAATAATAGTATTATCGACACATAGCGTTATTGAAAAATAGCGCTTTTGAGACACTGTGAGAAAACTAAAAAAAAAAAGAAAAAGTATTAGTGTCGACACGTAGCGCTATTGAACGTAATGATAACGACAGGCAGCGCTATCGACACGTAGCTCTATCGGGAGGTATCAATCAAAAATCGATGTTCTGACAACTGAAATAAATTCCTTCACGTTCAGCAGCCAGAAGTCTGTCCTGAATATATGGAATGCACAATGGAACCTACGTGTCCCCCTCCACCCCACCCCTCCCCTCCCTAATAACTGCCCTTGATCCGTGGTAGCGCGAGGTGTCTAAGTGTTCATCAGTGTACGAGGCCACAAGGCCATTTTTCACTTGGCCGTTCCAGCCCTCATTTACGCAGGCACGCGAAGAGTGT
>CM065719.1:55381945-55394445 GCA_033310375.1 Conus canariensis | reverse complement strand
ATACATGGCTAATTTCCAAAGTGTATTCTCATTCCTTGTTGACAGCAAGAGAATTAGTCTGAAATTACATGGTTCGGTGTAATATTTGGGTTGAATAAATTTTATTCTAAGATCACTCAGAGCAGGACAGCAAAACAAAAAATGTATTTCATCTTCTCTTGCTCTGTTACAAAGTCGACACATCTGTTCATTTTCAGCAACATTTCTATACCTGAGGCGATGGCATGCGATATCAGACACGCCAAATCTAAATTTTGTCAGTGCACATTTGATAAATCTATTCATTTTTATCCCAATGTAAGGTTCTAAGCTTATGTCGATTTAAAGAGTTTATACTGAGCAAATCTATCGCTATTATACATATGGTCATGCCAGTCCTGCCACCTGCAATCTATAATCCTCTGTTTAAAACAATTCAGAAATTCTGATATATTTTCTACACCTTGGTTATCCCAAACAAAACCATATCCATATGAATTCAAACACAGTCGAACATGGGAAGCCCATGTTCTTTTACCGTTATCATCTAAACTCAACAGTACCCTGTAACCTTTAAAGGGTATCCTATTGTCATTCATTCTTGTTAACTTGAGCCAATATTTTATACATTTCAAATAGGAATTTAAATAAATTGGATATCGTCCAAGTTCACCATAAACCAGATCATTGGGCGTTCTACTGTCTACATTCAAAAAGCGCTTCAGCGCATACAGGTGAACTTTTTCAATTAAGGCACCTTTGTCAAAAGCCCATACTTCTGCACCATATTGTAAAATTGGCTGTACCTGTGAATCAAACAATTTTGTAAAAACACTGAACGAGTTACACTCTAACTTGTACAAAATATGAAAAATACTATTGACCGCCTTCTTGGCTCTATTGACTATATCTTGACAAGCAAAACCAAAACTAAGTTTCGTTGTAAAATAAATACCAAGGTATTTGTAAGCATTAATCACATGTATTCTCTCACCTCCATAGGTCCATTTTTCAGTGCGGGCTAAATATCCTCCTTTACGAAATACAACAATATTGGTCTTATTCATATTAACATTTAGTTCTAGTCTACCTGCTGCAGAATACAAATTATTTAGTTGTCTCTGGAGACCAACCACTGATACTGAAATTAAAATAATATCATCGGCAAAAAGCAGCACAAACAATTCTAAAAGATCAAAAGTTACTCCATGACGGCCATTTTCAATTATTTCTAAGGCTAACTCATTAATAAATAAGGAAAATAAAATCGGACTACAGACATCTCCTTGTTTAACCCCACTTGTACACTTGATGAATTCCGATAATTTTGCGCCTGATCGTATTTTTGCCTTTACCTCACAATACATACTCTTTATTGTACTGTACAACTTACCCCTGATTCCAGTTTTTAACAAAACAGGCCATAACAATTTTCGAGAAATGGAATCAAAAGCCTTTTCAAAATCCACAAAGGCAACATATAACTTCTGATTCTTTACGAGTTGTTTTTGAACAGCAGCAAGCAGGGTAAATATATGATCAATTGTAGAATAACCTCTTTTAAACCCCGCCTGATGCTCTCCAGTTATATTGTGTTGAATTACCCATTCACACAACCTACTATTAATAACCGAGCTGTAAAGTTTGCTACAAATATTGCATAATGAAATACCTCTATAATTATTTACATTGTTAACATCACCCTTCTTGAACAGGGGTACAATTATAGATTCTTTCCAGCTGTCAGGGTAAGCGCCACTAGCACTATCGAAGAGGAAGTTAAACAACTTCACTAAGAAATTCAAGACGGACTCGCCAGAATATTTAAAAAATTCACCAATTAAACCATCAGGGCCAGCAGATTTTCCATTTTTCAATTTTCTGATTGCGAGCAACACTTCTTCTCGAGATATTGCTCTTTCGTACGGAAATTCCTCCTCATATTCGTGAACTATGTTCTCTGTAATATTATTGTCTTCATTTTTCTCCAACAAGCTTCTAAAATGATCGAACCATTCAGTTACAGAGATATTATTTGACAATTGAAATCTTTTCCTTGCAATCTTGTGTACAGTTTCCCAAAATTCCTGTTGACTCTTCACAGAATTAATCAATACATTTAGCAATGAATCATTGTGTTCTTTCTTTTTCCTTTTATTTAGATTTTTATATTCACGTCTTGCAACACAGAACGCGACTCGATCATCTTTATCCAAAGTTATACAAAAATTTCTCCACAAACTAAGCATTTTACGTTTTGATGTTTTACAGTCCTTATCATACCAACTATCATCACTAGGAATACTTTTATTTAAAACTGCCTTTTTCTTCATAATTTCAGCTTGATCTTTCATGATCACCTCAAATCTGCGTATCGCTTCATTTACATCACTATGTATAAGACCTTCTGCTGTTGCCATCTTCTCTTTAACATCTTGAGAGCACATGGAACGATTGAATACTAGGGCATAATCCTTGTTCCAGAAATATTTAACAATAAACTGGTTATTTTGATCATTCGAGTCATTATTTGTGCATTTCTCTTCCTTTTGTTTGGCAATACGTAATACAAGGGGCATGTGATCGGATTCAAATCTTTCCACAACAGTAAGAGTTAACTGTTCACAAAGAAGCTCAAAACCGTTTCTTGACAACAAAAAATAATCATTTACACTGCATCCTGCATCAGAAATATATGTAAAACGACCTTCAAGGTCGCCATTGCACATTCCATTTAAAATGTACAGTCCCAAAACAGTGCACATATCCAAAAATTTCTTTCCATATGCATTTAAGATTTTATCTTGAGAAGTTCGTTTTATACAATTATCATTCTTATTATGAACAACATGTAATTCAAGCTCATCTAAAAGTATTGGGAATTTATCAGACGTTCTGGCATTCATATCACCACATAACAGTATTTCAGTGTCTTCCAAAGACAACAACGTATTCACAACACAATTTTCCAACAGGTCAATGCCATTGTCGAAACCATTGATAGTATAATATGGCGAATTTTCAGGAGGAACATACGCACATACAAGTAAAACATTTTTATGTAGACCAAAAAATCCTTTATCAAGTATAAATGTCATAGAATAAGGACTCTCACAATCAACCTCATGCACATATGGAAGAAGATATTTCCGTATCAAACAAATTATTCCTCCTGAACTTCTCCCTTGCCTTGTAAGTTTGACAGCTGGTTTAACGAATATTTTATAATCTTTAAATAAACTTGATTCAAAATTTTCAACAAACGTTTCAACCAAACAAGCAAAATCAAAAGAAGAAATAAATTGAATGAAGTGTGAATTGTCTAATTTATTAAACAACCCACATACATTCCAATGGAGGAAGGAAAAACTATTTACAAATTTATTCGTAGTACCAAAATCACGGCAATACGAGCTGTCACTGTTAACACTTCCGTCACAATCATTCGCCCACTCCGTATCTTTTTCAGTGTCTGTACCACTCGCCGACATTCTATCACCGTCCCTAACTAATTGATACGTCGTCACACTGTCACTATCACTGTCTGATCCATTCGCCGTCACACTATCTCCATTGTCGTCAAATTCACTCGCTGCCACACTGTTTCTATTTCCGTCCAATTCACTCGCTGTCACACTGTCGCCACCACGATGTGATTCATTCTCTATAACACGTTCACCACTACCGTCACCACCACAGCCTGTGTCATTTGACATCATAGTGTCACTCCTCTTGTCAGTACCACTCTCTATTTCGTTCGTCATCACTCTGTCACTATCACTGACGGGCTCATTCACTGTCACACTGTCAACACATCTGTCTGCTTCACTCATCGTTGCACTGTCACCACAATTGTCTATTTCACTGTCCACACCACGGACAGCTTCATTATTTGTCACACTGTTATCACCACTGACTGTTTTAGTTGTATACACACTGGCCACTTTTATCCCAGTCTTAAAATCACCACAGCTACTTGTTATGACCCCATATATACAACCATCGTCCCTCTGTCTTCCTGATTCTGTTGGACAGCAATGACCACAATCATTTTGATGTAAATCCAGGCACACGTCATCAGTATCTTTTCCATTTAAATTCAGATATCTGTCACTATGATTACATGTATCAAAAAAGATGTCGTCATCAGCACAATGTTTATCCTTCGAAAAAGAAAATTGTGTTCTATTAACATCACTGTCAAGTGAATTTAAATCATTATTCGGCACGGACAACAAATAATCATCCTTTGTAGTTTCTGTCACAGGACAATCAACATGGCAATTCACAACATCATTAGTTTTATTCTTGACATTAGTTTCATGCAACACATCAACAAATTCAACATTATCCACGTGATCCGACACTGCCGTGTACACACATCCAACACAGATATCGCGCACGGGATTTTCATTGCACGCTTGTCTTATGACAACAGAGTTCACGCCGTCCTCAATGCTCCGTCCTCGCGACCCAGAAACATGCACACTACACGGTGACAACGTATTTTTTGCTACCTCCTGAACTTGGCTGTAGCAAAATGTCCAGTCACGGGGCCGGCCTAACCACTATCCATATTCAATAAGGTTTCCACCGTCGTCTAAACCAAATTTTCTCCCATCAATTACCAGATGGTCATAAATCATTGACACTTTCTTATTTTGTGATTTGGCAGACTTCAAATGGGGCACAAGCTTTTTTCTAATGTCTCTTACCCGCACAGAAAAATCTTCACTGATGAAGACGTCACTTCCTTTCAACCTCTTTTTGGCCCGCAAAATCTTATCTTTATCCTTAAAGAAAGTGCATCGCGCAACAATCGGCGAATCCTGCTTAGTGTTGAGACGATGGACTCGATCAAACTGAATGTCACCTGCAAGTTCTAATTTGTCAGTGATCATTTCGCATATGGAGTCTTCACAATCTTGCCACGTTTCGCTCTGTCTGCGAGGAATACCATGAACAATTATATTATTCCTCTTTGACCTGCCCTCTAAATCGTCCACTTTTCTGTCTAGAAATTTCATCCTCTCATTCAGACTGTCATTCTCATTTTTCAGTTTATCGTTTTCTATCTTGAGGTCTGACACTTCCTGTCTCAAACTGGAAACCTCTCCCTGTAGAGCAGAACACATGTCTTTTAGATCTTTCATGTCATCACTCATGCTATCAAACTTACGGTTCAGAGTGTTCATGCTTGTCAACATGTCTTTCAAGGAAGACATCACATCCTTCAGGGAGGGATCCGGCGGAAGTGCTGACGACCCAGATGTAGATTCCTGTCCACTGGTGCTGTCTCTGCGGTTGGCTCCACCACTGCCAAGTCGTGCCTGCCTCAAACTGTCCTTTGGGCCGGGGTTTAACTCCACATCACCACAACGCAGAATTAACTGTCCGTAAAAAAACAGAGAGAACAACAATCCCAGGGTGACACCGTCACTGCGTGTTCTCAACTTCAACACGGACACTCGCATGGCGGCCTTAAATTTTGCCCGTTTCAACATAAATGAAGCATATACTGCTGCAAATGCTCCACAAACTGAGCGGAATCGCAGTGTATCGGAGGGCATTGTACCTGACCGTGATGCTGACCAACTTTGATGACACAGCACCACCTAGAACTGGTCACAAACAACCAAGGAATACAGAGCACATCAAGCGTGTCTTCCTCTCTTCGTGTACTCCAGTGAACCCCCCAGAGAGAGAGAGAGAGAGAGAGAGAGAGAGAGAGAGAGAGAATTTTTAAAGATTGGTCAAAGCACGTAAGCAGTATGAGTAGTGGTTACAAACATGTCCATGTATACATCTCTTCACGTGGTGACGAAAAATAGTGACGACGGCAGAGTTGATAGTGGACCTAATACTGATGTTGATAACAATGGTTGGTGATTTGCTGGTCATGATCACATTTGTTTTAACGATGAGGAAATGAAATGAGAGTTTACTGCTTTTATTGCATAACCGCCATTAGTTTATATCTATAGTTGTGTGTGTGTGTGTGTGTGTGTGTGTGTGTGTGTGTGTGTGTGTGTGTGTGTGTGTGTGTGTGTGCACGTGTTTTGTCCTACGCATAGTTTAGAAATGTGGCTACACAGAGACGTTGGTATCCTTGAAGAAAAAAAGAACAATAATAAAACAAAAAACAAACTTCCTTTGAACTTTTTCAAAATTCTTATTGAGGCTGAGTAGAAGCGCAATATACCATAGGAGTAAGAGTGTAGTCTGCATGTACTTTATTGATATATTTGATATGTAAATTATAACTGAGAACGATCTATTTCTGATCTGATGTGGAGTCAACAAACAGAGAAGCAGTTCCCAGTAAGTCCTCTTCCATGTCATTGATATACTTTCATTTCAAAATGGATTCGTGCATTTTAGAAATAAAAATGTGTGTGTGTGTGTGTGTGTGTGTGTGTGTGTGTGTGTGTGTGTGTGTGTCTGTGTGGTGTGTTGTGTGTGTGTGTGTGTGTGTGTGTGTGTGTGTGTGTGTGTAAGCGTGTGTGCGTGCGCGCGCGCGCGCGCGCGTGTGTGTGTATGCGCGCGCGCAGGCGCGCGCGTGTGTGAATGAGTGTATGCACTGCATTACTCATACAGCTACAGTCATGCACCGGTAGTCAGCTGTTTCTATATCAGCACAGACGAGAGCACTGATCAGTCCCACGATCATTTGTCTGACTGGCATGATTGAAAATGGCAAATGGATGAGTAAGCGAATGATTGATGTGTTTGGTGATGAAATCAGATTCATGCCTGAGGGTTTGTCGCCCCGAAACCGCTCCATTTCCGTCTGCCTGTCCGTCACAAACTGGCATCAGATGCGCGCGTGTCTGTCTCGTACAAACTGCCACACTTCCGGTATTTTTGCATATGAAGAACAAGCTTCCGGTTCTGTATGTGTCTATATCCTTCATTCTGTTTTCATTTTGTATTCATTCATTTTCCTCGCAGCTCTTTAGCACCTTCTCTGTGATGCTTTCCCATGCTACTCATTCTGTATTCACTTTCTACAGGCACAGCCTACTTCGTCCTGTCTAAGCCTCAACACCCAGAGCCCATACGGAAAAATCAGCTTTAGGTCATCATGTAGCTGCGTGTTAGAAGAGATGCTACTCTGTGACTAAGTCACTTTGGTGATTTTCAGCAGTGCTGGATGCCTGTTTTGTACCAACATGAAGAGTCCCATCTCCTGTTGCCCTCTCCCCCGTGACTCGGGCTATCTGTCTGTCCTTTTGGCTGTCTGTCTGTCTGTCTTGCTCGCTCTGTCTGTCTGTCTGTCTGTCTGTCTGTCTGTCTTTCTATCTATCTGTCTGGCTCGCTCTCTCTTCAGTGCTGGTCCTTACCTTGGTTTGGTAGTGATCATGATGTTAATGGTAGAGGTAGCGATGTTAGTTGTGATGGGCACTATGCTGGTGTTGGCAATGGTGTCAGAAAAGTCTTTGTTGTAGTGACTGCTATGTTGTGGAGGGAGTTGCGGGTAGCGGTGATGATGGTAGCTGTTGACATTTCCTTGGCCGTTTTTTGTTTGTTTTTGAGTGAATTGGTGGATGACTGGATGAACAAGAAAATGGATGAATTATTTCGAGATAATATTAGAACTGAAAGAAAATGGAAGCGAATCATGCACAAGAAGAGAGAGAGAGAGAGAGAGAGAGAGAGAGAGAGAGAGAGAGAGAGAGAGAGAGAGAGAGACGGAGAGAGCGAGAGAGTGAGACTGGGGAATTTGAGAGTAAAAGATAAGGGATGATAGTTACACAGATAGAGAAACAGAGAGACAGACAGACAGAGATGGTGACTAACAATACATAAACTAAGGCATATTCCTAGACAGGAATGGAAAACCACACACCACACACACACACACACACACACACACACACACACACACACACACACACATATGCACACACACACACACACACACACACGCACGCGCACACACACACACACACCCACATGCGCGCGCGCGCGCGCGCGCGCGTGTGTGTGTGTGTGTGTGTGTATAAGTGTGTGCATATGTGTGTATGTGTGTGTGTGTGTGTGTGTGTGTGTGTGTGTGTGTGTGTGTGCACACTTGTGTGTATGCTTGAGTGTATGTGTATGCATGTACATGTCTTTGTGTGCGCATGTGTATGTGTGAGTGTGTGTACATGTATATGCGTGGTCATGTGTGTGCGTATGTTCATGTCTGTGCGTATGTGTGTATGTGTGTGTTCGCGCACTTGCATTCATGTCCGTGCATACACACTCACCCACACTTGTGTCCAGAGTGAACTGCTTCAGTACCACTGCAGAGGAAAGCACTGGTTACTGTGATGGTCATTTGTCCTGTCGGCTTGACAGGAAATACAAATGGATGCGTGGGCAAATGATTGATAGGTTTGACAATAGTATCAATTTTCTGCCAGAGATGTTTCCTAGCCCGTCAGTTGCATTGTATCTCTGTGTCCGTCCCCGATGCCCAGTGGCCGTATGTAGGTGTTGGCCACAAACGGTCGCACTTCCGGTCATTTTTTGTGTCGAAAGTACCCTGTTCCGGTGCCTTATTGGATTTTTGTTCCGCACAGTTCGGGGGGGGGGGGGGGGGGGGGGGGGTAGGTTCGTTAGTTGATATTGTTGGTGGGGATTACGGGTATGATAATGGCGATGGTGGTCGTCGTCATAGCGACAATGGTGATGGTGTTGATGGTAGTGTTGGGGGGACGCTGAGCCTGTGATAATATCGATAGGTGTAGTGTCAGTGGTGAAAGTGGTATGGGGGATGGCGGTAGTGATAGTTGCTTTCGTTTTTGTTTATTTAATTTTATCAGAGAATTGATAAAAGGGTAGATACATTTGGAAGTCAGCAAGTGAACAGATGAATGAATGGATCAATCAAGAGAAAGACAGTGGACGAACTCAAAATGAATTAGGAACAGTTTTGCATGTGTGTAGAGAGACCGACAGTTAAGGTGTAAGAAGGATAAAACAAGATCATCACCTTTTGACTGACTAAATCAATTGAAGGATGAGACCGTGATGCACATTACAATCAGAAGAAAACGCAATTTCTTAAAAAAAAAACGTTTAGACGTTGGGAAACGTGTTTAGCTCCACTACAGAACATCAGAATCCCTCCACGTAAGAATAACAACCCCTCACTTATCTTAAAACACGATTTCTTTCTGGTTTTTTTTGTGTCAAGGGTCAAAATATCATGATTAGAAAACACCTCAATGTTCTACATACATGCCAAATAAAGACACAAGTCGACACACTCATTGTTTGAATGAGCCCAGCTTTGATATTTGACAGAAAGAAGCTGTCTTTCGAAAAAAGTTATCTTGTGGAAGTCTGAATAGGGGTCTTCCTCTTGATGACCCTGCTGGGTAACGTCCCTTTGAAATGGATTCGACATGGCGATGACATAACCTTCACACTTCGATCCTATTAACACGATGGCGAGCGAGAATGAAGCAAAAGATCTGGATCGAAATGTGCTTGAGTATCTGTCTCACAAGTCCAGGTTAATGTTATTATGTTGATCCATACGCATGACAATCTCGGGATCTTTGTGGGATGCTTGCATGGACACGTGTGTTCTTGTTTTCTACAAGAAGCAAATTTCACGTAGAAGTAGACGTGGTACAGTTTGCAAAATATTTACTTCTAGACATTTTATTCAGGAAATGAAGGCAAAGGCGTTTTCTGAACATCTCTCCATCGAGACCGAGCCCTTTTCACCGGGTTGTGGTAGGCTCCTTGCTGGCTTCTGAGTGATTATTTCGCCCACTCCAAATCGATGCCTCCTCATCTTCCTTGCAGCACATTTCATTTCCTTCATAAGTCAAAGAGACAGTGAAACCCTTTCATATTTTTGGAGGGCTAAAACTGTTTCCATTAATCATGCTTGCGCTGTTGCTGATTTAAAAAAAAATCGTGCATAACACAGCAAATCTCTGGACTTTCCGAGGTAGCCTAATCTTGCGAGCGAATTTCCTGGTTGGGTTTTTTTTGTGCTTCGTTATCACGTCTATGGGACTGCAGCCTTACACTGGGAAGGGCTGACAGTACAGCAGAGTTGAAAAGATCTGCATTCAACAGTGCAACGGTGTGCAGAAACCAAAAGATATAAAAAGAAAACATAGAACGAACAAACAAACAACACATCTTTATTGTGTCCTCTTGGTGGCCAATATCCCACGTGCTGAGTCTAGCTACACCATGCAAAGCCACACCTAAGGCTCGTCCATTCACAGTTATAACATCGGCAGTCCACAGGGAGCAACTGATATCAGTTCTAGGGGATATCTTCTTGGTTCGGTTTGTGTGCAGATGTTGGCATGTCTGTATAGACGATTTGAGGTCATAAGCAGCAATCATTTTGAGTTATGGTTGTGTAATTATTTCACCATGGGAACAAAAATTACCCTACTTTTTTGGTTGTTTACTGACAACAGGTTGTCATGAAACAATCCACCAGAGAACACATTGCACTGCCGCTGAACGTGAGGAATCAAACTGTCATGGTGTTTGATAAACTTTACTCACTCGATCAATCTTTTGAATTGCTACTCAGATCCCTAAAGATGCCAGAGTGAGGTAAGTCCTTGTGACTTTGCAAAGCGTAGACATATGTCACAGATGTCGACCTTTTCACTTTTTCCACAAAGTTCTTCGAGCATGTAATTGGTGACAAGCTGGAAGTAAGTCAGTTAATATAAAGATCTCCCTGTCCAACAGTCCCTCAAAACATGTCAACGTCTGAGAGCCTAAAACAAAGACTGTAACCCTCTTTCACCCGATCCATGGTCGCTTTTCTCTGCCTGTCTGCTTGCCTGTCTGTCTGTCTGTCTGTCTCTGTCTCTTTCTGTCTGTCTGTCTGTCTGTCTGTTTGTCTGTCTGTCTGTCTGTCTCTCTCTCTCTCTCACTCTCTCTCTCTCTCTCTCTCTCTCTCTCTCTCTCTCTCTCTCTGTCCATCCCTGTCACAATCATGGCAACAACAGGAGCCGTTTGGCGGGACGTTCTGCAGCCTGATTAGTTGCATTCAACAGGGAGATTACCTGCAGTTAACCAGTCAAATGGCCGGCCTTGAAAACAAACGAACATCGATGATCAAATCTGACACTGTTGCAACTATGCGGAAAGCCCTTAATGACAGAGAGAGAGAGAGAGAGAGAGAGAGGAGAGAGAGAGAGAGAGAGAGAGAGAGAGAGAGAGAAGAGAGAGAGACAGAGACAGAGAGAGAGAGAGAGAGAGAGAGAGAGAGAGCACATTTTCAAAGACTTGCCAAGGCGCATATGCAGCTTCATTAGTGGTCACAAGATCTCCCTGTATCCCTCCGTTCCTGTGCCGATGACAAATAGTGACGACAGCGTTAACTGTGGACTTTAATACTGACGACGATAACGATGGTCAATACCATGTTGGCAATGACAACATTTATCATAACAACGATGACATGAATCTGCAGATGTTGTGTCGTTCAAACATTTAAAATGGACAGAGATCACTGTTTCATGTTATGGCTATTATCATTTCACATTCATAGTAACATGAGGCGCACGAAGTGTTTGGTCACTGCTCAAAGCTACGAAGCCAGTTTCGTTTGCTCGTGACAGCGATCATTTGAGCCAAGACGTGAAAAGGTTATTAGGGTCAAGGGGTTTCATTGTGAACATACCTGTGGAAACACATTGATAGGATAGGGGTGGGAGGGGAGACAGTACAAAAAAGTAGGGAGGAGGAGAGTACTTTGAAACGGATGAGAAAGACATGGAGAGCAGAGCTGGAAGGTTTGGATATAAAATCACAGCTCTCTCTCTCTCTCTCTCTCTCTCTCTCTCTCTCTCTCTCTCTTCTCTCTCTCTCTCTCTCTGTGCGCGCGCGCGCACGCTCGTGAGATATAATTCTTTTTTTTTTTTCTTCATACATATAGTTCTGAAAATGAGGGTATACAGAAAAGCTGGCATTCCTAGGAAAAAAAAACAACTACGACTGAAATCTTGAAAATCCTTACCAAGGCTGATCAGAAGAAAAATCTCTTAGGATTAACAGCTAAGTTTCCAATAAATGTTAGCGAACCACCCAGAGAACGTGGACAAACGAGTCACAAGACGAAACACAACTAGTTTCGACCTCTTAGGTCTTCATCAGGTGAGACATTAACGAATAAAACAATGAAAATTCACTTAGCTTTGATCGCTTCAGATCACTTGGTAGGGTTCAGCGCAAGGAAGAAGGCGTTGAAAGATTCAACGCCTTCTTCCTTGCGCTGAAAGATTCAACGCCTTCTTCCTTGCGTTGAAAGATTCAACGCCTTCTTCCTTGCGCTGAAAGATTCAACGCCTTCTTCCTTGCGTTGAAAGATTCAACGCCTTCTTCCTTGCGCTGAACCCTACCAAGTGATCTGAAGCGATCAAAGCTAAGTGAATTTTCATTGTTTTATTCGTTAATGTCTCACCTGATGAAGACCTAAGAGGTCGAAACTAGTTGTGTTTCGTCTTGTGACTCGTTTGTCCACGTTCTCTGGGCGGTTCGCT
>CM065719.1:55349445-55354445 GCA_033310375.1 Conus canariensis | reverse complement strand
TGTAGAATGTGCACTGTGTGAATGAGCTGGTGGAATGCGGGGCGAGAAACGGAGCAGGCGAGGTTTGGTCGTTCTGTTCAGTAGAGCAAGCTGAGACTAATCTGATTTCTCCGTCAGCTGTGCCCCTTCGTGACACGTCTAGACTACCATGACGTACAAGTAATAAATTGACTGTGGACACAACGTGATCAATTGTGGGATCCACTCTCTCTCTCTCTCTCTCTCTCTCTCTCTCTCTCTCTCTCTCTCTCTCTGTATGTGTATGTGTGCGCGTGCGTGTGTGTGTGTGTGTGTGTGTGTGTGTGTGTGTGTGTGTGTGTGTGTGTGTGTGTGTTTGTGTGTATGTGTGTCTTCTCTCTCTTTCTATCTGTCTGTCTGTCTGCCTGTCTGTCCATCTGTCTGTCTCTCTGTCTGCCTGTCTGTCTATCTGTCTGTCTGTCTCTTCCACTGGGCGTTTGCGCGAGTTCATGCATGCATGCATGCATGCGTGTGTGTGTGTGTGTGTGTGTGTGTGTGTGTGTGTGTGTGTGTGTGTGTGTGTGTGTGTGTATGTGTGTGTGTGTGTGTGTGTGTGCGTGTGTAGGTGTGTGTGTGTGTGTGTGTGTGTGTGTGTGTGTGTGTGTGTGTGTGTGTGTGTGTGTGTGACTTCTTCCCTCCCTTTCGTGCATCATCTCCTTTCTCATCCTCACCCTCACCCACTCTCACTCGCTTATTGCATCCTCACTCTGTCTGTGTCCCTCTCCCTTCTCCCTCACCACCACCCCAAACCAACCCATCTCTCTCCTCCCTCCCTCCCCCTCTCTCCCTCTCTCTGTGTCCCTGACCCCACAAATCTCGACTGGCGGCCTGAACGCCAGTCCAAACAAATCCGACCTGGGAATGGGGCCATCTGGACTGTGGTCAGAAATCATGCCAGGCCAATTTGTCAGCAGCTAAACGGATTGATTCCCACGGCTAGGGGCGCTAAGAAATTGACTACAGAGAACGCAAATCAATGGCATTAGGCACACAAAATTTGCTTAAGAAAAAACACTTTAATTTATCAAACAACACAGTTACTGCACTGATTTGGGGGGGGGGGGGGGGGGGGGGGGGGGCAGATATTTCTTTTTTTCAAATGGCAGACCAAGCCCATTTTAACAGTAAGCAAAGAAATACTGTTTTAAGTATTGGCCATTAGAAACAAAAATAACAAAACTGAAAGAAATAACATGACAAAATAAAACCTGAAACGTCCTTAACATTTCAGCAGAAACAAAGCAGTCAACATTTCTTTCTTCTGTTGCAGACGTGTGACGGCCTTAGCTGACGACCCAGCTACCCGCTCACTTCCGCACCTAACCCCTTCGTTTCTCCAGTAAAGTTTAAGATAATACACAAATACATGATAGTTTGGATGAAATTCTGCCTTGAATCCTGTGAAATGAATATGAGATGGGATTCAAAGGAAACAAAACGTACCATGATAAAAATTTACTTTTTTTTTTTAACCTGTACCCACTCCCAACCTCTAGTTTCTCTCCCAGCCCCCTCAAACCCCCATTCCCCAATCTCCTCCCTTTCTCTCTCCCCCCCCCCCCATCCCCAGCTCCTTTTTGCCTTCTACTCCCGTGCCTCACACTGTATACAAAACAAAAAGCTGGGCTTTGTAAGTGGAATGAAGCGAACATAGACCTAAACGAGAAAGAATGACGTGTGTACTGTACGTGGATGCAAGCGACAAAAGCCCCCTTCCACCTCTCTTTTCTTTACTTAACTTATTCCCTTGAATCCCAAAGACACAGACCCGCAACCACTGCTTCGCCAACAGACGCCGTGTCCTCCTCAGGCTGAAGTCTTGGACGTACTGCTGGCTATACAGCACACCAGCCACGTGCCAGTTAGCGCAAGCAAGCAGCAGTTTTCCCTCCAGTGAACTGCCATCGAATAAAGATCGGTAATCGATAGTTTTAATCATACCCAATGGTTCCACGCCTATTTTACCATTTTGTAAACCCAGTTGCTGATTACACGGCTCATTGCGTGATAGACACTTCGTTAACTTTTTGTGCAATGGTTGTCAGCAAAGGGTGATTGATATTTCAATTTTCAACAAAAAAAGGTACGGAAAAGCTATGATGTTGGCTGCATGTTTTTTCAGGTTTGATATTCCACTCGCTTGTGTTATTTTTGTGATTGTTCAATCATGATAACCAAAGTCGATAAACACAAACGTCCAAACGGTTTAATATTCGGTTTCGGTTGTTCTTGTTTTATTGAAGTCATTATTGTTGTTATTGTTGTTGCTGCTGTTGATCTTGTTGTCGTTGTTTTGTTTTTGTTTTCCAGTAGAACTCAGTGTTGTTCAGACTTCTTTTGCAAGTAAAGAGTTAGCTTTCCTACACACACACACACACACACACACACACACACACACACACACACACACACACACACACAACAACACACACAACACACATACACACAAACACACATACACACAAACACACACACACACACACACACAACACACACACACACACACACACAACACACACACACACACACACACACACACCACACACAAACACACGCACACACAACACACACACACACACACACACACACACACACACACACACACACACACACACATATGTGCGCTCACTTATGCACACACAACTCTGTATCTCTCTGTGTCTGTCTGTCTGTGTTTATGTCTGACTGTCTCTCTGTCTCTGTCTTTGTCTCTGTCTGTCTGTTCGTCTGTCTTTCTGTGCACGTACGCGCGTGCGCGCGCGCGCGCGTGTGTGTGTGTGTGTGTGTGTGTGTGTGTGCGTGCGAGGGCGTTTTGTTTTTTCTATTCCAGAAACCGAAACGTTTCATAACTTGTCCATATATCATGCAAAAGTTGCATATGGTATGATGTGATGTTAAACCATAAATCCATGCTCAAGTTAATTTCTTCCCCTTTCAACATGAATTCACGTTAGCACGTCATATGTCACCTCGTAAACATTCTCTTATACCCATAATTCATTCTCTCTCTCTCTCTCTCTCTCTCTCTCTCTCTCTCTCTCCTCTCTCTCTCTCTCTCTCTCTCTCTCTCTCTCACTCTCTCTTTCAGAAAAGCCTCTCCATTTTTGTTAACGGACGAACACCATATCATCAATTTAGTTTCACTTCAACTCGAAAAGACGCCTCAAAGATATTATCTTCCTACAAACTGTGACTCATTTGTGCAGAAATCTGGATAAATCTGGACCTGGATAAATACGTCGCAGGAGCCAATCCACGGAAAGAAAGAGAAAAGCAAAAAGTCAAAATACTTTTTTTAAAAATCCTCGCTTTGTACCGATAGTTATCGATCTGCGAGAAGAGATACCAAGCATTTCATAGTACTAATTGAGATACTGTAATAACCCTTCAGCAACAGTATCAAGGACCCATTGAGATACTGTAATAACCCTTCAGCAACAGTATCAAGTACCCATTGAGATACTGTAATAACCCTTCAGCAACAGTATCAAGTACCCATTGAAATACTGTAATAACCCTTCAGCAACAGTATCAAGGACGTTGTTGTTCATCAGTCTCTCACTTTGCCCCACGTTATTCATAGACTGACAGGATATGATCATTCCTGTCTGCACAGACTGGTGTGCCATGGACAGTTCAAGAACTAGACTGATGTTGGAAGAGTCTATCAAAAACGTCAATACAGAGAATTAGTGAAGGTGGAGGAGGGGGTAGGGGATAAAAAAAGGGAAGGAAAAGAAGACAGAGGAAGAGGGGGTAGGGGGTATAAAAGTGGAGAAAAACAGACAAAATATCGAACAATTTCAGACACGCTTTCAATGTTAAAATTTAGAAACGTGAAGAAGGGGTGAAGGGTATTTAGAGGAAGAGACGCTGGAACAGAAAATGTCCGTGTTTCTCTATATATTTAAAGTTGTGTGCTATCCGCACGTGCTGAAAAACTGTAACCAACACCATCAAGACACGATTAATTTTGTTTTTAGAAAAGGTCTCCGGGGCAAGATCTTGATGAACTTTACCCCAACCGCACTTAATTTTATTCCGCTATCTCTCAGTGTCGTGAAATGTATTCTTTCCTTTTGGTTCCTCGTCCTTTGTCTCGATTGATTCACGTTGGAGTCCGTTGTAAGACTCACGGTAAGATCCTGTCTGCTCGCATGGGTGCTATATTGAGATGGATTCGTCTTTTTCCAAAGATGTACGACCAAATTGTCTTTGGGAGTTTCATTGAACCGGACTGGGTGAAACGTTACTTTCTAAATTAAATCTGTAGACGTCTGTTGTCATTACTCTCTCTCTCTCTCTCTGTCTGTGTCTCTGTGTCTGTCTGTCTGTCTGTCTGTCTGTCTCTGTCTCTGTCTCTGTCTCTCTCTCTCTCTCTCTCTCTCTCTCTCTCTCTCTCTCTCTCTCTCTCTCTGTACTCGTCGAAATGCGTTCTAACCGTGGGGTTGATAAGAATTTTCAAGAAACGGTTTTCAAGAATTTTCGTGTCATTCAACCATGCCCAGCTCTGTGCCGTTGCAAGTGTAGAATGTGCACTGTGTGAATGAGCTGGTGGAATGCGGGGCGAGAAACGGAGCAGGCGAGGTTTGGTCGTTCTGTTCAGTAGAGCAAGCTGAGACTAATCTGATTTCTCCGTCAGCTGTGCCCCTTCGTGACACGTCTAGACTACCATGACGTACAAGTAATAAATTGACTGTGGACACAACGTGATCAATTGTGGGATCCACTCTTCTCTCTCTCTCTCTCTCTCTCTCTCTCTCTCTCTCTCTCTCTCTGTATGTGTATGTGTGCGCGTGCGTGTGTGTGTGTGTGTGTGTGTGTGTGTGTGTGTGTGTGTGTGTGTGTGTGTGTTGTGTGTTATGTGTGTCTTCTCTCTCTTTCTATCTGTCTGTCTGTCTGCCTGTCTGTCCATCTGTCTGTCTCTCTGTCTGCCTGTCTGTCTATCTGTCTGTCTGTCTCTTCCACTGGGCGTTTGCGCG
>CM065719.1:55311945-55341945 GCA_033310375.1 Conus canariensis | reverse complement strand
GAACCAATGTTAACTCCCAGGGAAAAAAAAACCCTGTACCGAAACGGCCCGGCGGAGATTCGAACCCGCAACCCTTGGATTACGAGTCTGGCGCTCTACCAACTGAGCTATTCAGGCCATTAAAACTATCGATTTCTCGTCTTGGTTCAACGGCAATCCCCTGAATGGAAAACTGCTGCTTGCGTGAGGTGTCTGGCACAAACTTGTGTGCTGTAGCCAGCAGTAAGTCCATGACTTCAGCCTAGGGTGGATACAAAGTCCGTTGAAGTGTGGTTGCGATCCTCTGCCCAAGGGGTCCAAAGGAATAAGTCCAGTCCAGAGAAATGTGGGATGGGGGTTTTCGTTGCATGCACCAAGGCACAAAAACAAAGTCATCCTTTTTTTTTTTTTTTTAGTTTAAGGTCATGTTCGTTTCATTTCCACTCAAAAATCCAGAACTGATATTTCTGCATGCAGGTTAAGACATGAGAGTTAGAAGGTAAGGTTGGGGGTCATGGACATGAGAGTTAGAAGGTAAGGTTGGGGGTCATGGACATGGGAGTTAGAAGGTAAGGTTGGGGGACATGGACATGGGTGTTAGAAGGTAAGGTTGGGGGTCATGGGCATGGGAGTTAGAAGGTAAGGTTGGGGGTCATGGACATGGGTGTTAGAAGGTAAGGTTGGGGGTCATGGACATGGGAGTTAGAAGGTAAGGTTGGGGGTCATGGACATGGGAGTTAGAAGGTAAGGTTGGGGGTCATGGACATGGGTGTTAGAAGGTAAGGTTGGGGGACATGGGAGTTAGAAGGTAAGGTTGGGGTCATGGACATGGGAGTTAGAAGGTAAGTTTAGGAGACATGGACATGGGAGTTAGAAGGTAAGGTTGGGGGACATGGACATGGGTGTTAGAAGGTAAGGTTGGGGGTCATGGACATGGGTGTTAGAAGGTAAGGTTGGGGGTCAAGGACATGGTGTTAGAAGGTAAGGTTGGGGACAATGGGAGTTAGAAGGTAAGTTGGGATGGACATGGGAGTTAGAAGGTAAGGTTGGGGGACATGGAGTTAGAAGGTAAGTTGGGGGACATGGGTGTTAGAAGGTAAGGTTGGGGGTCATGGACATGGGTGTTAGAAGGTAAGGTTGGGGGCATGGACATGGGAGTTAGAAGGTAAGTTTGGGAATGGACATGGGAGTTAGAAGGTAAGGTTGGGGACATGTACATGGGATGTTAGAAGGTAAGTTTGGGGGTCATGGACATGAGTGTTAGAAGTAAGGTTGGGGGTCATTGACATGAGTTAGAAGGTAATTTTAGGAGACATGGACATGGGAGTTAGAAGGTAAGGTTGGGGGACATGGACATGGGTGTTAGAAGGTAAGGTTGGGGGTCATGGACATGGGTGTTAGAAGGTAAGGTTGGGGGTCAAGGACATGGGTGTTAGAAGGTAAGGTTGGGGGACATGGGAGTTAGAAGGTAAGGTTGGGGGACATGGGAGTTAGAAGGTAAGGTTGGGGGACATGGGAGTTAGAAGGTAAGGTTGGGGGACATGGGAGTTAGAAGGTAAGGTTGGGGGACATGGGTGTTAGAAGGTAAGGTTGGGGGACATGGGAGTTAGAAGGTAAGGTTGGGGGACATGGGAGTTAGAAGGTAAGGTTGGGAGACATGTACATGTGAGTTAGTAGGTAAATTTGATGACAGCCAGCCTAGAATCATGTGAAAACTGATATGAAATATTCATCAGAAATAAAACGTCACCTGTAAAGGACAGCATTTACGACAAAGTTTACTCTCCCTGCCTAACCCCACTCCCAGCCTCTAATCCTCCTTTTCCCCCACTCACACCCCACCCTTAAACCTTCCTCCCTCCCACCCCAGAACTTACCTGCCAACTCCCATGTCCACGTCCCCCAAAACTTACCTTCTTCTACTTACTAGTCTCCGCATGATATGTCAAGCTTCAATGGAGAAACGATAGATGACAGACGTGGAAGTGAGGGGATAGAGGGATTTACACCTAAGGACGTCACACAACTTAACTGTTTCATGCAGGAGATAGATGTTGACTGCTTTGATTCTGCTGAACACGTTAAGGAAGTTTTGCTTTGGGATTTTTTTTTTTCATTTCTTTTACGTTAATTATTTTGTAATGACCAACACTTAAAACAGTGTGTCGTTGCTCACTGTTCGAGTTGTCTTCGTCTGCCACTTGAAAGAAAAAGAAGACATGTTTGTCCCTGTATGGAAATTTTTGTGTGCTGAAATAGTTTTGATGTACGTCATTGTTAGTCAGGTTGTACGTGTCCCTAGTCGTCTGCGTCAATCCGTTTAGCTGCTGACAAATTGGGCTGGCATGATTTCTGACCACAGTCCAGATGGTCCCACTCCCAGGTCGCATTTGTTTGGACTGACGTTCAGGCCGTCAGTTGAGATTTGTGGGACATTGAGAGAGAGAGAGAGGAGAGAGAGAGAGAGAGAGAGAGAGAGAGAGAGAGAGAGAGAGAGAGAGAGAGAGAGAGAGAGAGAGTATTGATCCCACTATTGATCACGTTGTGTCCACAGTCAATTTTTTTTCTTGTTCGTCGTGGTAGTCTAGATGTGACACGAAGGGCACAGCTGACGGAGAAATCAGATTAGTCTCAGCCTGCTCTACTGAACAGAAGGACCAAACATCGCCTGTTCCGTTTCTCGTCCCGCATTCCACCAGCTCTTTCACACAGTGCACATTCTACACTTTGCAACGACGCAGAGGTTGGCATGGCTCCCTGGTGCCTGACTGACACAACAAGGTCACGAAGCGTTTGTTCCGGTGTTATCGAACCCACGGAATGGGATGCATTTTGACTGGCAGAGAGAGAGAGAGAGAGAGAGAGAGAGAGAGAGAGAGAGAGAGAGAGAGAGAGAGAGAGAGACAGACAGACAGACAGACAGACAGACAGACAGACAGACAGACAGAAACAGAGAGAGAAGAGAGGGGAAAAACTGAGAGAGAGAGAGAGAGAGAGAGAGAGAGAAGAGGGGAGAGAGAAGAGAGAGGGGAAGAGAGAGAGAGAGAGAGAGAGACAGACAGAGAGAGAGAGAGAGACAGAGAGAGGTGGTATGGAGAGAAGTGGGAGAAGGTAGAAGGCACCTTCATTAAGTGTCTTTTTTTCCCCTCATACCGCTTCGTTGCTGTTGAGCGATGCAGTAATGATGCCAGACATTCTTTCTTTCTTTCTTGTTACCTTGTTTGTAAGACTGGCCAGTGTGTGGTGTGGTTTGATATATATGCCTACATATAGAGAAATACATGTTGTTTGAGGATTATCGATGTAACTGATTTTTTTTTTTGTGAGGAAGAGAATAACCCAGGGATTATATATTTTTTTTTTCTAAATGACAAGAATAAACAAATATCTGGGATGAATTATAGGAGACGTTTTTATATGTAAAAAAGCAACAAAAATAGAGAGAGAGAGAGAGAAGAGAGAGAGAGAGAGAGAGAGAGAGAGGAGAGAGAGAGAGGAGAGAGAGAGAAAATCTTGAATGAATTATGAGTGTAAGAGAATGTTTACGAGGTAGCGTACGACGCGCTGAAGCGAATTCCTGCTGAAAGCGGAAGAAATTGACTTGAGCACAGATTTATGGTTTAACATAATGTCATACCTTGTGGAAATTCTACGGGGAGTATGGACCAGTTTGGAAGAGTTTCTATTTCAGGTGTTTAAAAAAAAAAAAAAAGCGAGCGCGCTCGTGCATACATACACATACACCTACATACACACCTACGCACACACAAAACACACACACCCCAAAAATACATATGCACGCGTGCGCGCGCGCGCGTGACAACACACACACACACACACACACCACACACACACACACACACACGCACACATGCACGCACACACATGCCACACACACACACACACCACACAACACACACACACCACACACACACACACACTACACACACTCCCTCCTCTCTCTCTCTCTCTCTCTCTCTCTCTCTCTCTCTCTCTCTCTCCTTCTCTCACACACTCACACGAACAGTAAACAAATCTGACTGTTTTTTTTTCCCTTTTTGATCTCTTGCCCATGTGGAGACATTGATCTCATCTGCATTGAAGATGAAATATCTCACAAACGGAATAAACAGAGTAGCTCAGTTGGGAGAATACCGGATTCATGATCCTGGTGCTTCTAGGATTGTGGGTTCGAATCTTTTCGATTTGGTTCAAGGGGATTTTTCTTCCAGAGTTACATAGAATTTGAACCTATTTCCCGTAATAATACTTTCCTCCGAATGGGATTATAAACCGAGGTTCTGTATATGAATGCACGCGTATGACCTTGCACGCAGACAAAATCCCAACACTCGGGAGAGAGGGTCAGTCTGGCTTTTTGTGCAGATGAGACACATACACATAGCATGCACCGAATGAATAACAGAATGAATGAAAAACTGAGTGTCGATGTTCGTGAATGACAGATAACCGACTGGGCGTAGTGTAGCTCTTCACTCGGCTCTGCTCAGGTAGGCAGTCATTGTGTAAAAAAAAAAAAAAAAAAAAAAAAAAAAAAAAAAAAACGAGCATGATAAGGTGCCGAGAGCTTGGTCTCTAACCAAGGATAGGGGCTATATGAGTGCTCTTAACTATAATGACAGTAAAAGAAACCAGACTACAATATAGGTTCTTTGAACTTTCTAGTAATCATTATCTTCTGTCAGCAGTGTACGTTTTCGACAGTGTCTGCGGCTTGTTTTTCTGTGTCTCTACAAAATCATAGGGAAAAAAAAGATGTACCGATTTTCACGAGACTTAAGGGAAAGATGCACTGTGGCACGAAATAGAACCCACTTCAATTCTGGTGCCATTTCGGATCAAATGAAAGGGTATGGTGACAATAGAATGAATCCGACTGAGGATTGGAAGGAAGTTAAGAAGACTGTTAAACTTTGGCAGAGGTTTGCGATTTGCCCAGTGCCCTTCTTAGACCCTGTCCGTCTTTCTGTGTCATCACTGATACAGACGTACGCCTGGTCATCCATCTGACCATTAAGCACATACAATCAATCGTACAGTACGTTACCAGCTGCCTAACTGGTATACAAAACACACCAATAGAACTTGACCCCGCGAGTTAATGTCTATATATATAAAACAAACAAAACTAATAGTGTACCATTTAGCAGACCGTTGAGCAAATAAAACAGACCCACGCTTCTTTATTAAACTTTTTTTTTTTAAATCTACAATACATCTTCAATCACAGTGATCAACACATAATGTAGATATGTGATGACTGATTGAACAATGAATAAAAAATGTAAAGCAGACCTTCAACACCTAGCAAAGCAGAATGATTAGCACAGGCTTAGAAACACAGACCTAATGATGAAAGAGAATAATTAACATATCAAATTGATCTGCCATAATTATGAGATGAAGCAGAGTGATTAGCATACAGTACAGACTTCTGATGTGATATCAAGCAAAGCAAGGAGCATACGAAACAGTCTCAGAATTTCTTATCAAGCAGGAAAATTAACTTAATTAATGAATGTAAATAAGAAAACGACAAATAAACAATAAATAAATAAATGAAAGAATTAATAAATAAATGAATAACTAAACAAATAAATACACAAATAAATAAATAGATACACAAAAGATACATAAGTAGATGTAGAATGTCTTGTCTAGCAGAGTAATTAGCATATTTCATAAAGAAATGGAAAATTAAAAAAAAAATACGATGCTTGATAACAAAAAGAGGGATTTATGTATGAAATGAATCTACCTTTATGAAGCTGAGCGAATGATAAAGAAATCAGATCTACGGTACGTTGTGAAGCAGAGCGATTAGCATACAAATCAACGGTACGATATGAAGCAGGATGAACGACACATAAAACAGACCTAAGTACACTATCAAAAAGGCTGATTATCAGCTATAAATCAGACACTCGATGCGTTAGGGAAGATCAGGACAGTGTAGGGAAGACGACGACAAAGACAAGATAAACAACAGCAACAACAGCAACAACAACAGCAACAACAACAACAACAACAACAACAACAATAACAGCACATCTGGACGAAGCGTTTCGATTGCTGTGCATGCTATATTGAATGGTTCCCCCCCCCCCCCCCCCCCCCCCGCCCGTTATAAAGGATTTTTTTTGTTGGTATCTCCTTTGTATCTATTCCCATAAAAATCATGATGTTCATTTTGCTTGAAGCTATCCACATGTTGCCATTGGAGTGAAAAGGCCAGCTGCTGCGTTTTGTGGTCAGACAGTGGTGTACAGTTTCGCCTTCGCAGCGCTTAGCTGCACGTGCCGACTTGCGTTATTAGTGTTAGTACGACAGGGGGAAGAATACAGCGAGCTGCTTTGCTGAATATCCAGCGCTGGCGTATAAGCAATAATCGTAACGGGGTTAGAAAATTAAGGAGGAGTTGGTGGGGGGTGGGGGGTGGGGGTGGGGGTGGCAGACAAACAAGATGAAGGGGGAAAAAAAAGAAAAAAGAAAAAAAGAAAGGAGGAGGATAAAGGAAAGGACGAACACAAGATTATTTTGACCGATGGACTGAATGTTGAATGTGTACTGATTTGGGCTTGTTTAATACATTTTTTGCCATTTGCCCAGTGAACCCCTCCGCCCCACCCCGAAAGAAACGAAGGGGGAAAAAAAATGAAAGAAAGTGAACAGCTGCAACATCAAGGCACCAATGTGTGCGTATGTTCGCACAGACATGCACGCGCGTGCGCGCACATACACACACGCGTGCGCGCGCGTGTATACAGAGAGGGAGAGAGGAGAGAGAGAGAGAGAGAGAGAGAGAGAGAGAGAGAGAGAGAGAGATGGAGAGAGAGAGAGAGAGAGAGAGAGACAGACAGACAGACAGACAGACAGACAGATAGAGAGACAGACAGAGAGCTGTGTGTGCTTGTGTGTATGTGTGTGCGTGTGCACATGCACATCTCTCTCTCTCTCTTTCTTTCTCTCTGTCCATCTGTCTGTCTGTCTCTCCGTCCCTCCCTCCCTCTGTGTGCGTGCGTGCGTGTGTGTGCGTGTGTGTGTGTGTGTGTGTGTGTGTGTGTGTGTGTGTGTGTGTGTGTGTGTGTGTGTGTGTGCCTCGCTCAGTCTGTGTTGACAATCGCGCTGTGATCTTTAGGTACACTGCTGTGTCATTTGTTTGCTTGTCATTCTGTTCTGATCCCACATACCGTTTTAAAGACCCACCCAAAAACAAAACAAACAAACACACAAAACCACAACAAATCACATGATGGGTTCGTCTAGTTCTGTCTCGTAGAATTGGTTGTCTGCCAGATTTCTCTCTCTCTCTCTCTCTCTCTCTCTCTCTCTCTCTCCTCTCTCTCTCTCTCGCCTGAGTCACAGTAACACTGGCGGACAGTTTTGACAAAGATCTCTGAAAGCTGAACGGCTGAATTCAACAGGGGACATGACCGACAGTCGACACGAGTGGCCGGCCCTGAAACAACACAACGCCACACTGATGATCAAACTGACACAGCTCCGACTAGGCGTTAAAGCCAGCGCTTTGTTTCCTTTGAAGCTGGCGAGCTGTGTGGTAATACAGTCAATTCCTTTTAGACAGTCAATGCCAGCAGCACGTCAGTTCTTTTGAGCGCGTGTTGCACTAATTGCCGAAAACAAACACAATTAATTTGACGTTAAAACCAGAGGTGGTATTTTCTTTGACTTTGGATTTTGCCAGGAAAGACAGGTTGAGGCACATTGAGCAGACTAATTCAGTAAGACTCGGTGATTTTTCGTTCATGTACGTAATACTGGGGCATATATTGTTTGCAACTGTTTGTCTGTGAAAACAACCACGTAAAATTTCTGTTCTGAATTTGTAAACATCTAATATATAAATGGCAAATTCTGTCTGTGTGTGTGTGTGTGTGTCTGTGTACGCTATAGACTCAAAAACGGCTCATCCGATTGTCATGAAATTTGGCAGGTACGTCTGCTGTGACCCGAGGATGGTTTTGGGCTAATCTCTAAAAAAATAAAACCGTTAAAAACCGTTAAAAACTGTTATAACGGTTTCAAAGACATCCTTTTTCCTCTGCTTTTCTTCAAATAGCCGTTGTGACATTGCACAGGTACAGGACTACTTCTCTAAAATTAGAACCGTTATTTGGCAAATCTTAAATAAATGTTAGCGAACCGCCCAGAGAACGTGGACAAACGAGTCACAAGACGAAACACAACTAGTTTCGACCTCTTAGGTCTTCATCAGGTGAGACATTAACGAATAAAACAATGAAAATTCACTTAGCTTTGATCGCTTCAGATCACTTGGTAGGGTTCAGCGCAAGGAAGAAGGCGTTGAATCAACGCCTTCTTCCTTGCGCTGAACCCTACCAAGTGATCTGAAGCGATCAAAGCTAAGTGAATTTTCATTGTTTTATTCGTTAATGTCTCACCTGATGAAGACCTAAGAGGTCGAAACTAGTTGTGTTTCGTCTTGTGACTCGTTTGTCCACGTTCTCTGGGCGGTTCGCTAACATTTATTTAAGATTTGTTTAGATTTCCGCCTGCAGTCCTCTCGCTTTGCAACTAGATCTCGTTATTTGGCAGTTAAGAAACGTTATTTATAACAGTTAAAAACCGTTAAAAACACCAAACCCTATAAAAGAAACTGTTTAAAACCCGATCTTCTTGAAATTTAGCAGGTACGTCTGTTGTGACCCGAGGATGGTTTTGGGCTAATCTCTAAAAAAATAAAACCGTTAAAAACCGTTAAAAAACTGTTATAATGGTTTCAAAGACATCTTTTTCCTCTGCTTTTCATCAAACGGCCGTTGTGACATTGCACAGGTACAGGGCTACTTCTCGAAAATTAGAACCGTTATTTGGCAGTTAAGAAACGTTATTTATAACAGTTAAAAACCGTTAGAAACACCAAACCCTATAAAAACTGTTTAAAACCCGATCTTCTGAGGTTGGCGGCCACGAGAGTCATCGGATCGCCACCAAACTTGACATAAGCCTACAGGAACATCCAGCAGGTAACATAGGGTCATTAGATAGTCATTATGACCATTAAATTTGACCGTTAAAAACCGTTATTTTCAAAATGTAGGCTGTTCTTGATGAAATTCGGTATACATGTGCAGTTTTAAATGCCGAAAAATGATATACAACTTTTACGAACCGAAATTTAAAATTGACCGTTAAAAAACGTTATTTTATAAATTTAGAGTATTCTTCAAGAAATTCGATATACATGTGCAGTTTTGAACGCTAAACAATGATATACAATTTTCAAGATCTGAAACTTAACATTGACCGTTAAAAACCGTTATTTTCTGAATTTCGAAATTTTCACCGTTCTTGATAACATTCCGTATGCACGTACAGTTTTAAGCGCTGAACAATGTTATGCAAATTTTACGAACCAAAACTTAACATTGACCGTGAAAAACCGTTATTTTCTAAATTTACACCGCTATTGATAAAATTCGGTATGCGTATGTCCAGTAACTGTAAGTAATTTTGCAACATGGATGGGACAGGGTAGGGGGATGAAAAGGGAGGAATGAGAGGGGCCAGAAAAATGATTGTACAGTGCAAAGCCTGATACAGTATTTTTTCATTGGACACAGACCCGTTGAAATAAACTACTTCTGCACAAAGTCTATTCGTACAAAATTAAGGGCAATCAGAAGAATGGGAATGGGAACAGTGAGTGCAGGCGGAAAATCGAGCGCGAAAAGCATCTTGACGTGCTAGGGAAGATCCAGAGGAAAGGGGCCAGAGGCAGGCGGAAAACAATAGAATGTATAAGAGAGAGAGAGAGAGAGAGAGAGAGAGAGAGAGAGAGAGAGAGAGAGAAGAGACAGACAGACAGACAGACAGACAGACAGACAGACAGAATGTGTATTTGTGTGGGGGGAGGGGGTGGGAAGATGTTGGGGGGGGGGGGGGAGGGGGATTGATTGTAAATCAAAACAATTAATACATGTTTGCTGTCACGTGAGTATCGCAAAGAATGTTCATATCCCGGGCAACGCCGGGTGCCCCTGCTAGTGTTAGATAAAAAGTAAAATGACAATAAGAAATGGTCTGTAAACATTACTTTAAAAGTTGACAGTTTGATGTGTTATTCATTATTCTGTTGTTAAATACAACATTAGTGACACAAAAACAAATTCGCTGTTTACATCTCCGTTACAACTTCCGTTCACAATGAACAGGTCATACATTAAAAACAAAATGCTGTAAGAGATGCCTCAAACTTATTAACAACTGTATCTTTTGAACTACACATAACACACTCATCTTCCTCCTCACTTGTCAAGTTAAGAGTGTAGCATGTCATTTCTTGGCCTTCAGACTGTTCATTTCCTGTTCTGGCATTCAAATCGCCCATTATCATGACATACAATTCAGCTTTCTCAGTACCTTGTCTCAGGCTTTCCTCCAGGAAAAAAACTATGCCATCTTTTATTGTTTTTTATTTTTGTATACTGGACTTCCTTCAGGTGCAAAGTAATGCACCACAAGCAAGATCTCTTTATCAACATTATCCAACGTCTTGTCCATCTTAACAACAACAATATTGACACCTTCCACTTTAATGACCTCTTTTACAAACTGACCAAAACGTTCCTTTATAAGCAAGTGGACTCCGCCTGAGTTTCTGCCTTGGGTCGATAACTTTCTCGCTGGAACGCTTGATTTCACAAAATCATTGAAAACACCGTTGAAATCAAAGTTACAGTTTATGAAAAATTGCCGTTGAACACACGAAATCGAAGGTGGACACATAAATAATAAAGTCAATGTCATTTAGTTTGCTGTACAAACGTTCTGTATTATAATTCAGGAAGGACAACTGAGGCGATGGATGGTCAGGCCCGTCCTGTTTGGAATCACGGGCAGAACGCAGTAACCTATCACTGCCCCGTGCACTCAGGTTGCCGTACACCGGTGTTTGCTGTCGCCCTTGGCCCGAACCGTCACGATGTTCACGTGCATCCCTTGTTGATCTGCCACGCCTCACGCCTGTATCACTACCAGAGTTGGAAGGGCTGCCACGTCGTGAAAGAGAGAGAGAGAGAGAGAGAGAGAGAGAGAGAGAGAGAGAGAGAGAGAGAGAGAGAGACAGACAGACAGACAGACAGACAGAGTGAGAGACAGACAGAGAAAGAGAGACAGAGACAGAGAGACAGACAGACAGATAGAGGCAGAAACGGAGAGAGATACGAGAGGCAGACAGAGAGACAGATAGAAAGACAGATAGAGAGACAGAGACTAAGAAAGACAGGAGGAGAGAGACAGAAATAGAGGAGGGAGTCACACACACACACACACACACACACACCACACACACACACACACACACACACACAAGTCAGACAGACAGACAGACCGACAGACAGACAGAAACACAGACGTAGACAAGACAGAGAAACATACAGACAGAGACAGAGAGTGGAACAGAGAGACACGGACACAGACACACACACACAGACACACACACAGAGTAAGACAGACAGACAGACCGACAGGCAGACAGAAACACAGAAATACGGAGACAAGACAGACAGAGAACTATACAGAGAGAGACAGAGAGAGGAACAGAGAGAGACAAACACACACACACACACACACACACAGAGACACACACACACACACACACACACACACACACACACGCACACACACACACACACACACACACACACACAGAAACACAGAGACAGAGACACAGAGAGAGACAGAGACAGAGAGAGACAGAGAGAAAGAGAGACAGACAGACGGACAGACAGACAGACAGACAAGCAGACACACAGACAAACACACAGACAGACTGGCAGGCAGACAGACAGAACATGTATGGGTCTACTAACAACAGTGCGACATTATTCTGTCACTGACTCCCTAAAACCAAACGATGGCAAAAAGCACACAGCCGAGAGTGTTATAGAACCTGTCCATGGGGTTTACGCCTGGCTGAATCGGAGCCAGTGTTCGTTACTGGCGTCCTTTCGTGTTTTCAGGGGCGGCCACTGTTCTGGTTAATTGCGGGTCGTGTCCCCTATCGCAAACAACCAATCACACTTCAGAATTGCATGTCAGACTGAATAGGCGTGTTTCGTGTCAAAGTGACCAGAGTTTGGGGGGAGGGGGGGGGGGGGGGCGGGCGGGGGAGAGAGAGAGAGAGAGAGAGAGAGAGAGAGAGAGAGAGAGAGTCACTGTGCTATCGTTTATCAGACTCGTCGTCGATTTTGTTGACACAGCATTGTTGCTACAATTTATTTCAAGGACAGACATGGACGAATGAAGGGGAACAGCTGGGCACATAGATCTACCAAAGGCGGATTAAAAGGATGTTGGCAAAGACTTATGATAGTGACTGAAAAAAAAAAAAAAAATTTATAATATATATATATATATATATATATATATATATTTCTTTCGGAAATAACAATTAGGAGCAACAATTGATTAAAAAAAATCTTTTTCTGTTTCCATCTGTCGCTGTTTCTCTGAGACTGTCTATGTCTCTTCCTTCCTGCCCCCCCTCACCCCCCCCCCCCCTCTCTCTCTCTCTCCTCTCCCCCCTATACGTTTATTTGTGTGTTTTGCTATCTCTAACGCTCAAGAGCGCGATGAGTTAGAGAGAGAGAGAGAGAGAGAGAGAGAGAGAGAGAGAGAGAGAGAGGAGAGAGAGAGAGAGAGAGAGAGAGAGCTCTGAACTCTGAATGGTTTAATGAATAGGCCATAGGCCCATGTCATGGTGGGTTTTCACAATAGCAAACATGATGGACATCTTAGAACGTAAGACAACTCAGTGAGCATATACACTCACAGAAACAGATACACAACATACACGCGCGCGCGCGCACGCACGCACGCATGCCGCAAGCACGCACGCACGCACACACTGACTGACTGAAACCATTTACTGTCAGATTAACATAGTGTTGTACTGACATTTTAAAAAGAAAAACCTTAATGAATTAATGAGGTAACGAAAATAATACAAATAAACATCTGAATGACATAAAAATCATAAAGGAAAATTAACAGGGAAACATTTAACATTTCTAGGTAACATAATAAAAATTCAGGAATTGTAACAATAAAGCAAATTACATCTTAACTGTACTGAAAATCAACAATCTCTCTCTCTCTCTCTCTCTCTCTCTCTCTCTCTCTCTCTTCTCTCTCTCTCAGAACACCATAAACAAAAAAAAATAAATAAAATAAAAAAAAAAAATAAAAATAAAAAAAAGGAACCCCCCCCCCCCCCCCCAAACACATGCACACAAAAACACACACCATCCAATCACACACACACACACACACACACTCTCTCTCTCTCTCTCTCTCTCTCTCTCACAGACACACACTCATACACACACACACACTCACAAAAACCACGCTTCCCCTTCCCCCTACTCACGTGTATGCGAGCACGCACATATATTCACTCACAGACAAACAAATAAAAACCAAAACTCTCTCTCTCGCACGCGCGCGCGCGCGCACACACACACACACCACACATACATACACACAAACTGCCACCTCCCCTACACACACTCAAAACATATCCACACAAAAAACGTATAGACGTACGCACAACATGCTCTCACATATAAACAAAACGAAGTTCTCCCCCCTCTCTCTCTCTCTCTCTCTAGCGCGCGCACAACCTGTGCAAAAGTTTCGTAAACGGAATAATGCGACCTAGTACACGTGAGAGTCGGACAGCTATGTCATGTAACAAATTCTTTGCTCTACGTGTACATCAGACCACTAAACCAAAAAAGAAACAAACATTAAAAAAAAAAAAAAAAAAAAAAAAAAAAAATCCGTTAGAAAAATCTGCCAAGTGGATGAGACTTGATCAGATTTACAGCCAAATTGGCTAGCCTCCACCCATTTTCTGGGTTGGGACAAAAAACACTATGCAATGTTAAAGGTAGATTTTTAGACAAAATTTTATCATGAAGACATTGAAAATACGCTTTTGTTAATTAACATTCAAGTAAAAAATGAGATACATTAAGGTTTTGACCACAGACACACAAAGGAGATGGTTTTAAAAACCTGCCAAACCAACAATCCACCCGTATTCTGTGCAATAAATTTCGATTCGGAATAGAACCTGGCGGACTTATACAATGACTGCCGGGGGCAGAAAGATCCCATCTGTTCTTCTGAATGGCAGCTTCAATGTACTGTGTTCTTCTCTGGTCCCAGAGTGCTTTTGTCAGAATATTGTTTATTTCAAGAACCGAATAAGGAATATCACATAAAACTGTATTCGATTTGCACATTGAAGCCTCTTTTGCACAGGTATCAGCCAGTTCATTCCCTCGAAGATCGCAGTGACCGGGTACCCATAATAATGTTATTTTGGAACCTCGCATCATTAACTGGTGAATTGAAAATAAAATTTCACTGACGAGATCAGGACGACTTGATGTATTTTGAAGGTGTAAAGCCGTTAAAGCAGACTTGGAATCTGACAAAATCAGTATTCTTTCTGGTAAGACTTGCATATCAAGAATGAAATTAATAGCTTTCATAAGAGCAAATAACTCAGCAGTGAAAATAGAACAACCTTTGGTAATATGAAATCTTTTTTCAATGTTAAGGGAAGGTATCACGAAAGCAGCACCAACCTCAGAAGTACACGAAACTGAACCATCAGTGAAAATATGCAGATAAGATTCATATTCAGTGTAAATCAATTCTTTAACAAGAGAAGCAAGCAAAAGTGGATTCTCATTTTTAGTAATATTACCATAGGAATAGAAAAAAATCTGCTTGCTTCATCAACCAAAGGGGGAAAGGGTATTTGGTCATTTTAACAATGTTGTCAAGCGAAAAGTTGCATGCATGTAAAAGAGGAGATACATAATCAGACAATGAAGTATATGCTTTTTTTATTCCGTATCTCTCTAGAAACGTAGGTGCTTTCATCAAGTTCAGAAGTAACTGAGTTAGGGACTGTTCTTGCTCGTGCTGAGTAGCTACAAGCACAGAGCATCCTATGTTCATTTAAAGGCAAAACTCCTGCCTCTCTGTAAGTCATATCAATTGATGCCCATCTTGGAAGCCCCAAAGCAATTTTAAGTGCTAAGGAATCAATACTAGTTAACTTATGTAAATCTGTCTTTGGTGCAGTGAAAAATACTTCTTGACCATAACTTACAATCGAACGAACTGTCCCTAAGGCGACATGGATAAGATTAGATCCATAATTTATTAGAGGGATTCCAGTTAGGACTCGCAGTAACGCAATTTTCTTTCTTGCCTTTTCCACGAGATGATTTATATGTTTACACCAAAATAATTTATTGTGAAAAATAACGCCTAGAAATTTTACTTGCTTACTTGGGAAAATGAAAGAATCACCTATTTGTACTTTTACAGCGTCCCTACCTTCAAAATCGATATTTTTCTTTGTAAATATAATAAAAACCGATTTGTCCGTTGATAAGTTAAAACCGTTTGAATTCAAATAATTAACAAGTTTACTGACCGCAAATTGAAACTGTTCAACAATTTTATTACGCTTGATTTTGTTTTTTGTAAAATTACAATTTACATTTTTCCACATTGCAATATCATCTGCATAAGCAGCTAAAGTTGCCCCTTTCGTGTCAATCTGATTAAGATCATAAAGCATCAGTGAGAAGAGGATTGGAGAAATGACACTTCCTTGAGGGACACCCATGTTAACATATCTTGTACTTGACAGCACACCATTTAGTTTTACTTGTAGCGTTCTTCCAGATAAAAATGATTGTAAAAACATGTGGAAACGACCTTTAATCCCAATTTCATGAGCCTTGGACAATAATTTAAAATGCCAAACAGAATCGTACGCTCTATGAATATCAAAAAACGTGGCTAAAGTAGAGTGTCGCTTAGCCAAGGCTTTTTTGACGTGTGGAGCTAAAAGACTAACATGATCAGTGTCACCCCTCCCTTTTCTGAAACCAGCTTGAAATATTGGCAAAATCCCATTCTTTTCAAGGAAATGTTCTAATCTGAATTTCATTATCCTCTCAAAAAGTTTTCCAATGTGAGGAGTCAAAGAAATGGGTCGAAAATTAGAAGATTTTCTTTTTGATTTTCCTTGTTTATGGATAGGTACAACTGTTGCTTTCTTCCAAGCCATTGGCAGCTTTCCAGAATTCCAGCATAATTGGAAGAACTCTAATAATTTTTTCAAAAAGCATTGTGGAAAATGCTTTATCATGTTGTAAGAAATGGGATCAAATCCTGTCGCAATTTTACCAGATTTTAGACGGCGAAGTGAGTACAGAAGCTCCTCCATTGTTAGATTTTTATTAATATATAACGTGTTGTCATTGTCATGTGGTTCAATGTTTCTCCCTTCGTTTTCAATAGTTCTTCTTCGTTCTTGCTCTTCTTTAGGCAGATGTTCAGTCTGACTCATTGCTGCGAAAGTGTCAGCAAATAATTCAACTTTCTCCTCGTTTGTTTTATAGATTTTATCGTTTTCAATCAAAACAGGATCTGGGAGATGAAAAGAACCTTTAGATTTTCTAATTTCTTTCCAAACAAATCTTAAATAAATGTTAGCGAACCGCCCAGAGAACGTGGACAAACGAGTCACAAGACGAAACACAACTAGTTTCGACCTCTTAGGTCTTCATCAGGTGAGACATTAACGAATAAAACAATGAAAATTCACTTAGCTTTGATCGCTTCAGATCACTTGGTAGGGTTCAGCGCAAGGAAGAAGGCGTTGAATCAACGCCTTCTTCCTTGCGCTGAACCCTACCAAGTGATCTGAAGCGATCAAAGCTAAGTGAATTTTCATTGTTTTATTCGTTAATGTCTCACCTGATGAAGACCTAAGAGGTCGAAACTAGTTGTGTTTCGTCTTGTGACTCGTTTGTCCACGTTCTCTGGGCGGTTCGCTAACATTTATTTAAGATTTGTTTAGATTTCCGCCTGCAGTCCTCTCGCTTTGCAACTAGATCTATTTCTTTCCAAAGTAAAGCGCTATCGTTTGGGTGTTTGGAACAGTTGATGACTAAGTTTTTGTAATATTGCTGCTTTGCAAAAGCAACAACTTTGTTACTATTGGTGTTAGCTTTTTTGTATTCAGCGTGTAACTGTTCCACTCTACTTTTAGGCTGCGTATGACGGCTTATCATCCAGCTTTTGAAGGCCTTAGTTTTCGCACCCACGGCGACTTCACACGCAATATTCCACCAAGGGTTTGACGCTTTCTTTGGATGATTCTTTAATTTGACTTTTGGGATTGCAGAATCTGCAGCCTTAAGTATAAGTTTTCTTAATTCAAAATAACAATTTTCCAAACCTTCCTCTAACACTGTATTTTGATTGAAATTTAGAAAAGACGAACCTGCTGTCAAAATGTGATTGAAAAGCGCCCAATTAGCCTTATCTTCATTATATTTAGTGCATTCAGAATTGTAGATTGTTTTTTCCGGGCTCACTAGAAGTTGGATTTCAATAGGGAGATGATCACTGCCTAACGGTATTTGATGAACCTGCCAAGTACACAAAGGGTTTATGTCTGGGGAAACTAAAGACAAATCTATCGATGAGCAACGCTGATCTGATCGATCAGCAATTCTTGTTATAGAGCCGTCATTTAAAATGGTTAAGTTGGCGTTGATTATTGTACTGGCAAGGTATTCGTTGTTGTTAACAATATTATTGGGATTTTCGGACCACAAAGCGTGGTGGGAATTAAAATCGCCAAGAATAACCCATTGTCTAGAGCAGTCTAAATCCATTATCCAGTCAGCTTCACCTTTAGACACTCCATCCGGATAATAACAGTTCAAAATGTTGAAATATTTACCATCAACCTTAATTTCTATACAGCAAGAATAGAAACGTTTATCTATTGAAGAACACGGTGTTTTGCACGGTTGATACATAAGATTGCAAGCTACATATGTAGCAACTTTTATTTTAACGTTGGCTTTTACCTCATCTATAACAGGTGGGTAGAAGAATCCGTTTAACTTGGGTAAGTCATTTTTGTGGCAATTCAATGACTGAAGCACAACTACGTCAAAAGAACGCTTCTGCAAAAATTTTTCCAAATATACAAAATTGCACTTACTTCTACAATTCAATTGTAGAAACGAGCAAATACCAGTAGGTTTGACTTGTTCAGGCCTCATACACATCATGTTATTCGTAAGGAAAAGGACTATAACTGAGAATACCAGCAACAGAGAACACCAAAAACGGATAACGTTTGACAGAACTTCTCTTTGTACGTTCATTTGGAGTTCAGACAGGCATTGGACAGAATTGTTTTCAATTCAATGATTGACGAAGTCATGACATCAGAAATTTTTGTTAGGATGGTCAGACATTTCACTGAGAGATTTTCAAGATACATTAAAATCTTTTCAAGATCAAAATTTACAGATTGTTTTTTGAACGAACTTGAAGAGTCAGACTTTTCTTTAAGAGAAGTTGGCACAGATGTTTTCGAAATTTTTGATGTCTGTCCTATACTTGTCTGATTTGTGACAGCAATACTAGTTTGATTTGAACTATTAGTATGAGTTGGTAAAATACGTGTGCCCCAGATTGAAGGGGGGCTAGAATCCAAAGAAGTGGGCAGCGGGTTTTGTTGATTAGCCTTCATCATTCCTTGACTCAGAACCGAGGAATAAGACTTGATGTGGTTATTAGCTTTAATTGAATTATCGTTTCCCGGCACCCTGGGGTCTTCTTTTAATTCCTGCACCTTTACCTCTCCTTTGCTCTTTTGAACTGTGATTTGTCGGAGAGCCTCAGAATATGGCATGTGGTTGGAAGACTTTAGCTTACCGGCCAAAACACGTAATTTATATTCCGGGCATCCAAGGTAAGAGGCTGAATGATCTCCAGAACAGTTTATACAATGTTTGGCCCTGGTACACGATTCCAAGACATGGTCATTGTGACCACATCTTCCACAAGTCGGCTTAGCCCGACACGCAGACTTTGTGTGCCCCAGTCTGTTGCACCTAGTACAACGATAGACAGGTGGTACAAAAGGATCAACAGAGAAACACTGGAACCCAATACATATTTCTTTTGGCAGTGTTGATGTAGAGAAAGTGATTTTTATGGCTCTTGATTCACTTCCATCTTTATTGGGAAGTCTTTTAACAGAAGAAACATGACTCAGTTCTTTCTTAATGTCAGAAAGACTGATGTCAAGAGGAATTGGCTTTACCACACTTTCGGTGAAAACCTCAGGTACAGAACATTTTATTAAAATTCCTGACAAATTGGTTGTTTTTTGTAGTCGATTTTGTTGATCGGCGGAAGTACAACCGATCAACCACCTGCCTGAGGAGAGCTGTTTCTGACCGGCTATGGGTCCAATGGAGTTGACCAAAGCTTTTTGCTCAAAATGCCCAGACCACTCAGTGTGGCAGATCCTTTCTTCGTATCTTCCAGAAGTACTGGAAAGCGAAAAGAAAATGATTTCTTTGGAGAAAAGTTGGGATTTGTGGAAGATGTGTTCACATCAACAGTTGCTGGGACAGGGGATGATGATGTGGACGAATTTGCGCATGATACATCTGGCGATAAAACAGAGCAAGATTGTGACGATTTTGCTGTTTTTAAAGAGGTATCAACAGCACATTCTTCTTCAGGACAACTGTTTTTTCCCTCACCAAGCTTAGATTTTATTCTATTAATAAGATGCTTTTTCTTGCCATGTTTAGGAAGATTATTTTCAACTAAGATTCTTTTAAGTTGTGAAACTTTGAGATCATTCAGACAACCAAATTCCTTTTCATTTAATAACTGCACTGAGCTTGGAGACGCCATGCAGGATCCTTTTTTTTTTCTTCTTCTTCTTTTTTGTGGGGAAAAAAATAGAAACTAGGGGGATGGGGGGCAAGGGTGCGGCGGGAAAGGGGTAGGGGTGAGTAGGAAATGAAGGAGGGGTGAGTTTGGGAGGGAGTTACTTTAGGTGACTAGATTAGAAACACACACACACACACACACACACACACACACACACACACACACACCACCACCACCACCACCACCACCACCACACAACAACAACAACACTTAAAGCAAACAAGCTAACAAACAAACAGAAGGTCCAACACCAAACACTACAGTGATAGTATACGGGAACCCATCACTAATTATGACTAGTACTATATGGTATGGGTTTGATAGAAATAATAAACAGCATACATGGTATGAGTCTGGATAGAAATGATTAATATATATTTATATATAACACGTTAGTTTAGGGGTTTTTTTTAAACAAAGAGAGGTCTTTTCAAATAATCCAGTCCCAGACTGTCGACTTTTAAAGTAAATACTATTTAGATGAAAACATAATCAATAGGAAAATTGATTGTGCAGCGCTGTCCTGTATCTACTTATCTAAAAATGTACAAGTCAAATTAACAGGCTTGAGAGGTATCAATGAAATCTGATTTTGGTATTAGAACATGACACAATTTGGATTTTAAGAGATAGAAGAGGTGGGAGAAGTTAGCACCACACACTGACTTGATTGTAGACGGGAGAATCCAGCATGTCAAGAAAAAAGAAAGCAAACACGCCAGCACACGCAACTTTCCTGTGATAATGACGTCAAGATCTGTGAGACGAGGGGTAAACAAAAAAGACGTCATAAACGAGAAGAATGATTTGAAACTGCCGTCGAAGTTTCAGCAGGTCGTAAGACCCGCTTCCACAAGGTACAGCAGTCAGCGGAGGACGCGAAGCGCCGCAGTCATCTGGACGGCAAAAGGGATGAGGGCGATTGTGTCTGTCACACAGGCGGTGTTACCAAGGTAACACAAAACCAGGTAACGAAAGAAAACACGACAGCACACGCAAATTTTGCTGTGTTAATGACGTCAATATCAGTGAGACGTAGAGAAAAAAAGACGTCACAAACAAGAAGCACGATTTGGAAAATTCAGGCAGTCTCAGTAGGTCCCACGCGGCCACAAACCACGCAAGACCCACCCACAGCACAGCAGTCAGCGGAGGACGCGGAACGGCGCCGCCACCCCAACGGCAGAAGGGGATGAGGCCGATTCCCCTTCCATCAGCCGGACGGACGGTGTTGCCAAGCAACAAAACCCAGTCCGGCCACTCGAGAAGAAAAACGCCGACGACCCGGCACAATCCACGGCGATACAGCAACGATGGCACACAAACCGACCACCAGAGACCCCCGCAATCCCAACGGAACAGCCCCGGCCCGTTCAACAGTCCAGAAAGGGACCACAGCCAACAGCGCCAGACCACCACCTCAAGGCCACGGCAACAAGGCGAAGACCGTCCCGCACAAGACACAAAACGAACAACCCAAACGAAACGACGCAACGAAAACCAAAACACCGCCTCCCACAGACAGGCACCACACAAACCAGGTAGGTCCACAACTTTCAGATGGAGACACGGCACTGTTGCTACACAATGAAACAAAAAAGACAGAGCATACACCACCAAGACTCTTCTTCGGTTGATAGGAAATGACGACACCACACACACACACACACACACACACACCACACACACACACACACACACACACACACACACACACACACACACACACACACTACACTCACTCACACACACACACACACACACACACACACACACTTCTTCGGTTGATAGGAAATGACGACACCACACACACACACACACACACACACACACACACACACACACTCACACACACACACACACACACACACACACACACACACACACACGCAAAATCGGTTGCCTGCCTTAAGCAAATTCACTCATGACTCAGGAAGTTACAGCGTATTCTAAAACTTTTTCAATGAACAGAGCAAGGCGAACGATCATTGATTTGCATTCAGATGCAAACAGCATGGTTAATTTAAATTGGGAAGGACTGTTGTAATACTTGGCTGGTATGTATTGGTCTCTTAACTCTTGATACAATGGGCATTGTAAAACAAAGTGGGTCTCTGTCTCTATTTGAAGTCCACAACATGGACACAGCAACTCATTTTCGGTCACATTTCTCCGGAAGCGCATTTTATGTACATTTAGTTGCGACACACTTAATCTTACTCTGATTAGACTAGTTCTTGCCTGTAAATGACTGACTGACTGTAGGTATGGGGCCAAAATCAAATCACTCTTAAATGTCCTGTAAAATGGAAACGATCACTCTGTGTTATTTCGGTATGCCACTGCGCTTTGAAATCTTGAATCAGTCCTCTCTCAATGACTTCAAGAACTCTTTTTCATTACCAACCCCTTGATTCTCGCACACTTCTTCAAAACCATATTTGTAAAGAAAGAAGCAGACGGTAGATGCCATTGTTCTTGTCTCTATGGTGAAAAAATAGCAACATTTTATAAGCTTTATACGGAAGTCGATGAGGCTGCATTTTAAAATTCTCAACCAGTATTTGATGCTCTTTATATACAAATTAACACACAACGGGAATCTTCCCAATTCTCCATAAACCATTGCATTAGGAGTTCTTACAATTACATTCAGAAACCTTTTCAAGGCAAAAAGGTGTACTTTTTCTAGAATGTCAACATTTCCAATCATACCCTATATTTCTGCACCGTAACTAAGTACTGGCTGGATCTGCGTGTCGAAGAGTTTAAAGAACACAGCTGGTGATTTTTCTCCAATAGACCACAAGAGTTTGAATATATTGATCACGCCTATTTTGCTTTGCTAGACATATCATATAAACAGTGAGAAAAGGAAAGTCTCGTGGACATGATAATTCCCAAATATTTGTACATGTTCACCACTGTCATTTTTGTTTGTCCAAAGAACCATTGCTCGTGTTAAGAGATATATGTCCACCATTTCTAAACACACAACGTTTGATTGATCTAAATTAACTATCAGACCAAGTCTTCCAGCTGTGTCATGTAAGACGTTCAGCTGATTTTGCAAACCGGTGACTGAATCGGAGAGCAAGATAACGTCACCAGCAAACATAAGAATTAAGATTTCTAGAAAATCGGGGATAAGTTGAATTCCATGTTTACCTTTTTTGATTACTTCTACAGCCAGCTCATTGACAAACAGAGAGAACAAAACGGGACTACACACCTCCCCCTGTTTTAAACCCAAGGGGCACGTAAACGCGTCGCTTAAATCGTTTCCAACTCTAACTCTTGCCTTCACAGTGTTATACATACTAGTAATAGCTCCGTACATTTTCCCATTAATTCCTCTTTTCTTTAAAACACGCCATAAATTTGCTCGAACAATGGAGTCAAAAGCTTTTCTGAAATCTATAAATGCAACAAACATTTTTTTTGTGTAACAGTAACTGCTTTTGAGCCATGGCAAACAATGTAAAAACATGATCAATGGTACTGTAATTTTTCCTAAAGCCTGCCTGACTGTCGTTGATAGCTTTCTCTGTTTCCATCTGTCGCTGTTTCTCTGAGACTGTCTATGTCTCTTCCTTCCTGCCCCCCCCCCCCCCTTCACACCCCCCCTCCTCTCTCTCCTCTCCCCACTATACGTTTATTTGTGTGTTTTGCTCTCTCTAACGCTCAAGTGCGCGATGAGTTAGAGGAGAGAGAGAGAGACAGAGAGAGAGAGAGAGAGAGAGGAGAGAGAGAGAGAGAGAGGGGTTCTATGTGTGTATGTGCGTGTACATGTGTGTGTCTGTGGATGTGGATGTGTGTGCGTTTGCACATATGCATATGTATGTGTGCGTGCGCGGGGGCGTGTGTGTGTGTGTGTGTGTGTGTGGTGTGTGGTGTGCGTGCGCGCGCAGGCGTACATAGTTTTGTCAGCGCGTAGTTATTATTATTATTTTGTTTTACTCTTTTTTCTTTCTGACAGTTTAATTATTCATCCATATGGTTTGGAGCTGCCTGATTAATATATGCGCGCTGGCGTTGGTTTTCCGAGCCAAAATGGTTTTGCAACCGCAGCACATTACGCATTTGTCTTTCGTTTCCTCCTTCATTTTTTTTTTTAAACCAGGCAGCATCTGTGTGGTTACATTGTTAGCATTTCTCAACAGGCCATATCTAGTATAATATTATCATACAAATTTGATATTGCTGTAGACTGAAGATAGAGGTACAAAGGCACATAAACAAGCACAGACGCACTGTCTAACACGGCACATTCACATACATACATACACACACGCACGCGCACACACACACACACACACACACACACACACACACACACACACACACACACATACACACACGCACGCACGCACACGCACACACCACACACACACACACACACACACACACACATACCACTACGCACGCACACATGCACGCACGCACGCACTCATGTACGAACGCACGCACGCTCGCGCTCACACAGACACACAGACAAACAGAACACACACACACACACACACACACACACACACACACACACACACACCTCTACTCACACACACACAAACAACACACACACACACACACACACACACACACAACACACACAACACACACACAACTTGGCAAAACATTGCTTCCCACTGCACGTGCTAAATTGAATAGTGTTGTTTCCCTCCCTGGGCGGTAACATGGAAATCGATTGGTGCATCTTATCAAGCACACGCTGTGTTATTGCTGATTCGGCCGTTTGGCAGGATTAGTGGTTCGTCTCTCTATACCGTGCTCTTTTCTTTTTATTGAGCTCAGTATTATCAGTTTGATGATGCTGATGATGCTGATGATGACGACGACGACGACAACGATGATGATGATGATCATGATGGTCTTGGTGATGTTGATTGCTGTTATTGTTGTTTTAAGAAACAACAGTGGCACCAGCTACCAGACAAAGTATTTACAGTAGTAGCGGGGAGCGGGGAGAATACATTTTCTAGGGTAGAAGCGTCAATAGAAAAAGTTACAGCAATTGCGGCAATGCAGCAGTTATCACAGTAATAGTAGTAGTAGTGGGGGGTGGTAGTAGTAGTAGTAGTAGTAGTAGTAGTAGTAGTAGTAGCAGCAGCAGCAGCAGCAACGGCACCAGCAGCAGAAGCAGCAGTAATAGCAGCAGTAGCAATAGCTGTAGTAGCCGCACCACTACCACAGGTAGGGGTATTAGCAACGGCAGCAACTGCAACAGTAGTGTGGTAGTAGTAGTAGTAGTAATAGCATCAGCAGTAGTAGTAGTGGCAGTAGTAGTAGGAGCAGCAGCGGCAGCAGCAGTAGTAGTAGCAGCAGCAGAACAGCAACAGCAGACAGAGTAGTAGACGAATTATTATCATTCGTAGTGGTAGTAGTAGTAGTGGTAGTAGTAGTAGTAGGCAGCAGCAGCAGCAGCAGCAGCAGCAGCAGCAGCAACAACAACAACAACAGCAACAGCAAAGTCCCCTGAGAGAAAGGAAGTCGCGAACAATAATAGTGATACAAATATATTATTTTTCAGAATAAAATCTGTTAGATAGATTCTCCCCTCTTACACACACACAAAAATTATATGACAAAGGACAACGTCGGTCAGAATGTCAAACACATAACGCAGGCAGACAACCAGCTTCCCCTCACAGTTCTCAATCACTTCTAAGCCTGGTACGGGCATGTACGTGTCTCCCTATGACTCCGTGTCCGAGACCAATCTTCGCAGTGGAAGGTGGCCGTTCTGAGAGGCAAATCAAAGGCACCTTGCACGGACAACACAAGGACTGGATTGGGTCACGCCACCTCTATCCTGTGTGCACGTGACTGTGGCCAGAGAGATGTGAACATCCCTGAAGCCATAATATGACCCATTATGGTCAGCTGGGCAGCAGCAACAGTAGTAGTAGACTGGTCTCGGACACGGAGTCATAGGGAGATACGTACATGCCCGTATACATACGTACATCAGTCTATGTTCCTTGCAGCCCAAGGAGTCTGTCACTCCACACCTTTAACCTTATGTCATAGGACAAGAACACCTTTTTCCCTTGGCAAATGTAATGTAGCGAGGATGGAGACGTCTGCAGACACAAACGCTTCTATGAAAAATGAAATTGAAGCTTGCAGCATCAGCAGTAGTTTTCAGTTTATGTTCCTTTCAGCCCAACTGACCACTATTGGTCATATCAGAGCTGCTACCAAATCAAAACCGACATCATACAAGCCTTAAAAGTATCCATTCCAGGCGTGCTCAAAACTGGATCTGTTCCCTAAACAGTCTGAGATTAAATGAAAAATATCTTTTTTCTTCTTCTTGAAACAGAATTTTTTTTATCTGGTGGAACATTCCTACGCAACAATATAAAATTTTCGGATTTCTACATAGTAAATGGTTATTGGGTGGAACATCCCTATACCTGATCTTCATAAATTCTGCCTGAAAGTACTTAGCCGCAACAGTAGCACGTGAGCAGCAGCAACAGTAGCAGTAGCAGCAGCAGCAAAGCAGCAGCAGCAGCAGCAGCAGTAGTACTAGTACTAGCAGAAGTAGTAGCAGTAGCAGCGTTTGAGAAAGAAATGTACACACCTGGATGTCCCAAATTAGTGCTTACACTCATTACAAACCTCACAGTCACAGTCACGGTTGTTGGTAAAATTCTGATGAAAACAATTTTCAATGTTACCACTGCTAATCTTACCTGTACTGCTGCTCTTTTTTTCTATTCTTTCTTTCTGCCTTTGATGATGATGACCACCATGTCATAACTATGATTACTACTTTTGCTCTGGTGTATGTGTGTGTGGGAAGAGCTAGGTGCATGCTTGTGTGAATGCCTACCTACGTGCGTGCTTGCGTATGGATGTTGTGTGTGTGTGTGTGTGTGTGTGTGTGTGTGTGTGTGTGTGGTGAGAGAGAGAGAGAGAGAGAGAGAGAGAGAGAGATTGATAGTACATAAATACAGAGTATATGAACACACACACACACACACACACACACACACACACACACACACACACACACACACACACAGAGTATTGATCCCACTACCGATCACGTTGTGTCCACAGTCAATTTGTTATATGTTTATCGTGGTAGTCTAGACGTGACATGAAGGGGCACAGCTGACGGATAAATCAGATTATTCTCGGCTTCCTGTCCTGAGCTGAACGACCAATACATCTTCTATTCCATTCTTGTCCAGAGAGAGGAGAGAGAGAGAGAGAGAGAGAGAGAGAGAGAGAGACACACAGAGACAGAGACAGAGAGACAGAGAGAGTTTTGTTTTAGTCTTTGTCTGAGATAATAAAAAAAAGCCAGTGAAGCTTCTTGAGCATCTTGTTTGTATGTAAATAAGTGTGAACAACACTTACAATCTCACTGAAAAGAGAAAAGAAAACAACAACAATGATAAAGACAACAATAACGACTTAATAATTAACAGTGGAGATTTTGTTTAAATCGATTTTGGTTACTGTGAATGAAAAACTAAACTAACACAAGAGAGTGAATGACCCGAACGATAGACTGCCAGCATCATCGCTTTCTTGCGTTTTGTTTGGTGAAAATTCAAATACAAGCCAACCATTGGCAACTAACATATTGCAGAAAGTTAATAAAAATGTCAATCAAGCAAAGAGATAGTGATGGACGACGTTGCGCATCCGGTTTCGTAGTTTTGAGGGCCTGGACAAAGGGGGGTAATCACACGCCACTCCACTTTGATAGGCGAGGACTTCTATCATTCTGAAACAGACTGCAGGTCCAGGCCCGGAAAAATAGTGTGTATCATGTCTCTATTCATATATTGCTTGGTGATCGGACTTTGGGACGGAATTCCCCGGGTGGTAATCATTGGAACTTAAAGAAAAAGAATTTTCAGTGTCTTTTCAGTTTACCCTAATCATTTACTGAGAGGTAATTTTAGATAATACCACCAATTTCATTTGCAATCGTATGTGACCCATGGCATCAAGTACAGACATTATCTCTTTCTCATATTTGTCCTTCTCCCTTAAAAAAAAAACTGAACAAATATACAAGAAGATGCCTGGAACACCTGCTTCTTGAAATCAGAATTCTTGGCTTCACACTTAGTCCTGTAATACACCTGAATTCTGATATCCATTTTCACAACCCATTGTGTGAACCCCCTCCTACAGCTAGACCTCTGTGCTGTGGGTTTCATCTCGGACAGTCCTGGTAGAAACGACTTATACAGACCCCTTAGAGTAGAGTACAATGAGCGCAGCTGATAAACAATTGGTTGTATTAATTTGGAGGTTGTACGTGTTTTTTGCTACGTAAGTGTCAGAGGCATTTGAATTCGATATTATGGCCAAAAAAATCGTTTCAAGATGTTCTGCTTTTGCTGATGATATTTTGACAAACAAATTTTTGCCTAATGCTAAATCTCTCCCGCCACCTCATCTCACGATACACGATCACCTCATCTCAATCCCCCAAGTTTGACCAATTAGCAAATGGCTGCATATGATTTGGGGGGCTCTACATGTTTCCTGCAGGAGAAGTGTCAGAAACATTTGCATTCAGCAATACGGCACTAATCCCAGATGATTCAAGTTGTTTTGCTTTGGCCAACGATATCTTGACGAACTGTTTGTTGCTTCATAACCCCCACCCCCCTCCCCAAAATAAAAAGGTTTGGGCAATGTGCCCTTAGATGACAAACAAACAACGAATTGGAATGAAAGTTTCAGTCGACACTTGAATTTGGTCATGCCATCAATGCTAAATATTCATGTCTTCATCTAAGCTCTATCCAACATTGAAACAAACGTTTCATCAGGATGCAGGCATTGTCCACTGTAAATATATGCCACGTGAAAAAAGCAGACAAAGTAAATCATACTGCCAGAAACACACTGCGTGCAAGACTTATGTGTGATGAAATTGCAAGCAGGCTTCAGCCGTGATCCTGCCCTTAATCAACATTTATATTCATGGATAGTTGCTGAAGCGCAGGAGAGAGAGAGAGAGAGAGAGGAGAGAGGAGAGAGAGAGAGAGAGAGAGAGAGAGAGTACACTGTGTGCAAGACTTCAAAGTGATGAAGAAGCTGCCTCTTGAAAGCAGGCTTCATTTGTGATTCTGTCTTTTATCAACATTTTTAATTAATCATGGGTAGTTGCTACAGCAGCAGCAATAGGAGGAGCGGCAACAGCGAGAGAGAGAGAGAGAGAGAGAGAGAGAGAGAGAGAGAGAGAGAGAGAGAGAGACAGAAGGAGGCAGGCAGGCAGGCAGGCAGGCAGGCAGGCAGGCAGGCAGGCAGGCAGGCAGGCAGGCAGGCAGGCAGGAGGAGAGGAGGCAGATAGGCAGAGAGAGAGAGAGAGAGAGAGAGAGAGAGAGAGAGAGAGTTTTAATCTGAATCTTATAAGCTCTTGTACATTTGAGCAAGAAATATCAACACTTTAATTTACCATGTGTCTTTGTTGAGGTAATGCTTACCATCAGACAGGTTCATGTTATAGTCCGTTTCATATTTATGATATTAGCACTGAGCCTCTTTGTCCAAGAATTGACATAGTACCCCTTCGTCCACTGTCGCACCTCCATATCCTACACCCCTGCATTGAACAACTGGCTTCACGCAGTCATTAAATGTTTCAAACCGTTGGATGTTATTGAAACCAATGATTTCCGATCTTGGTTGAATGGCAATATCCTGGATTGAAAACTGTAGTTGCTTGTGCTTACTGACAGAAATTGTGTGCTGAGCTCAGCAGCGAGTCGATAATTTCCGTTGCTTAGACGTGACATTTTGTTTCTAACGAATCCCCTTTCATTTTCAGTTCACGTCATTCTAGTTCGTACAGCATCAATGGCATTTTGTGTGTGTGTGTGTGGTTTTTGTGCATGATTTAAAAAAAAAAAAAAAACTCTGCTGGAGAAAAGGTGGGGAGTGATGGGAGGGGTGGGGGGGGGGGATGGGGCGTAAGCAGAAGGGTTTACAATTATGGCCGCTACATGTCTGCAACTGTTTCGTTCGTGAGAAAAGTCTTATCTGCTTTGGTTCAGTTAGAACACAGACGATCTCCTCTCTCTCTCTCTCTCTCTCTCTCTCTCTCTCTCTCTCTCTCTCTCTCTCTCTCTCGTTTTTTTTTTT
>CM065719.1:55299445-55301945 GCA_033310375.1 Conus canariensis | reverse complement strand
TTAAGCTAATTGATATTCAATGGCACGAGACACTTCCAGAACAATCCAGCCGAATCGCGGTCTCCGCAACCAAGTCGATTTGTCACTCTCCCGCCCCCCCCCCCCCTCCCCCGCCCTTTCTTATCTTCGCCCTATTATCCCCAGAGAAGGTTATCTGAAAAGGTTATCTTCTCACCTGAGAAAGAAAGGAGACGTCAAGACACAAGATAAACATTATGTAAGCAAGAAAAAACAAAAACAACAACAAAAAAAAACAACAACCGAATACTCTCCTTGGGTTCTTAGCCGGGACGGACAAAGAATTGTGCGTGGGAAAAAGCACTGTGAATGTATGGCAATAATATAAAGCAGGGAGGGGGAGGGAGAAGAGAAGGGGTGGGGACATTCAGTAGGGGGAAAGGGCGAGGAAGTTACAGCACCTAATCGTTTATGCTGTCATGGGAAGAGGCGGATGGGGGGATGGAGGGGGGGGGGGGTTCAGGGGGGGTGAAGGACTCATACTCTGACGTGTCATAAAAGCCGAGAGGGGGAGGGGGTGGTCAAAGTCAAGTCAAGTCAAGTAGTAGAAAGAAACTCGTGGAGAGCGTGGCAGCAGAGAGTCCTCAGAAGAGAAGCCCCTTCAAGCAAGTGTTTCGGCCCTTATCTCCTGACACTCTAGGGGGGTTGGGCCACACCCGGTTCATGACTCCGGATGTCCCTCTGCTGCCCCTTTTTTTTTCCCATCTTGGGACGAGCCATGGCTGGGATTCGAACCCATGACCCTCTGGACATGCTCATTTTCCACTTAATGACTCGCGCTTTAACCACTGAGCCACAGGGACACCTGATATTTGTAGGGAAATTAAGCCTTATGAAGTTCACTTTTGTTCCTCCTTGACCAGATCCAGCTTGAACACCTCTCTGCCGCTTCTGCCATTGCTTTCAGGGCTCTGGTTTTTTCCTTCCCTGCAACTGAGAGCTGTTTCATGAGGCTGTATGCAGACGTTCCTACAAACCCCCTAGCTCCAATTTCTGCAGTGAGGACTTTGACCTGATAGCCTTCTCTCCTCAGGCTGTTTGCCAGATCAGCATACTTTTCAGTCTTGTAGATTTGAGCTGCCTCCATTCTGTTCTCATATGGCACCGTGAGCTCGATCATGATCAGCTGCTTGGTTGACTTAGAGTGGACTACTATGTCTGGTCTCATGCCACTCTTGCTGATGATCTCTGGGTGACTCTTCCATTCTGGGAGGTCTGCAGTGCACTCCCAGTCATCTGCCCCGTCCAGCAGACTCTGCCTGCATGTTTCGAGTGGCACTGTTGTTCTTGGCCATGATTTGCTGCCTCCTGCCGTGAAGAATGTTGCGGGTGCTTTTGGAGTCCTGATTTTCCCTTTTGTGGTGTTGGTACTAGCCCAGACTACTTGTACAATTTCTTTGAGCACTTGGTTGTGCCTCCATGTGTACCTTCCTTGAGCCAGGGCTACTTTACATGAGCTTAGGACATGCTCCACTGTTTGTTTTTCATGGCAGAGGGGGCATGCAGGATCGTCTGTTTTCCCCCACTTCACCAGGTTTGCATTTGAGGGCAGAAGGTCATATGCAGATCTGAGAATGAAGCTGATCCTGAGAGGGGCCATGTGCCAAATGTCATTCCAAGTGAGACTTCTTTGGAGTGCATTCTCCCACGTTGTCCATTGCCCTTGCTGGCTCTGCTGGACTGCTTTTTGGAGTCTTTTTTGGTCTTCTTCTTTTCTCATCTCCTGAATCATCATGTCTCTTTTGGCTTTTCCTTTGGCCTTTGACCACCATTCAGTTTTGGTCACCCCCAGTCCCTGTCTGTTGGTCTGTGTGTGTCCTGTTATTTCTCTGATCTTGAGACTTTCTTTTGCAGAATCCATCGCCTCTTGAACTTTCCATTTTCTGCCTGTCTTCAGCTGGGGCGTAATTGCTTCTACCACCTTGTCTCCTGAGTCCTCCAGCATGCTTTGAAGTCTGATCTTCCCTGCTTTGTATTCCTCCAGGATGGATTTCAGGGGTAGTTTCAGCTTTGCTTGGCGACAGTACAGCGCTATGTCAGTCAGACAGGGTGGGACACCAAGCCATTTCCTTGTGAACTTGTTGATTTTGGCTTCCATTGCCTCCACTATGCTGGTGCAGATGTCGTATATCATCAGAGGCCATAGCAGCTTTGGTATCAGCATGAACTGCAGACACCAGACCTTGTATTTGCCAGGGAGCCCACACTGGTCAATGGTCTCCAAGCCTTCCTCCGCCATCTGCTTGGTTTCTTTTGCTCTTTGTGTGTCTTTCAGCGTATCATCATACCATCTTCCAAGGCTCTTGACTGGTTCTTCTGTGACTGTTGGAATGGCCTGGTTGGCAACACTGAAGACCACAGATCCGGCCACTTTTCCTTTCCTCAGTGAGAGACTCCGTGATTTCTTTGGCTTGAACTTCATTCTGGATGAGGCAACTATGTCGTCCAGCCTCTCCAGCACATGACGTGTCTCGTCTTCTCT
>CM065719.1:55289445-55294445 GCA_033310375.1 Conus canariensis | reverse complement strand
TACTTTTTTCGTGCAGGACTTTGAACTGTTCACATGTCCTTACCGGCGAAAAGGGTCGAACGATGGCACTTACTTTATGAGCAACCACTTGTAATAAACAAAAAGGCTCGGAAACTGAACAATCCCTTTTATCCAGATTTCCGCCCCTTCCCCTCTGTCAGACTTGGTGTCCCAAAGACCGAAAAATTGAATCAAACTGGGAAGAGAAAAGAAATAGACGTTGAAAATAATTCGTTTTCTGCCAGAGCTTCCTCCTGTAATGTAAATGTTGTACTGAATTCTCACGGCATCGAATGCTCCCTAACCCTCTAAGAACGTTGTAATATTTACTGCATCTATTTATGCTCCATGGATCTTTGACGCCAGGAAGCTCTTTACTGTAGAGAGCAGAGAGGTACGAAGGAAGATCTTCCCCTTTATTCATCTTTTTCCTGTCCGGTCTTGGTCCTTTATTATCTGAAAATGTCATCACTGGCCTTTCTCACGTTGTTCTCGTCGTCTACGCATACCATTTCTCATCTTTCCTTTTCTCACCATGTCGTCTTCTGTCGTTTTCTTTCTCATGCCAGTTATGCTCCTGTATTGTTGGTATTTCAGAATGTCAGAAAAACCCTCGTTCTCTCACGTCCTTCCTTTTGTCACAACGTCCACATTTATTTTGCCGTTCCTGCGACGACCTTGTCCATCTTTCCTTTCTCCCGATGTCTTTCTCAATTTTCCCTTTCTTATTATGACCTCATTCGTGTTCTTTTCACCATGCTGTCACTTTTCCTTTCTCACCATGCTGCATCATCGTCCCTTGTTCGTGCGTCATCTGTCTGTTCATCATCCATCTGTCTGTTCATGCAATCCATCTGTCCTTGTTCATGCAATCCAAACTGTCCTTGTTCATAATCCATGACATCCTTTTTTCATGATGTTCGTACCTGTCTTTCCTTTTAGCATTATTTCATAGCACAACATGCTCTTCCATTATTTCTTCCTTATGACGTTTCTTCATTTTTTTCCCACATTATTCCATTTTCGCCTTTCCTTTCTTTTATGTACTTATCCAACTTTCTTTGCTCCCATTTCATCGTCTGTATTCCTTCTTTTAGTATGGTGTATCTGCCTTCCTTTTCTCATGGTGTCTTCATTCATCTCTCTTTGCTCATGACATCATTATCTATTTTTTTAAAAATAATAATTGTCAGGATCCATTTTTTTGTTCACAAAAGTGACCTCATCTGTCTTTCGTTACTTCATATGAACTCGTAGACATTTTGTTTATCAGGCCCTTATCCATCTGTCCTTTCTAATGATGTCCTTTCTCATGATTTTCCCCATCCATCTTTCCATGATATACTCATTAATCTTTCTGGTAATGCCCTCAACCATCTGTCCTTTCTAATGATGTCCTGTCTCATGATTTTCCCCTTCCATCTTTCCATGATATACTCATTAATCTTTCTGGTAATGCCCTCAACCATCTGTCCTTTCTAATGATGTCCTTTCTCATGATTTTCCCCATCCATCTTTCCATGATATACTCATTAATCTTTCTGGTAATGCCCTCAACCATCTGTCCTTTCTAATGATGTCCTTTCTCATGATTTTCCCCATCCATCTTTCCATGATATACTCATTAATCTTTCTGGTAATGCCCTCAACCATCTGTCCTTTTAATGATGTCCTTTCTCATGACTTCCCATTCCATCTTTCCATGATATATCATTAATCTTTCTGTATGCTCTCTCACATCATTCCTTTTTCATGATGTCCTCATTATCGACTCCTTCCAAGATCTCATCACCTTCCAATCTTCATAATCTCTAATCATTCATCTTTGCTTTCTCGTGTCTTCATTCATCCATCGTTTCTCATAATGTACTCGATCATCTCTCCTTTCTCATAATGTACTCATCATCTCTCCTTCTCATAATGTACTCATTCATCTCTCCTTTCTCATAATGTACTCAGTCATCTCTCCTTTCTCATAATGTACTCGGTCATCTCTCCTTTCTCATAATGTACTCAGTCATCTCTCCTTTCTCATAATGTCATTTATTTTTTTCTTTCTCATCGTGTCCTAATTCATCTTTCACATCTCATTATGTCCTCATCCCTCCCCTTCTCACAGCTTCCTCATCCATCCTTCCTTTCTCGTAATGTCCTCACCCACCTTGTTCCCTCCGAGGTCCATGATTTCATTCTCTTGACGTCCACACCAACTTTGCTTTATCATGATGTCGAACGTAATCTGTACTTTCTAAAGATGTCCAATCCATGCTTCCATTTTCATGATGTTAACACATATGTGCTCATTCTCATGATGCTTTCAGTAATCTTTCCTTTCCCACGATGTGCACACCCATCTCTTCTTTCTCACAATGTCCATACTCATCTTTCCTTTCTCACGATGCCAGCATCAGTCATTTATTTCTCAGTTTGTCACACCCATCTTTCTCATGAAGTCCACACCGTCTTTCCTTTCTCATGATGACCACAATTGTCATTCTTTCTCATGATGTCCATACCCATCATTCCTTTCTCATGATGTCCACACTCCATTTCTTTCTCTTAATGTCCACATTCATCATTCCTTTCTCATTTTGTCCGCACCCGTCATTCCTTTCTCGCGATACCCGCACTTATTCCTTTCTCAAAATGTCCATATGCATAATTCCTTTCTCATGATGACCACGCTCATATTCCTTTCTCATGATGTCACGCTTATTTCTTCCTCACGATGACCCACTCATTTCTTCCTCACGATGTCCACACTCATCATTTCTTCCTCACGATGTCCACACTCATTTCTTCCTCACGATGAATCACTTCCTACGATGTCCACACTCATTTTCTTCCTCACGATGTCCACACTCATCATTTCTTCCTCACGATGTCCACACTCATTTCTTCTCACGATGCCCCACTCATATTTCTTCCTCACGATGTCCACACTCATCATTTCTTCCTCACGATGTCCACACTCATTTCTTCCTCACGATGACCACACATCATTTCTTCCTCCGATGTCCACACTCATCATTTCTTCCTCCGATGTCCACACTCATCATTTCTTCCTCACGATGTCCACACTCATCATTTCTTCCTCACGATGACCACCCATCATTTCATCAATCATATTTCTTCCTCACGATGACCACACTCATCATTTCTTCCTCACGATGACCACACTCATCATTTCTTTCTCAAGATGTCCACGGCCATCATTTCTTCCTCACGATGACCCCACTCATTTCTTCCTCACGATGTCCACACTCATCATTCCTTTCTTATGATGTCCACACCCATCTTTTCTTTCTCATGGTGTCCACACCCAATTTTCCACACTCACGATCAACCCGCTCATTTGTACATTGTCATGATGGCTTTATCCATCATTTCTTTCTCATGATGTTCGCATCCATCAGTTCTTTCTCATGATGGCTACACATATCATTGCTTTCTCATGATGGCTACACATATCATTGCTTTCTCATGATGGCTACACATATCATTGCTTTTAGATGGCTAACACATTCTTCATGATGGCTACACATATCATTGCTTTCTCATGATGCCTACACTCATTCCTTTCTCGTAATGTCCACACCCAATTTCCACACCCATGATCTAGTCACTCTTGTTTCCCTTATGATGTCATCATCATCTTTCCTTTCACATGATGTTCACACTCATATAAGACGTATGATATCCGTACACTCCTTGCAACCAGTTACAAAATCCGTGATGTGTAGAATATCCATGCGCACGTGGCATCATGTTACTTTCGCCTTAAGATGTTACTTTTGCCACAAAGTGTAGGATACGCAGTCCACACCCGGCACTGTTACTTTCTCCATGAAATGTAGAATACCCGGTGCACGCCTGGCATTACTTTCTCTGTAAGATATCAAATACTCGATGCCACTAATGACACTATGTTACTTTCGCCGTAAAGTGTCAATACTCGCTGCACGCCTGACACATACGTTACTTTCGCTGTAAAGTGTGCATACTCGGTGCACGCCTGACATGTACTTTCGCTGTATAGTGAGGATACCCGGTGCGCGCATGACGCTACGATAATTTCGCCGTAAAGTGCAGGATACCCGCTGCACGCCTGGCATTGTTACTTTCGCCGTGAAGTGTAGGATACCCGATGCACGCCTCGCATTGTTACTTTTTTTCTGTAACAGCCACCAGCATCATGTCTTCTCTGATGTTGTAGGCAACCAAAACGTGACGGCATCTGTTTTCTCCGTCAGCTTGGAACCTTGGAATACCTTGAGAAATAAACCCCAGATCAGCTGTCTGTGATGTTGATTCAGTCACTGTCATTAAATTTTTGTTGTCGTCCAGCAGAAGCGAAGCAATTTCAAGGCTGTCTCCACGTAAAGGACAGAAAGTTCTGTCGGGCGCGCGCGCGCGTACATATACATAGTCATGTAAGTCAATGCATGTTATACAAGGTGGGCGATTGGCATCTTAGGATACATAACATTAAGCCATGCTGAGTACGTCTTGCCATTTGATAAATATGAATTTCTGTATTGGACTGAAGACTGTTTGTCTCTCCCTTTGTTTTTTGGGTTTGTGTGGTTTGAACAGCGGTTTTGGTTATTTTTTTTCCAGTCTGCTTCCATATTCTTCTTTCTCTTTACTTATCGGTGGATGTAATGCACTGAAACTAGTGCTCCGTGAGGTCATCAGGGTCATATATCGTGACAGTCATAGCACACAGAAATAAAGAAAATGTTTCTTTGATAACTCTTAACAGTAATCGTTTAAATCGGATAGGTAGCTTGTGAGCGCTTCACACACACACCACACCACACCACCACCACCACACACACACACACACACACACACACGCGCGCGCGCGCGCACATACGCAGCACCACACGCAACACAACAAACAATCTCGCACGCCGCACACACACCACACACACACCACACACACACACACACACAAACAACACACGCTTACACGCACACACACACACACACACACA
>CM065719.1:55264445-55284445 GCA_033310375.1 Conus canariensis | reverse complement strand
CACTTCTTGCATGACATTTTTTTCTTAAAGTTCCGTTTAGATCCTGTACTGTAGGTTAACAAACAGGCTAACATGTCAGTGACCCCTGATTCACCGCGTTTCATTCTTGGAGGTAGTCAACGCCGTACACTTTTATTTTCTTTTACACTGACCAAGTTTCTGCACCTGGTTCAGTTAGCCTTTGTTTCTGAGTTCTCTAGGCTTTGTGCTGTTCACTCTTTCTGATAACCAAGGTGCAGCTTAAAGTTATGTCGTTGCCGTTCGTTCATGCTCTGAAACTCCTTTCCTCCTCCGGATCATCATTCATCAGTTTCACTTTGTCTTCTCCTCAGATCCATCAATCTTCTTTCTCCTTTTCTTCACTCGTTCATCATTCATCCTTCTCACGTTCCCCTTTCCGTCTCTCAGCTATCATTCTCGTGTTCTCTTTTTTTCCATCATGTTCTGCCCTCGTCCTACACTCGGCACTTTTATGTTCTCATCGTGTCAACCATTCATTGTTAACGCAGTCCCCTCTTCTCATTCCGACTCGTTCTGTGCTGATTGTGCCCACTGTTGCTCTGTTGCTGTCCTGTGTTCATGACGACCATCATTCTGTGCTGATTGTGCCCACTGTTGCTCTGTTGCTGTTCTGTTTCCATTACGACCATCATTCTGTGCTGTTGTGCCCACTATTGCTCTGTTGCTGTCCTGTTTCATTACGACCATCATTCTGTGCTGGTTGTGGCCACTATTGCTCTGTTGCTGTCCTGTTTCCATTACGACCATCATTCTGTGCTGGTTGTGGCCACTATTGCTCTGTTGCTGTCCTGTTTCCATTACGACCATCATTCTGTGCTGGTTGTGCCCACTATTGCTCTGTTGCTGTCCTGTTTCCATTACGACCATCATTATGTGCTGGTTGTGCCCACTATTGCTCTGTTGCTGTCCTGTGTTCATTACGACCATCATCCTCACGCTCTTCTTTCCTTCGCTTTCCTCATCCGTCGTTCGTTCATCGCACCATCCTTCCATCCGTTATTGATCTTTCCTGGTCAGTCCAACATCCATCATTCTTTCAGTTTTTCCATTACCCCGTCCAGCATTCACCATTCTCACGTCTCGCCCCCCCCCCCCCCCCCCCCGCCAAGTCCCCCATTCATCATTCTTGCCTTTTTCCCCAGCCCAACATTCCTCATTTTCACGTTTCCCTCCAGTTCAACGTTTGTTGTTCTCACCTTTTGCCACAGTCCAACAATGGCCAGTCTCATGTGCCCCCGAGTCCAATATTCATCATTTCAATCCCCTCTCCTTCCCCCTGCCTGCACACACACACACACACACACACACACACACACACGCACATACACACACACACACGCGCGCGCGCGCGCGCGCGCGCGCGCACGCGCAGCGCACGCACACACACACACACACACTCCGGTCCAACATTCACCATTCGCATGCTTTACCATACTCCATCATTCATCCTTCTCACCTCTCCGCACACTCCAGTTTTCATACATTATTTATCATTCTCACTGTCTTCTTTTCACCTCTCGTTCATGTATGCCGTTTTTTGTTGTTGTTTTCGTCCCTCCCCGCATTCATGATTCTGACGCTTTAATCGTCTCGATCACTACCTGTCTCGTGTCCTCCTGTCGTCCATCCTTCTGTCATTTTCACGTTTGCCAATTTCTTCCAGTCGGGGCCGTATGCGCCATCGTCAGCTTCTTGCCTTCACATCCGAACTGCCCTTCATTACTCTCAGGTTAACTGCCCTTCATTACTCTCAGGTTAACTGCCCTTCATTACTCTCAGAGTTCATAGCCTTCATTACTCTCAGTTAACTGCCCTTCATTACTCTCAGGTTAACTGCCCTTCGTTACTCTCAGGTTAACTGCCCTTCGTTACTCTCAGGTTAACTGCCCTTCGTTACTCTCAGGTTAACTGCCCTTCGTTACTCTCAGGTTAACTGCCCTTCGTTACTCTCAGGTGAGTCTTCCATTTCTTTTTCATCATTTTCACGTTCTTCTCCCACCTCTCTTTCATCATTCCCGCGTTCTGCTTTTCTCCTGTCTTTCACCAGTCTTCCTTCCGTTTTTCTCTCCGTCTTTGACTCGCCCCTGTTCCTTCCCCTGTTGCCCCTCTTTCGTCATTCTCACGCTGTTTTCCATTTCGTTCATAATTACCTTGTTTTAGACGAGTCGATCATTCACCATATTCTTGTTCTTGTCAGTCAGTCATCATCTTCACGGTTTCTTGTTCTCATTGTCTGTTATTCATATTCCTTACTTCATTCATTCCTTCGCCCTACTTACGTTCTCCTGTTCTTGTCCTTTTCTAAATCATTCCTACCGTCAACGTCTTCTCATTCTTCTAATCCCGTCTGTCATTCGCTGCTTCTAGTCCTATCCAGTACCGAAATTTCTCACGTTCTTCCCCGTCCGTTATTAATTATTTCCAGGTTCTTCTCTATTCAGTTCGTCCATTTTTGCGGTGTTTTTTTTTTTTTTTTTATCTCGTCACTACGTCCATCATTCTAGTTATCACTTCATTTATTTCTTCCTTTACTTAATTTTTCTGACAATATCTTTTATGTTGTCCATCGACCTGACGCTCTTTTCTCTCTTCCTTTCTTCTTGTCCCGTCCCCTGTTCATCGTTTCCACCTTTTCTTCTTTTCACCTCGTGAAAAATGTATTGCTCTCTCGTTTTCTTCCCCCCCCCCCCCCCCCCCCCCAGTTTTGTCCATCCTGATTATTCTCACGCTGTTCTGCTTTCAGGTCATCTATCATTCTCATGCTGCTCTCCCCTTTTCCCTCTGCTGTACCCTTCCCTCGTCCATCTCATGCTACTGTTGTGTCATTTTCACAGTGTCCTCTTCGCCTCTCCTTCATGGATGTGATGTCATCTCATCCCACTCCACATTTACAATTAGTTTTTATTCATCAGTCACTATTTTCCTGTCATATTTCCTTCACTGTTCTTACCTTCCGCTTTTATCCTGTCTACTATACGTTCTTATCATGTCGTCCAAACTATTTTTCATCATTCAATCGTTTCTCCCATTCCTCTTTCAACCTCCTCTCCTTTTCCCCCGTCATTTATTACTCATTTTCCCTTTTCTTGTCATTCCCACATTGTCCTCACGTCCCGTTCATCATTCTCAAGCCCTAGGGTCCCCAGTCGTCCATTGTGTTCACTTTCTCCTCCAGTCAGTCAGTCATTATTTTCACGTTCCTCTGACATCGGTCATTCATCGCTTTCAGTTCTTCTCCGGTCAGTCATTCATCGTTTTCAAGTTCTTCCAAGCCAGTCATACGTTGTTTTCAGGTTCTACTCCAATCGGTCATTCATCATTTTCATGTTCTTCAGTTAGTCACTTATTATTTTAACACTTTCTCCTGTCACTCATTCATCCTTTTCACGTTCTTCTCCGATTAGTCGTTCATCGTTTCCTCATTCTTCTCCCGCCAGTCATTCATCATTTTCATGTTCTTCTGTCGTCAATCATTCGTCATTTGCAGTCTCACTTTCCGTCACTTATTTATCGTTTTCACGTTCTCCCTTTTGCCATTCATCATGTTCACGTTAAATCTGAGCAGCAGAGTTGTTGCTAAAGTCGAATATGTATTACTTTGTGATGTTCGTCATTCAGAAATATCTAAATCCAAAAAATAATGCGCACAGCGTGTCGAAAAAAAAGAATTAAGAATAATTATCAACTCCCACTGTATCCTGTTAAATTAGGAAGCAATTTTCTCATAAGAACTTTTGACAAAGCACATGCGTTTGTAAGGCATTCTCCAACAATTCTTCTGATGTCAAAAGTTGAAGAGAGAAACACGAAACTATATGTTTATTAAACACTTAGTTCTTCTATTACATACAAAGGTTTTAAAGAGCAGTTGTCTTTCTTTTCGCATGAAAGTATTGTTGGTATTTTATTTGTTGTTAAAAATTACCAGAAAATCGTTTTTAAAAGCCTAGAAAAAACAAAATATAGTCTGAGTACATCCTGTCGGTTAAAGAAAAGGTTGATGCATATAATAAGCGCGAAGAAAAAAAGGTTAGCAATTTTTTTTTTCATGAAGTTCAATCAATTCAAAATCACGGTGCAAGACTCGAGAAAAGAGCAGGTGCCAGTGACCTGCTTAACACTGTTCTGGCTCCCGCGCGCGTGCGTGCGTGCGTGTGAAATGTCTTTGTGCGCGCACGCATGTTTTTATATGTATATGTGTGCGTGCTCGCGCGATTGGTTGTATATGTGTGTGTGTGTGTGCGCGCATGTGTATTCGTGTGCTTATGTATTGCGCGCAAAAACAGACACTAATACTCTCTCAGCGCGCGTCGCGCGCGCGCGTGTGTGCGCGCGTGTGTGTGTGTGTGTGTGTGTGAGAGAGAGAGAGCGCATGCGCTTTCGCATATGGATGTGTCCATGTTACACAATGGTGTTTTTGCGCGTACGTCTGCCTCCCTGCCTGCCTGCGTGTGAGTGTGTATGTATAGCCTTGCGTGTGAACGTAGCTATGTATGTCTGTGTGTGATGTATGCATGGATAGGATCTATCATTTATACGCACGCGTATATGTATTGGATCTATTTGTATCACACGTAGAACCAGTCGAGGTTTAAACATTCATTTTCCAAGAAATTTGAAACAGTTGGTCTCTCTCTCTCTCTCTCTCTCTCTCTCTCTCTCTCTCTCTCTCTCTCTCTCTCTCTCTCTCTCTCACTCACACACATATACACCATACACCCATACACATAGAATTGCAACAACTGTTTTTTTCTTCCACACCCCTCCCCCAAACCCCGCCCACCCCACGGGATGTTTTTAGACGAGTTTGTTTTTCAATCCTTTATGTTCTTTTCATTTTTTGGTACGCTATTTGTGACCTTGTTTTTGTTCGTTTTTACTTTTTATTCTCTTTTGCTTCCTTCCTTTCTTTCGTTCGTTCGTTTTTTGTTTATGTATTTTGTTTTCGTGCTTTTTTTTTTCGGTCGGTCCATTGCTATCGTTCAGTCATTCGTTCGGTCGGTCGTTCAAACATTTGTCCGTTCAGTCGGTCGTTCAGTCATTCGTTCGTAAGTTTGTATAGTGGGTCGCTCGATCAGCGATTCATTCGGTCAGTCGTCGTTCGGTCATTCAGTCGGTCGTTCGGTCAATGATTCGGTCGTTCAGTAACTCGGTCGGTCGCTCGGTCAGTCATTTATTCGGTCAGCAGGTCGTTCATTCGGTCGGAAAGACGGTCGTTCGGTCGGTCAAGACGGTCGTTCAGTCATTCGTTGTCAGTCAGTAGGTCGTTCAGACTTTCATTTGTGCGGTCGGTCAGTTCTGTCATTCGTTAGTGTATTTGTTCGATCGGTCGCTCGTTCAGTCATTTGTCAATCTCGGTTAGTCGGTAGTTTAGTCGGCCGTCGAGTCATTCAGTCGGTCGCTCGATCGGTCATTCAGTCGGTCATTCAGTTATTCTTTCGGTCAGTCGGTCGTACAGTCATCGATCCAATCAGTCCGTCGTTCAGTTATTCATTCATTCAGCCATGTCATTCATTCAGTCGGTCAACTGGTCGTTGAGACGATCGTTCGTTCAGTCGGTCGGTCGTAAATTTGGTCGGTCGATCGTTCGTTTAGTCATTCGTGGTCAGTCGGTCGTTTAGACATTTATTCATTCAATCGGTCGGTTGTTTAGTCATTCGCCCGTGCACTTGTTCGGGCAGTCACTCATCCATTCGTTCAGTTGGACAATCGGTCGTTTAGTCATTCGTTCGTGCATTCATGCGTTCAGTCGGTCGTTTAGTCATTCATTCAGTCGTCGGTCGGTCGTTTAGCCATTCATTCGTCCAGCGGTCATTCAGTCGTTGAATCGGTCGTTCCATCATTCATTCGTTCACTCGGTCGTTCAGTCATCGATTCAGTCAGCTGGTCGGTCGTTCATTCGTTCGTTCAGTCGGTCGTTAAGTCATTCATTCGGTCACTCGGTCGTTCAGTTATTCAGTCTGTCAGCTGGTCGTCAATTGGTCAGTCGGTCATTCAGATACTCATTTGTTTAGTTGGTCAGTCAGTCGCTCGTTCAGTCATTCATTCACCCAGTCGGTCGTTCAGTCATGGATTCGTTCAGTTGGTCAATAGGCCATTCAGTCGTACATTCGGTCAGTTGGTCATTTAGTCATTGATTCATTCAGTCGGTCATTCGTTCATAAACTTGTTTGGTCGGTCGCTCGTTCCGTTAATCGTCAATCGGTCAGTCGGTCATTCAGTCACTCATTCGTTTAGTCATATTCGTTCAGTCGGTCGTTCAGTACTTGATTCATTCAGTCGGTCAGTCGCACGTTCTGTCATATGTTCGTTCAATCGCCGAGCCAACGGTAAGGCACAGATGCAGGGCGTGACATAGGTGAGGGTACACGGGCGGGGCGGGGAAGCTGGTCGTGACAAGAATAGGCGCACGTGGAAGGAGGTGGGGGTGTGGTGAAGCGAATACAGAATACAGAATATGACGTGTGGGGGTAATATGTGGGACGCTGTTGCAGAGTATGCCATGGGTACGGGGTGGTGGATGCAGCATACAATATGGTTGCTAGCTAGTATAAAGGACGGGGATACAGCATTTGACATAGGTGGGGATACGGCGGTCGCGGTTGCTAGTCGTGACATGGGTGGACATGGAGGGGTAAGAGGGGACATGGAGGGGTAAGAGGAGACATGGAGGGGTAAGACGGGATATGGAGGGGTAAGAGGGGACTGTAGGGGTAAGAAGTAAGAGGGGATATGAAGGGGTAAGACGGGATATGGAGGGGTAACAGGGGACTGGGAGGGAACTGTAAGGGTAAGAGGTGAGAGGCGACATTGAGGGATAAGAGGGGACTGTAGGGGTAAGAGGGGACATGGAGGGGTAAGAGGGGAAAAGGAGTGGTAAGAGGGGACTGTAGGGGTAAGAGGGGACATGGAGAGGTAAGACAGGACTGTTGGGTTAAATGCGGATATGGAGGGGTAAGAGGGGACATGTAGGGGTAAGAAGGGCAGGGATGGATAAAAGGGGACTGTAAGGGTAAGAGGGGACATGGAGCGGTAAGAGGGGACATGGAGGTGTAAGAGGGGACATGGAGCGGTAAGAGGGGACATGGAGGTGTAAGAGGGGACTGTAGGGGTAAGAGGGGACATGGAGGTGTAAGAGGGGACTGTAGGGGTAAGAGGGGACATGGAGGTGTAAGAGGGGACTGTAGGGGTAAGAGGGGACATGGTGGGGTAAGAGGGGACTGTAGGGGTAAGAGGGGACATGGAGCGGTAAGAGGGGACTGTAGGGGTAAGAGGGGACTGTAGGGGTAAGAGGGGACATGGAGGTGTAAGAGGGGACTGTAGGGGTAAGAGGGGACATGGTGGGGTAAGAGGGGACTGTAGGGGTAAGAGGGGACATGGAGCGGTAAGAGGGGACATGGAGCGGTAAGAGGGGACATGGTGGGGTAAGAGGGGACTGTAGGGGTAAGAGGGGACTGTAGGGGTAAGAGAGGACATGGTGGGGTAAGAAGGGACTGTAGGGGTAAGAGGGGACTGTAGGGGTAAGAGGGGACATGGTGGGGTAAGAGGGGACATGGTGGGGTAAGAGAGGACATGGTGGGGTAAGAGGGGACTGTAGGGGTAAGAGGGGACATGGTGGGTTAAGAAGGGACTGTAGGGGTAAGAGAGGACATGGTGGGGTAAGAGGGGACTGTAGGGGTAAGTGGGGACATGGTGGGGTAAGAGGGGACTGTAGGGGTAAGAGGGGACATGGAGCGGTAAGAGGGGACTGTAGGGGTAAGAGGGGACATGGTGGGGTAAGAGGGGACTGTAGGGGTAAGAGGACATGGTGGGGTAAGAGGGGACTGTAGGGGTAAGAGTGGACATGGTGGGGTAAGAGGGGACATGGTGGGGTAAGAGGGGACTGTAGGGGTAAGAGGGGACTGTAGGGGTAAGAGGGGACATGGTGGGGTAAGAAGGGTCTGTAGGGGTAAGAGAGGATATGGAGCGGTAAGAGGGGACATGGTGGGGTAAGAGGGGACATGGAGCGGTAAGAGGGGACATGGTGGGGTAAGAGGGGACTGTAGGGGTAAGAGGGGACTGTAGGGTTGAGGGGACATGGTGGGGTAAGAGGGGACTGTAGGGGTAAGAGGGGACTGTAGGGGTAAGAGGGGACATGGTGGGGTAAGAGGGGACTGTAGGGGTAAGAGAGGACATGGTGGGGTAAGAAGGGACTGTAGGGTAAGAGGGGACTGTAGGGGTAAGAGCGGTAAGAGGGGACTGTAGAGTTAAGAGGGGACTATAGGGGTATGAGGGGACATGAAGGGGACATGGAGGGGTAAGAGGGGACATGGGGGGGGGTAAGAGGGGAGATGGGGGGGTAAGAGGGGAGATGGAGGGGTAAGAGGGGAGATGGAGGGTAAGAGGGGACATGCAGGGTTAAGAGGGGACATGGAAGGGTAAGAAAGGGCATACAGGGGTAACAGGGGACATGGGGCGGTGAGATGGGACAGGGAGGTGCAAGATGGGACAGGGAGGGGCAAGAGGGGACAGGGAGGGGCAAGAGGGGACATGGAGGGGTAAGAGGGGACATGGAGGGGCAAGAGGGGACATGGAGGAGCTGGAGGGGTAACGGGTGACATGGAGGAGCAAGAGGGGACTGGAGGGGTAACGGGTGACATGGAGGGGCAAGAGGGGACATGGAGGGGCAAGAGGGGACATGGAGGAGCAAGAGGGGACATGGAGGGGCAAGAGGGGACATGGAGGAGCAAGAGGGGTCATGGAGGAGCGAGATGGGACATGGAAGGGTAAGAGGGGACATGGAGGAGCAAGAGGGGACATTGAGGGGTAAAGAACATGGAGCGGTAAGAGGGGTCATGGAGGAGTGAGATGGGACATGGAAGGGTAAGAGGGGACATGGAGGGGTAAGAGGGTGGGGTGACGGGGAGGAGGTGTGGATGCAGAGATTAACATGGGCGGGGGTACAGGAAGCACAGATTTCAGGGCTTAACATGGATGGGGGAACGGGAGGGGGGGGGGCGATTACGATGCAGGGGGTAACATGTGTGGGGGTGTGGATGCAGAGAGTAATATGGGACAGACCATGACATGGATGGGGATGGGGTGGGGGGGGGGCGATTAAGATGCAGGGCATAACATGGGTGGGGGTGCAGGGGGTGTGGATGCAGACAGTAACGTGGGCGGAGTACAGGGAGCACGGATGTAGAATTCAAGATGTAACATGAGTAGGAATATAGAGAGCGTGGATTTCTGCGCCTGACCTGAGTGGGGGATAAAGGAGGGGGGGGGGGGGGTGAGGTGCGTATTTCAGGGTGGAAGATGGGTCTGGGTACGGGATGCGCGGAGTTTAGAGTATGATATAGGTGGAGGTAGGGGAGGGAAGGTGTGACATGGGTGGACATACAGGGTGCACAGATTTCAGGGCCCAGATGCATTGCGTGCTGTTGCGGGCGTACTGGGGCAGAGAAGGCAAGGAAGAAAGACGAGACGTGGGCGTTTCATTGGGGCGGATGAAGTGCGTGATAAATGGGACATGGGTGTGCATATTTGGGAGGAGACGCGTATGAAGAGCGTGAGTGGTGGGCATAATGGGGCGGGGGGGGGGGGGCGATGAAAGACGTGACATGGATGGGTGTATTGGTGCAAAGGGGACTCGTATCAAAGGCGTATTGGGGCAGAGGGAGCGCAGCTGAAGGGCGTGACGTGGTCGGTGTATTGGGGCAGAAGGGGCGTGGATAAAGAACATGGCGTGGGCAGGCGTATCGGGGCAAATGTGCTGCAGATACAGGGCTGACATGAGTGGGCGTGTTGGTTCAGAGGGCCGAGGATGAAGGGCATGAAAAGGACGTGCGTATTGGAGCAGAGGGGCGAGGATAAAGGGTGTGACATGGGTGGGAGTATTAGGGCAGAGGGGTCGCAGATGAAAAGCGCGACGTGATGGGAATTTTGGGCAGAAAGGTCTCGGATGAAGGGCGTGACGTGGTTGTCTCATTGAGGCAGAGGGGGCGCGGATGAAGGGCGTGACGTGGGTGTCTTATTGGTGAGGGGCGGATGAAGGGTGTGACATGGGGGTGTTTTATCATAAGGAAGGTGGCGCGTGTGCAGGTCAGAGGGTGATGAAGAAGGCGTGAAATGGGTGTATTGGGGCAGAGGGGCGAATGAAGGGCGTGTCCTGTGGGTGTGTTTGGGCAAAGGTGGCGTAGATGGACATGTGGGTGTTTTATTGGAGCAGGTGTGCGCAAATGCAAGGCATGACATGGGTGGGTGTATTGGGGCAGAGGGGACACAGGTGAAGTGCGTGACATGGGTGGGTGTATTGGGGCAGAGTGGACGCAGATGAAGAACGTATTTGGGCAGAGGGGACGCAGATGAAGTGCGTGACATGGGTGGGTGTATTGGGGCTAAGGGGATGCGGATGAAGGGTATATTTGGACAGAGGGGTCGCAGATGAAGAACATAGCGTTGGTAGGTGTATTAGGGCAGATGTGATGAAGATACAGGGCGTGACATGAGTGGGCGTATTGGAACAGAGGGGCGAGGATGAAGGGCATGAAAAGGAAGGGCGTTTTGGGGTTGGGGGTGAGGATAAAGGATGGGATGTGCGTGGGCGTACTAAAGCAGAGGGGTCGCGGAGGGGCAGAAAGGTCTCGGATGAAGGACGTGACGTGGGTGTTTTACTAAGACAGAGGGGGTGTGGATGAAGGGCGACATGGGTGTCTTACTAGTAAGGGGAGTAAGGACAGATGAAAGGCGTGACATGGGTGTTTTATTATGGGTGGTGTGTGTGTGTAGGGCAGATGGCGAGGATGAAGGGCGTGAAATGGTGGTATTGGGGCAGAGGGTGCATGGACGGATGAAGGACGTAACGTGGGTGACCGTATTGTAACAGACAGAGCGCGGATGAAGGGCGTGACATGGGGCACGTGTGTAGGGCAGAGGGCGAGGATGAAAGGTGTGAAGTGGATGGGCGTAGTGGGACAGAGAAGAGAGGAGAAAGGGCGTGACAAGGTGGACACATTGGGGCAGAGGATGTGTGGATGAAAGGCGTGACATGGGGGGTGTTTTATCACAGGAAAGGGGCACGTGTGTAGGGTAGAGGGCGAGAATGAAGGGCGCGAAATGGATTGGCGTATTGGGGCAGAAGGGCGAGGATGAAGGGCGCGAAATGGATGGGCGTATTGGGGCAGAAGGGCGAGGATGAAGGACGTGAAGTGGGTGGGCGTATTGGGGCAGACGGGGCGCAGATGAAGGGCGTGACATGGGCGTGGATGAAGGACATGATGTGGGTGTTTTATTGGGGCAGAGGTGCGCAAATGCAAGGCATGACATGGTGGGTGTATTGGGGCAGAGGGGATGCGGATGAAGGGCATGAGATGGTGGACGTAATGGGGCAGAGGGTGCGCGGATGACAGACGTGACATGAGTGGGTATATTGGGGCAGAGGGCACGTGGATGAAGGGCATGTTGGGGCAGAAGGGGCGCAGATGAAAGGCGTGTTGTGGGTGTATTGGGGCAGAAGGGTTTGGATGAAGGGCATGATATGGTCGGCGTATTGGGGTAGAGGGGGTGGGGATGAAAGGTATGACATGGGTGTTTTACTGGGGCAGTGGGGGGTGCAGATTCGAGGCGTGATATGGGTAGGCGAACTGGAGGGGCTACGGGTGCACATGGGTAGGTGTGATGGGGAGGAGGGAGCGTGTAGGATGAGCTTGAAATGGGTGGGTGTATGGGGGGGGGGGAGGGAGAGGGAAACACGGATGCATGTGACAAAGATGGGCGGGGAGGGGAGGGAGGAAAGGCATAGACACAGGATGCGACTTGTATGGGCATACGTGGAAGGAGGATGGGAAGGAGTGACTGCAGGGTATGCTGTAGGCACGGCGTCATGGATACAGGGTGTAGCTTGGATGGGGGTAAGGGATCGCGGATGCAGGGTGCGACATGGGATGGAGGGCGTGGATTCTGGGTATGGCATGGATGGGAGAGCAGGGAGCATAGATGCAGGGTGTGACACTGGTGGGAGTACAGGGAATGCAGAAGTCTTCCGAGGCAGTGCAGGTGGAAAGCGTTCAGTCTGCGTTCTTGCCGTAGAGAAGAGTGCTCAGCACGCAGGCTTGACGCTCAGCACAGCGTCCATAGAGAGGTTGCTGGAGATGGTGGATCCCAGGTAAGTGAAGTGCTTGCCGATGGAGATGCGGGGAGCGCTGCTGACGACTTGGCTCATGGTGTTTGTCTTCTTCAGGCTAATTGTGAGGCCGAACTCAGTACAGCCATCAGCGATTGATTGTGAAGGGGTCTGAAGATGAACCTCCTTACTGAACAGTGCCATTCATGTTGTCATGGAAGGACGTGATCACATTTAGGAGCTTGGGGAGACATACAATCCGGTGTAGCAGGGCAAAGAGGCCTGACCTACTAACCAAGTCGAGCACCTTGGTCAGGTCGATGAAGGCGATAAACACGAGTCGTCTCTTCTCGCGGCACTTCTCTTGTAGCTGCCTCAAGGAGACTTCATGTTGACCTCGCAGCTCTGAAGTCGCACCGTGTCTCTGGGTACACTCGCTCAGCGAGCAAGAGCAGGCTTTTGTTTACGGCGCGGCGAGGACGTGCTGAGGAGGGAGAGTTATTGCAATCCAAGCGGCCCACTTTGTTCTTGGATAGCGATCACATGAAGACACAAAGTAATCGTTTACGAAATGTACGTGAAACAGCTTCACTTGTCGCCGTTACACACACCATTTAACATACATTATCTCAAAGTGCACCACATGTTCAAAAAATATGTTCCATATGCGTTCAACACTTTGTCCTCAGAACATCAGGTAATTGTTGCGCATTTGCTCTTCTTAAAACAAGAACATATCGTATCATTATCACTACACTCAGGAAAAAACATTTGCTTTTCTGGCATAAAAATCACCACTCATCAGTAACGAAAAGTTTTCTGTAAATACAAAATGATCAGTGAAACAATCTTCTAACTGGCTTATTCCGTTTTCCACATCAAATACGGCATAATATGGTGAGTATTCTGGAGGAACGTACGTACAAATATACAGAACATTTTTAGAAAACTATGTTTTGTCAAGCACAGAAAGTAAAGAATTACTGTTACCCATGTCGAGTTGCTTCACCTTTGGAACAAGGCTATTTTTAATCAAACACATTACCCCCTGAACAGCTTCCCTTCTGCGAGAATTTGACGGCAGGCTGAATGAACGATGAGGGTACAGGACATGACATGAGTAGGGGAACAGAAAACGAAGATTCAAGGCCTGACATTTAGGTGTATGTGGTTATCGAAGCAGGGTGTGACATGGGTGGGCGTACATGGGAAGAGGGTCACAGATGAAGGTCGTGACATTGTGGGCGTATTGGGGCAGAGGGGGCGCAGATGAAGGGCGTGACACTGTGGGCGTATTGGGGCAGAGGGGGCGCAGATGAAGGGCGTATTGGGGCAGAGGGGGCGCAGATGAAGGGCGCGACGTTGTGGGCGTATTGGGGCCGCAGATAAAGGGCGTGACATTGTGGGCGCAGAGGGGGCTCAGATGAAGGCGTGACATTGTGGGCGTATTGGAGCAGAGGGGGCGCAGATGGTGGGCGTATTGGGGAAGAGGGGGCGCAGATGAAGGGCGTGACATTGTGGGCGTATTGAGGCAGAGGGGGCGCAGATGAAGGGCGTAATGTGGTAGGTGTATAACGGTCGAGGAGAGGGGGATGAAGGGCATGACATGGTGGGCGTTTTGGGGCTGAGGGAATGGGGATGAAGGGCATGACTTGGGTGTTTTATTGGAGACTCAGATGCAGGGCGTGACATGGTTTGGCGATCTGGAAGGGGAGGGGGGGGGGGGGGTCGTGGATCCACCTGGGTCGGCGTAATGGGGAGGAGGGAGCATGTAGGCTAGGCGTGACATGAGTGGATGGGTAAGGGGAGGAAGGGCGTGATGTGGTCAGCGTACTGGGATAGAGGGGGCGCAGGTAAAGGGCATGTCGTGGGTTGGCGCATTGAGACAGAAAGGGTGTGGATGAAGAGTGTGACATGGTGGACGTATTGGGCAGACGGGGCGCAGATGAAAGGCGTGACGTAGGAAGGGGGCAGGGAGAAGTAATAGATGGGCATAAAGAAGGGAGCAAGGAGCATGGATGCAGATGGGTGGGCGTAATGGGGGGGCGTGCGTGACACGGGTAGGCATATTGGGGCAGAGGGGGTGCGGATAAAGGTCGTGATTTGGTGAGCGTACTGGGGGAAAAGGGGACGCCGATGAAGGGCGTGACGTGGGTGGAAGTATCGGGGCAGAGGGGGCGAATGAAGGGCGTGTCATAGTGGGCGGATGGGGCGCAGATGAAGAGCGTGACGTGGGTGCTTTATAGGGCCAGAGGGGTGAGGATAAAGGGCGTGACATGGTGGGCGTATTGGGGCAGAGGGGACGCGGATGAAGGAGGTGACATGGTAAGTCAGAAAAGGAACGGAATCTAGATAAATGATGGGACGAGAAGCAAGCAACAGAAAAATAGGTTCTAACGGTAGGAGAATAAAGGAAACGATATGAAAATAAGAAAAAGAAGTGACGAGTATATAAAAGATGTCAGGAGTTCGAAAGGCTGAGGAGAAGTACAAAATGGTAGGGGACAAAATACAAGATTGGGAAAACTTGGAAAAGGTAGGGGTATTTAGAAAATTATAGGAAAAGGCAAGAAAAACAGGAAAAGGTTGGGGAAGTAAGAAAACGCTGCGAAAGCTAGAAAAGGCATGGGGAAATCGTAAGAAAATGCGGGGAAAGTAGGAAAAGATAAGGGAAAGTAATGAAAGGTAGTGGAAGTAGGAAAAGGTAGTGGAAAGTTGTAAAAGGTAGTGGAAAGTTGTAAAAGGTAGTGGAAGTAGGAAAAGGTAGGAACCATGGAAAACGTAGAGAAAGTAAGAAACTGCAGGGAAAGCAGCCAATGACAGGGGCAAGGAGTAAGAAAATGCAGAGAACGTAGGAAAAGGTAGGGGAAATTTGTAAAAGATAGCGGAGAGCAGGAAAAGGTTGGAGAATGTAGGAGAAGATGGGGAAAGAGGGACAAGATAGAGCAAGTGAAAAAAACAAAGGGAAAGTGAGGAAAATAGGAAAGGGGAGACAAAGAGAGAAAAATTATGGAAGTAAGAAAAGGTTGGGAAACAAAAGGAAGGTAGTGAAGCAGAAAAGAAATAGGATAAGGAAGGGAAAATAGCAAAAAGGTAGGGAAAGTAGAGTAGGATAGATACGGAGAGTAGGAAAAAAGAAGATGTAGGGGAAGTAGGAAAAGGTGTTGGAATCAGAGAATAGTAGGAAAAGTCGGAAACAGTTCAGAAAGTAGAAAACGGCAAAAAAAAAAAAAAAAAAAAGTTAGGGAAAGTGGAAATTTGTGGGCAGGGCAAGAAAAGGTAAAGAAAGTAGAAAATGGTATGAAAGGGTAGGCGGGAAAGGACAGAAAAGAAGAAAATGGTGGTTGAAAGAAGGGGCAAATGTAGCACAATTGTTAGATTATGGCAAAAACGAGGAATAGTAAGAATAGCAGAGAAATCCTCCAAGGTTTGAAAAATGAGGGGAAAATTGAACAAAAATACTGGAAAAGGCAGGAAAACATAGGGAGTATGAAAAAGAAGAAAAAAATACTGTAAAAATGGAAAACTGAGCAAAAGGTTTTAGTGTGAAAAGGAAAGCATAGGCAAGTTTAAAAAAGGGAATAAGGGAGGTGGGGGGGGGGGGGGGGGACTAAAAGGTGAGAATATGTATGACGCTTAAGAAAGAATCTTGAAAACGGGGGGAAAACGTGAGACAGGGGGTGGAAAATGGGAAGAGATTGCGAAAGGGTAAGAAAAGATCGCAAAAACACGGACAGAAAATGGTCCGAACCAGAAAATGGAGGAACAATCGTTCAAACTGGGAACGTTTATGGGAAAGACATGGGAAAGATCGGTCCTGACGAGAAAAGGTAGGAAAAAGAATGGGGTGGGGAATAGCCAAGCCTAGGAAAAACTTCATATCAGGAAAAAGAAAGGGAAGAAACCCAAACGCTAAAGAGGCATGAAAAAAGAGAAAAAAAAAAACATCAATTCAGGGGAAGAGAATGGCACACTACGCCTCTGTTCGTCAAGGAGGAACGCAAGGGTCAGGGTATGAAATGAAGAATATTTTTTCTCCTATGACCTCGGATTCAGTTTCCTCTTGATATTCAAAATAGAGAGACAGAGAGAGCGAGCTTACTGTCTGTGTGTGATTTCTTTGCGCAGTTTCTCATGTCATGTCCTTACCACTTTGCTTTTAAAAATATAATCATTGATCCACGATAAAAATCGCTGCCTTCCCTACGTCCGTACATCCATTCCCCTCTTTTCCTATTTCCTACACCAGTGCTGAATGCAGTTTTTTCAGTCTGCCTCATAGAAAAAAAGATTTTCATTGTTCAGTGTGGTTTTGCCTTTTTTTTTTTAAAACAAAATCTTTTATGTTCTTCCAGCTCTACTGTGAGAGACTTTACTTTGCAGCACATTTTCACCGTCATTATCCCGAATATATTTGCAATTCTTGTATCTTCCATGAAGTGACACAACATGGCTTGTTTTTCTTTGCAGTGACAATGTCCACCATGGACATGCGGTTCATTTGTTTTTCTTGGGAGCACTGATGTCTTGGGAGATCTGTAAGTCTCATGAGGCGATGGAATTTGTGGGCCGAATCAAGAGCAGCTGTCCCTGTCACACTGTGCTAAGACAAAGGTAAGAGATCTGCAATATCTCTCTGGCACTGCGTTTCTCATCGACTCGCTGCAACCATTTTAGACTGTCCAAGTCCACGATTAATGCCGTCTCGGTCTGTGGCAGTTGTCTCCCGGGTATTGGTGCTGACAGAGGAGGACTTCAGATCATATTTCACGTGTCCGTGAAGCAGTGTTCCGGCCTCCCAGTTGGTCTCTTTCCTCTCGATTGGTTTCAAATACTGAAGCCCTGGACATCAGTAGATACCTGTACAGAAATATATACATTTGATGAAAAATCCTGTTTACTCAATATTGTGTACCTGTCTTGCAGAGATTGTTGGATATTGCACTAGCTAAGATCTTTAATAAAATCAAAACATGACAGGTGTTATTCTAGTGGGGCGGGGCGTTGTGAGGCGAGGGGGAGGCATAAGGGGAAGTGAGGGAAGGGATGGGGGTGTTAAGAGAGGGCAGTTAGGGTACAAGGCGCGTGGTGATTAAGCTATAGAAGGAAAACCTCATAGCTTGGGGTAGGGAGAGAGGTTAAGGCGCAAGGGTGGATGGGGCAGAAAGGGAATGAAGAGGGGTGAGAGTTAATTCCGATCGAATATCTAATTTTATTTACAACCATAATTCATCGAGAATCCCTGCTTATCTGAATAAATGAAAGGATAAGGAGAGACAGAGTGTAGTGGTAGGAGGCAGACTCAAAGGACAGTGGAGCTGGGGATAGCAAGCTTCAGCAGAGGAAGTGGTTAACCTTGGCAACATCTTGATTTGTTCCGTCGCAACCCCAAGACGGCAATCCCTAGAAAGGTAAGGTAATGTTGCTTATAGCCAGCGACCGCGAAAGGACATATCAGGGCTGTCACCGCGTTTAAGTCGAATCGCAAGTCATTCATTCACACAATCCTTTAAAATACATCTTCTAATAACACCCGAAATGTTTTTTAAAATCTTTCCACTGTGAAATCTCAGATCAGATGAAAAATGTTAATCTCTTCCAAAATTCAAAGATCACATCAGGCGGAACATCTCTGAACAAGGTTTTCATGGAATCTGCTGTAAAATGTTTGTCTCACATGATGCAAGTCCCAACGTTGTAAAATAAGTTTCATTGTGTGTGGTACATGACATGGAATGCACAACGGAGCTTCTTCACTCTTTAAAGGCAATCAGTGTCAATTAGTCATGAGGCTGCCCTTGAGGGAGACAATGCACTGCTGTCATGTCACTTAGTAATGCTCAGTGGTTCTTGTTTTGATCCAACATACACAGGCCACCACCCATTAAGAATCCTGCGTACTACAATTGGTCACGGAGCGCGCGTGAGTATGTCGCCCCTTTAGAGGATGCCACCACATTGCCAAATACGTTCCCCATGAGCATGCCAATACACGTGACCTGGCTAAACTCACCGCGAACAATAGATGTTGAGAAGAATAGGAAACAAGGAGCCACGGGGGCAGGGCACACAGGGCACAAAATGTCAGCTTTTTGGCTGGTCGATGAGGATAGAAATGAGGATATGATGCTACGGAGTATGATTGGTCTCATTTGCATGGACAGGTTGGTTCTTTTTCCTTGGTCAAAATTTGAGCAACGTTCTAGAGACGCATCCATTTAGTAGATGAAATTCGTTTATTGGTTCGGGTCATCCCATTGAAACCTGAAGCAAAACTCGGATTTCATTAAGAGTTAGTCGGGACAGAAAAGTCTAGAAATAAATGGTTTTGATGGGGACCGCACAGCCTAAATATCTAATGCTAACCACTGCACCCACAGCAGCTAGTGATTAAACCCTTTATACGATCCGAGGTGAAAAGAAAATGTAAAATATACAGAGGCGCTAACTGTCAAAGTGCACGGGCACAGCCGATCCTCAAATTTACAGCTTGCTGGCATTATATACTCTACAGGAATGCAATGAGCACTTCGCACATGGGTAGTGTTTTATAGTCGAAATAAACAAACAAAGGAAATGTATGGCGTTTTATACGGAAAAAAAAAACAACAGCTGAATCCGTTCGTGTGAAGCAGATACACTCATCATGTTCAGTGTAACTATGAAGCAGGCAGACTAACAGTTTGCAATGTGAACACGACTGTTATACAATATGAAAAGCCAACAGACTAACAACTGAAACTATGTGCGACAGACATTCTCATCCGTACAGTTTGAGGCAGACAGACTTTACTATGTACAGTGCGAAAACAGACAAGATTCATTACAAGGTAAGTGTTAAAGCATCACAAAGTAAAGTATGAAGTAAAACAGACCCACCACTGCACACGTGAAGAAGACAGGCTCACTGCTGGACCAACATGAAACGACAAGACTCACTGCTGTACAACATTGAAGCAAGAAGATCGTTGGGTGTAAACATGAAGCAAAGACTCGTGTGTAAAAGAAAAAAAGAAGACTCACTGCTGTACAACATGAGCAAAAAAGACTCGCTGCTGGCAGTGCGAAACAGACAGATTCGGCTGTACAGGGATCGACCGACTCATGCTGTACGCTTGAAGACGTAGACCTACATTACCTGGAGGCAGAAGACTATTTGTACGTGTTGTTCAGTATCACCGTGCGTTGAAGTAGGTATGTTAATGTGTAAAAATGTGAAAGCGCGATATTTAGTGTGAGAAAAATAGACTCACTAAGTCAGTGTGAAGAAACAGATTCCCATATGACAGTGAAGAAAGACTTCCCCCGAACAGTGGAGACCCCGCCCCACTATGTAAAGCGTGAAGCGATTGCCACAATACAATAGGAATCAGACAACCATGACACTGTAAAGGAGACAGACTCGCTGCTGTAGAGGTGAAGCAGAAAAAATCGTCGCTGGGCCCCGCGCGAGAGAAAACATGTGTAAATGTGAAGCAGATTGGGCACCCCTGTACAGTCTAAAAACCCCAAAAAGAAAGAAGAAGGGGGTGGAGGGTTTAAAAAAGAGACGAGCAGACGCGACAGAAAGTCGGAGACCAGACAGAGAAGACGTCGGAGACAGAAGGCAGGAGGGGAAAGGAGGGGGAAACCCCTAAAAGGGAAGACTAAAGGGGGAATAGAAAAGGGAAAGGTGAGGAAAGAAAAAGAAAAGGAGTGAGAAGATGCTCACCTTTTATCAACGCCCCAAAGATCGCAGGAGGCACCAGTGCTCAAGCACTCAGAGGTAGCAACAGAGTGAATCTAGCCCTTTTAGGTGTTTTGTCGTGCCATAGAATACACTTTTAGAAAAGTGCAAAAGGGGGTTTCCATAAAAAATTATCCCCCCCCCCCCCCC
>CM065719.1:55249224-55264345 GCA_033310375.1 Conus canariensis | reverse complement strand
AGGAAAAACTTCTATCAGGAAAAAGAAAGGGAAGAAACCCAAACGCTAAAGAGGCATGAAAAAAGAGAAAAAACAAAAACATCAATTCAGGAAGAGAATGGCACACTACGCCTCTGTTCGTCAAGGAGGAACGCAAGGGTCAGGGTATGAAATGAAGAATATTTTTCTCCTATGACCTCGGATTCAGTTTCCTCTTGATATTCAAAATAGAGAGACAGAGAGAGCGAGCTTACTGTCTGTGTGTGTTTTCTTTGCGCAGTTTCTCATGTCATGTCCTTACCCACTTTGCTTTTAAAAATATAATCATTGATCCACGATAAAAATCGCTGCCTTCCCCTACGTCCGTACATCCTTCCCCTCTTTTCCTATTTCCTACACCAGTGCTGAATGCAGTTTTTCAGTCTGCCTCATAGAAAAAAAAGATTTTCATTGTTCAGTGTGGTTTTGCCTTTTTTTTTTTAAAACAAAATCTTTTATGTTCTTCCAGCTCTACTGTGAGAGACTTTACTTTGCAGCACATTTTCACCGTCATTATCCCGAATATATTTGCAATTCTTGTATCTTCCATGAAGTGACACAACATGGCTTGTTTTTCATGCAAGTGACAATGTCCACCATGGACATGCGGTTCATTTGTTTTTCTTGGGAGCACTGATGTCTTGGGAGATCTGTAAGTCTCATGAGGCGATGGAATTTGTGGGCCGAATCAAGAGCAGCTGTCCCTGTCACACTGTGCTAAGACAAAGGTAAGAGATCTGCAATATCTCTCTGGCACTGCGTTTCTCATCGACTCGCTGCAACCATTTTAGACTGTCCAAGTCCACGATTAATGCCGTCTCGGTCTGTGGCAGTTGTCTCCCGGGTATTGGTGCTGACAGAGGAGGACTTCAGATCATATTTCACGTGTCCGTGAAGCAGTGTTCCGGCCTCCCAGTTGGTCTCTTTCCTCTCGATTGGTTTCAAATACTGAAGTCCTGGACATCAGTAGATACCTGTACAGAAATATATACATTTGATGAAAAATCCTGTTTACTCAATATTGTGTACCTGTCTTGCAGAGATTGTTGGATATTGCACTAGCTAAGATCTTTAATAAAATCAAAACATGACAGGTGTTATTCTAGTGGGGCGGGGCGTTGTGAGGCGAGGGGGAGGCATAAGGGGAAGTGAGGGAAGGGATGGGGGTGTTAAGAGAGGGCAGTTAGGGTACAAGGCGCGTGGTGATTAAGCTATAGAAGGAAAACCTCATAGCTTGGGGTAGGGAGAGAGGTTAAGGCAGCAAGGGTGGATGGGGCAGAAAGGGAATGAAGAGGGTGAGAGTTAATTCCGATCGAATATCTAATTTTATTTACAACCATAATTCACTCGAGAATCCCTGCTTATCTGAATAAATGAAAGGATAAGGAGAGACAGAGTGTAGTGGTAGGAGGCAGACTCAAAGGACAGTGGAGCTGGGGATAGCAAGCTTCAGGCAGAGGAAGTGGTTAACCTTGGCAACATCTTGATTTGTTCCGTCGCAACCCCAAGACCGGCAATCCCTAGAAAGGTAAGGTAATGTTGCTTATAGCCCACCCGACCGCGAAAGGACATATCAGGGCTGTCACCGCGTTTTAAGTCGAATCGCAAGTCATTCATTCACACAATCCTTTAAAATACATCTTCTAATAACACACCCGAAATGTTTTTTAAAATCTTTCCACTGTGAAATCTCAGATCAGATGAAAAATGTTAATCTCTTCCAAAAATTCAAAGATCACATCAGGCGGAACATCTCTGAACAAGGTTTTCATGGAATCTGCTGTAAAATGTTTGTCTCACATGATGCAAGTCCCAACGTTGTAAAATAAGTTTCATTGTGTGTGGTACATGACATGGAATGCACAACGGAGCTTCTTCACTCTTTAAAAGGCAATCAGTGTCAATTAGTCATGAGGCTGCCCCTCTGAGGAGACAATGCACTGCTGTCATGTCACTTAGGTAATGCTCAGTGGTTCTTGTTTTGATCCAACATACACAGGCCACCACCCATTAAGAATCCTGCGTACTACAATTGGTCACGGAGCGCGCGTGAGTATGCGCCCCCTTTAGAGGATGCCACCACATCTGCCCAAATACGTTCCCCATGAGCATGCCAATACACGTGACCTGGGCATAAACTCACCGCGAACATAGATGTTGAGAAGAAATAGAAACTAAGGAGCCACGGGGGCAGGGCACACAGGGCCACAAAATGTCAGCTTTTTGTGCTGGTCGATGAGGATGAAAATGAGGATACTGATGCTACGGAGTACTGATCTGGTCTCATTTGCATGACAGGTTGGTTCTTTTTCCTTGGTCAAAATTTGAGCAACGTTCTAAGAGACGCATCCATTTAGTAGATGAAATTCGTTTATATGGTTCGGGTCATCCCATTGAAACCTGAAGCAAACTCGGATTTCATTAAGAGTTAGTCGGGACAGAAAAAGTCTAGAAATAAATGGTTTTTGATGGACCGCACAGCCTAAATATCTAATGCTAACCACTGCACCACAGCAGCTAGTGATTAACCCTTTATACGATCCGAGGTGAAAAAGAAATGTAAAATATACAGAGGCGCTAACTGTCAAAGTGCACGGGCACAGCCGACTCCTCAAATTTACAGCTTGCTGGCATTATATACTCTACAGGAATGCATGAGCACTTCGCACATGGGTAGTGTTTTATAGTCGAAATAACAACAAAAGGAAATGTATGGCGTTTTATACCGGAAAAAAAAACAACAGCTGAATCCGTTCAGTGTGAAGCAGATACACTCATCACTGTTCAGTGTAACTATGAAGCAGGCAGACTAACCAGTTTGCAATGTGAACACCGACTGTTATACAATATGAAAAAGCCAACCAGACTAACAACTGAACTATGTGCGACAGACATTCTCATCCGTACAGTTTGAGGCAGACAGACTTACTACTGTACAGTGCGAAACAGACAAGATTCATTACACAGGTAAGTGTAAAGCATCACAAAGTAAAGTATGAAGTAAACAGACCCACCACTGCACACTGTGAAGAAGACAGGCTCACTGCTGGACCAACATGAAACGACAAGACTCACTGCTGTACAACATGAAGCAAGAAGACTCGCTGCTGTACAACATGAAGCAAGAAGACTCGCTGCTGTACAACATGAAACAAGAAGACTCACTGCTGTACAACATGAAGCAACAAGACTCGCTGCTGTGCAGTGCGAAGCAGACAGATTCGCTGCTGTACAAGGTGCATCAGACCGACTCACTGCTGTACAGCTTGAAGACGATAGACCTACCACTATACACTGTGAGGCAGACAGACTCATTCCTGTACAGTGTTGTTCAGACTCATCACCGTGCTGTGTGAAGTAGGTATGCTTAACTGCTGTGAACTGTGCAAGCAGGCAGACTCACTGTATAGTGTGAGACAAATAGACTCACTAACGTGCAGTGTGAAGCATACAGATTCACCATATGACATGTGAAGAAGACAGACTTACCACCGAACAGTGTGAGACCCCAGCCTCACTATTGTAAAGCGTGAAGCAGACTTGCCACAATACAATAGGAATCAGACAACCACTGTACACTGTAAGGAGACAGACTCGCTGCTGTAGAGTGTGAAGCAGACAAACTCGTCGCTGGGCAGCGCGATGCAGAAACACACTGCTGTAAAGTGTGAAGCAGATGGACGCACCGCTGTACAGTCTAAAGCCAACAGAAAGAAGAAGGGGTGGAGGTTAGAAAGAGAGACGAGCAGACAGCGACAGAAAGTCGGAGACACAGACAGAGACAGACAGTCGGAGACAGACAGGCAGAGACGGGGAAAGAGAGGGAGACACACCATACAAAGGGAAGGACTAAAGGGAGGAAATAGATAGGGACACGGTGAGGTACACAGAAAACAGAAAAGAGAGTGAGAGAGATGCTCACACTTCTTATCCAAACCGCCACAAAGATCGCAGGAGGCACCAGTGCTCAAGCACTCAGCAGGTATGCAACAGAGTGAATCTCAGCCTTCTAGCGTGTTTTGTCGTGCTCCTATAGAATACACTTTTAGAAAAAGTGCAAAGGGGCTTTCCATTTGAACAAAAGCTGACTTATGCACAGATTCTCAGCGTGTTCAACTTTACTAACAACCAGCGTTATGAGGAAAAAATTATCTACCAATGGTCTTTCCACTTCAGAATTTGAACCCGGTTTAAACGTAGCCAGCATACATCAAAGAAGCTTATGCTGAAGCATGAAAACGAGAGCTGCCTTTTTAGTGTGCTTGGATATTGTAAAAAAAAATATATATATATATCAGTCAGTAGTATACAACAAGTCAAAGACATTTTCATGAGAAGTAGATCTGGCAAATAAAGGAAACTGATGCAATATGGAAGAGCGCAATGCTAGAAGTAGGTTAAGGGATAAAAGAATGGATGGGGGGGGGGGGGGGGGGGGGAGCAAAGGTGTTAAGATTGAACGCATGGGAAGAGAGGGTAGGAGAAGGAAAAGTGGAGGTACAGGCTGAGGTAGTGTTATAAACACGAGAATTTAAAAAAAAAAAAAAAAAACATTCACCATATGAAACCATTCGGATTACAACGTAACAAAAACACAAGACGCAATCTGCCAGCGCAGTAAACACTGCAAAATAAAAGAAAAAGTTGAAAACAAAAAGTTTGATGTGTAGTTCACCACAGAGACAGCTTACCTGTAAAAGAGAGGTGGGGTGGGGAATGTTCAAAAGGGTGGTCAAGGAGTCGTCCTGTCAGTGGGGGTATAAAAGGCAATCTATCCAAAATTGTCGTTTTTGCCAGCCAGGGGGTAGGGGTGGATGGTTCAGAAACTCCCGTCGTTCATCCCTGCACAATGCCTCCTCACCCTTCCACCCCATACCCCCCAGTGTTCAAACCTGGAAAAGTCTCCCCAGCATACCCTTTCTCCTTTCCTTTGACCACCTTTTGCTACCTGATGCGTACTGGTCCCCTCCTCACTGCCCTTTAATTCCACCTCCTACACTCTGCCCCTTCTTTCCCTTTCGTCCTTTCAGCAATTCAGTTGATCACGAACCAGTTAACAAGGAAACAGGAATCAACATATGTGTGAAAAGTATTAAAGATACTGAAATTGGAACTAATCGCCGCCCCTCTTTCCAGCTCTCACCATTTCGTCCGCATTTTACCCCTCACTTCACCCCCTTTGCCGCATACATTACAGCGCTTTGAATCATTGTAAATTTCATTGTACATACCGCTGATTTTCCTTATCCATTTTGCCTACTCTAGCCTCTTTTTTCATATTTCAATCTATTCCTTCATACCTTCCTCTCCTCCTCTTTCCAATACCAGTCTTTAGGTTTTCCTTATTCTACAGCATTTTCATCAAGCCCTATCTACCCTCCCATCATCGCCATTCTCATCCCCAACCTCCCACCTACTCCCGCTATTCCAGCTCCCACCCCCCCTCCCCTCCATAAGTCTTCTACCTGCATGAAAACACCCCCAGCTCACTGCCCCACACCCCCACCATCTTGTGTCAGCTTTTGACGCTCCTCCCTGTCTTACTTCAAAATGACCCCCCCCCCCCCCCCCTTGCCACCAGCCTCCTCCTTCCTTCATTTCCCGTACTTTCCCTCATGCCCATTAGTTTCCCCTGTCCCAGTCCTCTCCCTTCAGCACTTTGATTCTCCTTCTCATTCTGCCTATCAACAACCCCCCCCCCCCCCCACCCCTCATCCCCACAACCCGTCTCTTCCTGTTCAATCCTCAAACCCTACTACTTTATTCCCTTTCTCCCCTTATTTTGGCACTATTTATATCTTCTCTTTTTGTTATCATGTTCCTGAAATGAACCCTAAAGAAGCACCCAAATAAAAAAAATTCAGTTCAAAATGAATTAGCGGTGGTCAATTTGAGGAAAGGTTTCATTTTAGTATAATCAGACGTTTGATCAGCTGGGAATCTATAAATTCTGTATTAGTCATGCTCGTTTTTTGTTTTACCTAACTGCAGCTCTTTCTCTAACCGCGATGGGGCTTACAGATTTCTGTAGCAAAAAAGCGCACACGATTACATGAAATTATAAGTTGTCCACTATAACTGATATATGAAAATCGATATGAAGTTTTGAGAGCCGTTTACTTTTCCGGTTTTTAGCTCTAGTTGTCTTGGGCGTATAAAGGACGCATGCAAAAAACAAACAGACTAACAAACAATATTTCGGTTACTTTCTCAGGAAGAGATCACCAAAGCAGTCCTTGTCTTAGTATTTTAGTTGAGACGATTAACCGAGGTTCTGTGTGTTACATGCGTTAAATAACCCACGGCAACGAGAAAGCGGTCCCTAACTTAAATTCTGTAGGTTAATTCCTTTGGATGCGCGGACAAAATCATACCTGTCCCTGATAGAATTCTGTAGATTAGTTCCTTGGGATGGGCAGACAAAAACAAACAGGAAAAAAGGATGACAAGGTGTACTACAGAGAAGCGCTTTTCGTGGGCAGAGAGTCCACACTTTAAAAAGATATCAGGTGTGACGATAAAATTATTCGCTACACTACACTATACTTCACTAGCAACACGACTCGACACACTACGCTACGCTACGCTACGCACTGCATTGAACTGCATTGAACTACACTACACTTGACTAACTACACTACACTACACTACACTACACTACACTACACTGAACTGCATTGAACTACACTACACTTCACTAACTATACTACACTACACCACACAACGCAGCACTGTACACACGACGCAACGCGACACTACACTGCACTGCATTGAACTACACTACACTTCACTGCACTGCATTGAACTACACTACACTTCACTGAGTGCACTGCACTACACTACACTATTCTACACTGCATTACACCACACCACATTCCACTCCACTGCTGAGCAGTAAAGTACAATACAGTACAGTATAAAACATTACAATACGTCAGAATGCTGAAGACTGCAACACAATGCAATGCAATGCAATGCAATGTCAATATAAGACAATACCGCACAGCACGGCATAGCACAACTCCACACACTATACAACAACAATACGTACAACTGCAACACATAACAGTACAGTACAGTATAATACAATACCGTACAATGCAACGGTTCGACTTGCCAATTTCTCGCGCGTGAGGAATGGAAGTGACGTTACAGGATAAGATCGATTGCAGTATACAAGCCATCGTTATGTGGGTTCCGCTGAAATAGAGGAGAACGCTGACTTCCGGGCGAGACTTCGGTCAAAAATCTCATACAACAGGAAGGGTTGGGAGCAGGAAAGGTCAAATTTGTCAGACATGTTAATAATGCAATCGTTTGATTGGGAGAAAGGGGGGTGGAGGTGGGGGGTAGGGTCGTGAGAGAAGGGGGCTGAGATGGAAATAAGGGATGAGAGAGAGAGAGACAGACAGACAGACAGACAGACAGAAAGAGAAACGGACAAGAGTGAAATACCGCCATTTATATTCATATCTCTTCTATATTCATCCTTCTTTAATGCCCATGGTTACCTTGATCAAAACGGTTGCTCTGGTTGATGTGTTACATTTTGTTTTGTTTTGTTTAGAGGAGGGTGGTGGTGCAGTGGGTGTTGTTGGCAGCCGCACAATTTTCTGGCTTTTCGCTATAGAAAGAAGGAAAGCTGCTGAGTTATTTCCCCTCTAGCGACTTTTGCTTCGTCAGTTACCTTCTTCCGCAAAATTCAAATTTTCGAATGACACATCCCGAAGATTAAAAACAGAGAGAGAGAGGAGAGAGGAAGGTAGAGAAAGAGAGACACAGAAAGAGAGAGGCAGAGAGAGAGAGAGAGAGAGAGACAGACAGACAGACAGACAGACAGACAGACAGGAAGGTAGAGAGACAGAGAGAGGTTTGGAAACCTGGCTTTATTCGGCTTGTATAACATCTGTGAATCAACGTGAATGAGGAATCGAGAAAATAAATGCTTTATTTGTTTATTTATTACCATTTTTTGCAGTCTAATTTCCTGTGCCTTCTCAGTGACACCGCTCCCAAGCCGCCCATTTTGACTCCACAATACGCAGCCACACCCGTTGCTTATTCCGTCACAACCTCAGTAGCGCCGTTCCACAAGGAATGAGCAATACCATGTGGTCATGAGGCAACCCCCCTCCCCCCCCTCCCCCCCCGCCCCCCGGTCCTCCCAGAAGAGACGCTGCGCTGCATTGGAATGGAGCCTCAGTGCTGCCACTGAGATCAGACCAGTGCAGGACACCGCATACTGAGCTCCCTGAAGTTCGCCATCTTTGCTTTAATCGCGCAACCAACCAGAGTGAGCGGAACTCTCAAGAGGGCTCCACACCTTGATGGACACTCGGAGAAACTGTTACCAAAGAAGGGAACAACAATGAGAGAAATTTTTGCCAGCGCATGTGCGCGCACACACACTCACACAAACACACATGCCCACAGACAAAAACACACAGACACGCGCGCACGTAGGCGCGCACGCACGCACACACACGCACACACACACACACACGCACAACACACACACACATAAACACGCACGCACGCACACACACACACACATGAGAGAGACAGAGTGAATGAACTACAGTATTATTAATAGGCCATTGTCTCCTACGAAGGGGTATGAACAGCATTCAGTGTGAGCAATACCGGTACACATCGACCTCGGCGACTACCAAGGTATACAGAATCAGAGTACAACATCAAAATACACTTAACACAAATCACAGTGACAACGCCTAAACCATTTCGTGAGGTATATTTGAGCAAGTAAAGGAAAATAAACTGCTGGCTTTTCCTTTTTTTCTGTGGATCTTCTTTTGAATATGAGAGAGAGAGAGAATGGTGGAAAATTTCACCAAGCTGTTTCATACATAAATGCTAATATACCGACGTCTTTCTTACATATCCCTTCTTTTCTCGATCAACGAGCTCTTGTGCATACCCCTTATCATAAGCAGTCGCTTTTCAATACAATAATCCTAAGAAAATTAATAAGAGCAGCTGTTGCCTTTGGGTGAAAGCACAGAGAGAGAGAGAGAGAGAGAGAGAGAGAGAGAGAGAGAGAGAGAGAGAGAGAATGAATCAACTAATCGTCTCTACAATCAGGGATTCAATTAAACGAACTCAACGTCGAAAACATCCACATCATTCAGAATAAATCACCCAGCCACGGCCCAGCCAGCCGCTTTCTTCAGGACCGTTCAAGGAAGGAATTAGCATATTCCCTGACTGGAGGGCGTGCCAGATCAGTCAAACCAAGCTCGACCAACGAAAATTGTCCTCCACTCTCTAACAATTCCGAGAGAAATGATGACGGCTGGGAGGACACAACTACAACGCAGCAGGCGTAATTAAATCTGGCTAAACTAGAAGGGCTCAGACCCCCATGAAAACCAGACGGTTTTGGGTTCACCGTTTTGATCGTCACCAGGGAGAATAACTGTAGGTGCAAACTGAAAGAGTTACTTCTCATATATTTCAGTTAATAGGATATGCTGAATAAGAGATGTCAACGTTTTTAAGTCACTAGAAAGTCTTCATGTTCCATAAAAATGTAGCAATTTATGAAAATGTATTAACTGCATGAACAGCACCTCCGCAGTGTTCACGTTCAGTCGAAAATTGTAATTATCTTGTTGAACTAATCTTGGATCCGTCGTTTAATTTGGATCTATTTTGTACGCCAAAAAGTTTCGTAAAAACTGGGGTCGGAGTGGTTTACAAAATCTTGTTGACAGACACAACAAATGAGCCAACCATCGGATGCTTACCAAAGCATACTTTTCATCCGCTGGGTGAGGTACATAAAGTAAGATAAAGATCACTCTGAACAGTGACAGAAATCAAAGTAAAGAGAGAGAGATGATCTGAAAATAATGTACACATAAGATGTACGTAAGATGAGTATTAGACCTTTTTTTTTCAAAGGTAATATAGGTAATGTTTTTCTGTGCGCAGCCTTTTAAAACCAATCATTACAATGGCAGGCATACATCTGAGCATCGAACATTGGACCAACCGCGCTTGGAAATAACTTAAACGTTTCCAAATGACGCCACACATATTTCCGTTTTATACATTTCGTTAGTAACAAACCACATTTTTGTCGTGGTTGCACTTGTTTTCAAATTAAAGTACCCGTTGATATTCTCGTTCTCAAATTAAAGTACCTGGGTATTTAAAAACTGTTGTTTTTTTTTTTCAGGTATCCTAACATTTTATCCTGCAGACTTCCATATCATTCTGTCGAGTATCTTTGAATTACGATAGAATGATGTGTATGGCATGTATCATACGCTTCAGAAATCTAAGATGAAACATTTCTTACTAATGCAGTGAAAACCAAAGACTGAATACTTTCAGCACCTCATTCCGAAAAGTCCTATTACAGAGAACAATAATGCCGATTATCACGGAAGGATCCAAGGTTAGTTAAAGCTGTGAAACCGGTCATTCAGAGGAACAGAGAAGAAACAGATCGGTGTGCTGAGCAACCATTGCCCTAGAGAAACTGCGATCTGTTAGGTCACTAAAATGGCGTAAATGTCTCGCGAGAACGCGCTTGACGTCTGTTGAGAACAGATGAGACAATCGCTGGCAAAGAAGCGCGCGTGAGTGGTATGCGAGTATGTGCGCGCGCGCCTGTATATGTATGCGTACGTGCGTGCCCCCGCGAGCGTTTGCGTGTGTATTTGTTTCTTCCCTCTCCTTCTGTATGCTTGTGTGTAGGCGCGCACGCGTGTGTGCGTATGTGTGTGCACGCGCTCGCGAGTGTGTGTGTGTGTGTGTGCGAGTGAGCGTGTGTGCGCGTGAACGTGTGCCTGTGTGCAGGGAGGCGGATGTGAGGGATGGGGTGTGTGTGTGTGTGTGTGTGAGAGAGACAGAGACAGAGAGTGACAGTGTTAGTCAGACAGACCGACAGAACGACATGCAAGCAACGCAGAGACAGAAAAAAAAGTCAAATCTTGATTAATCGTCCCCGGTCCGGGTACGCAATTAAAACGAACCCACGTCGAAAACATCCACATCGTTCGGAATAAATCGCCCAGCCACGGCCCAGCCCAGCCGCGCTTTCTTCAATACCGTTCCAGCAAGGAATTAGCATATTCCCTGACGACAAGAGGCTGAGACTCCCAAGTCAATATAACTGCCAGGCGCGACGAACAACAATCATCTTCCACTTTTCCCCTGTTCGAAAAGAAAAGATGAAGGGTCGGAGGAAAACCACCTCAAAGCACCACACGTAATTACCATCGGCTGAACCGGAAGGACGCTTGGGAGAAAGCAGACCTCGGCCAAGCTCAAGTGGATCCGGTTCCGACCTCTTGATCATTACCAGAATTATAGTAGATAGAGACTGAAAGAGTTACTTCCCATGAACTGTTTTGATGAGATGTAAAAGTAAGAAACGTCAACGTTCAAATTGCTGTAGAAAGTTTTTACCTTCTATGACAAATGTATTTGTCTTCTTCTCTTTTAACTCCCGTTGGGAGTCATAGGGGCACCGCACAGAAGAACAATTTATCAGGTTCCTACAGTTCTGTCGGTTGTGAGTCCGAGGCTTGTGTGTCTGCAAATGGTTTTCCCGCCCATTCTGCAATGTTGTCAGGCCATTTTCGAATTTCTGTATTTATTTATTTATCTGTCTATTTGTTTACTCATTTCTCTATTCATTTATTTATTTATCTTTTTTATTTATAACATGTTTCTCTCTGTCTCCCTCTCTCAACGGTTTCCCAGGAAGATTCTTTCGGCACGGCCATTGGATCTTGTTACATGGCCGGCAAGAGTCAGGTCGGGTGTTCTCCTCTGCCACTGATAGCTATGTAACCCAGAACAACCTGCCGCACGTGGGGAGTGGATCCAACAAGTAAAGCCAACTAACAGAGGAATGGGCTCCGCCAGGATCAACGTGCACTGGAAAACACTGCATGGAAGAGTAAACTTCAGAAAATCTATCACTTCATAGATATGTATGGATTCGTAATCAGTACCTTCATAGTGTTCCTATTCAGTAGATAATTTCTGCTAAACTTGCTGAACAGATCCCAGATCCGCCATTTAATCCGGATCTGTACCACAGATCCATACCCATGAATTCCACTTTGGTCCACTTTCCGTCACGTTCGGTCAAAATCGGATCCACTGGTTTTTGTTTTGTGTGTGTGTGTTTTTTTTTGTTTGTTTGTTTGTTTTTGGGGTTTTTTTTTTTTTGCAAAATTGTGCTGCTGCACAAACAAATGTGCGTAGGGAATACTTAACCTCCTTGGAACAGGTCAACAGCAACAACAAAGACGATGACGACGACCACCACAACAAAAAGACTAGTGCACTACACAAAATTTACCCCCCCCCCCCCCCCCCCCCCCCCAAATTATCAAAAAAAAAAAAAAAAAAAACAAAACGATCCGCAAGAAGTGTTTCAGGTCTGTCAAAATAGAGACAGTAGCTACCATAGAAAAACGCGTGTGATGCGAGTGAGTGAGTGTGTGTGTGTGTGTGTGAGGGGGGGGGGTGCATTTGTATGTGAGTGTGTGTCTTTGTGTGCGCGTGTGCATAAGAGAGAGAGAGAGAGAAAGACAGCGAGAGAGAGGAAGGGAGGGAGAGATAATTGCAGGAACAGAAAAAAAAAACAGTCACACACACGCGCGCGCGCACTTATATGTAATGTTCTGTGGGCATTTTTGGCCCCGAAGAGCTCCTACCCGGTGACAAAAGTACCATAGTTTTAAGTCGGGAGGCAGGAAGCACACTATGGAATTTCATCCACTTAATAGATGCGTCTGAAAGTGTAGCTCAAATTTCCTGACCAACGCTGCAGTCTCCCCCGCTGCTGGTTAATGCAGGACATGTAACAACAGGAAACGTAGATGGCGAGGGCAAAGTTCTTACTATTAAAGCAGCATGGCTGCGACCACAGCGGGCCTCTTTGTAGCCACCACTTTCGGGAGGAACAAGTCACACATAGGCACACGCGCGCGCGCACAGACTGACAGACACCCACACACATACGCACCGCACACACAAAAATACACACACACACACACACACACACACACACACACACACACACACACACACACACACACACTCAGACACAGACTGATTGACAGACGGACAGACAGACACACACACACATAGCGATAAGACAAACAAATAAACTAAAAGCTTTTATTCTATGTTCATAGAGGCGCAGACAACAAAGATATCTAAACGTAACCCCCGACTCATAAGATGAAATAACTTCTTTCCTTTTTCTTTCTCATTAAAACTGAAACCATTCCTTGTAATAAATATCAACTCTCCCCCCTTCCTCTCTGTCTGTCTGTCTGTCTGTCTCTCTCTCTCTCTCTCTCTCTCTCTCTCTCTCTCTCTCTCTCTCCCCAACTCCCCCTTCTCTCTGTTCTGTGTGTGTGTGTGTGTGTGTGTGTGTGTGTGTGTGTTTCTCTCTCTCACTCTCTCTCTCTCTCTCTCTTGTTCATGTGTTTGTTTCGTTGGTTGATTACTTATTTATTTGTTGTGCTTGTAGAGTTTCCTCGTTGTCCAAAACGCCACACTGACACTGGGGGTGAGAGGTGTGGTTGTGGGGAACTACAGTAACACCTGCTTTTTTCTAGCCAAGTATCGGAAGCTTCCTTCTGGTGTCCTGGAGGATCTGGTCTGGCTAGCTGGACTGAAGACTGCAGAGAAGGGTTCAGCAGTCAGTGAGGAAGGAAGACTGTGTGAAATGACAAACCGTTTCAGGCATGTAGGGTGTGAGCAGCATGACGCAATGCACAGGTTCCAGCTCTGAGGTTGGTGGAGAACCGACCAGTAATGACAGATCTGGTGTCAAAGCTGCCATCAGGAAACCGTATGCAGACACCATTTGGACCATTTCGTACAGCATTTTCAGCAGAACCATCTGCACAGAGTCCAGGTGGCGCTTGGGTGGTCCTTGTCCAGCACTTTATGTGTCGGTGAGTTCAGTTCTGTTGCAGCGTGGTCTTCTTCTGCTCCGACTCCAGGAACGTCAAAGATGGCAGATGGGGTATCTAATGACCATTCCTCACAGTCTTGGAGCACACTTCCCGTTTGGTTGTTTCTGTGTTTTTTTCTGAAGCGCCTTTACCAGGTGATAAGCAAGTTGTCGTTTGATGTGATTCTTCGGTCAGAGCCTGGAGCCTGGAATGCAGAGAGTGAGATGGAAGCCTCTTCATTTTTTACCCTTTATCTCAGGAGTTTAGTTTCGCGGTTCTTCTCTCCTGGAGAGATAGAAGGCCGGCCATCTTCTTCATCGTAGCTGTTGGAGAGGCTTCTCCCACAACGATCCAACACAGTCCCCCATGTGGACGTAAGAAGAAAAGAAACGACGAAGAGATGTACAGAGGATTTCTCGCCCCTTTGAGAGTGGTCTCACCCCCCCCCCCCCCAGGGAATTATTTCCCTTGATGATACGCAAATCACAGCTCAGGCGTTAAATAGATGAGGATGTGAAGAGTGGGGGTGGGAGTAGGGGGGTGGGGGGTGGGCAGGGAGAGGGCGTGGGTCTGAGCAGTCTGCACCACATTGTGTGGCTAGCTTGCAGCCATGCATCACCTGTTTATCTGTCTCTGTATTTCTATCTCTGTCTGTCTGTCTATCTGTCGGTCTGTCTGTCTGTCTATCCATCCATCCACTTATCTATCTCCCCACCTCTATCCATCCATCCATCAATCTATGTATATATCTATCCATCCATCCATCTACCTATCTCTATCTCTCTAAACCTGCAGCTTACAAAAATTATAAACAAAAAAGAAAAGAAATAGGAAAGAAAAAGAAAACACAACAAGGAACGCACAGAAGGAAGAAAAAAAAAGCAACAACAAAATCAGAAGAAAAAAAAGAAGAGAGAGAGACAAACCAGGACAGCATGTAACATGCGGAAGGACACTGAAAGAAAACGAAGACACGGTGAAAGGCGGGAAAGCGTGACAAATGGACACAGACACGAGGAGGGCAATGATACGAGAGAAAAAAGAAAAGAAAAGAAACGAAAAAAGTGAGACCAACTGTAGGAGGGCAGGCTGAAGAAAATGCTGGGCGGAGTTTGGGAGGGGCTGAGTGTCTGAAGACCTTTGGCCAT
>CM065719.1:55239224-55241724 GCA_033310375.1 Conus canariensis | reverse complement strand
ACACACACCACACACGCATGCACGCACGTACATATGCATGCGCTGTGAGTGTGAATGGGAGGATGATTTGCGCGCGCGCGCGTGTGTGTTTGTATGTGCGCGCGCGCGCGTGTCTGTGTGTGTATATGTGTGTGCGTGCGTGCGCGTGTGCGTGCGTGCGTGCGTGCGTGTGTGTGTGAGTGTGTGTGTATGTGTGTATGTATGCGCGCGTGTGCACTCGTGTGTGTGTGTGTGTGTGTGTGTACATGTGCGTGTGTAGTGTGAACAAACAAAGCAAGTAGACCATTGCTCCGTATGAAGGGCTGTGAACAATGCTCATTACAAACAGTTAACATTATGAACAATTATTAACAGTTATGAACAGTTATCAAGAGTTATTAACACATGAGCAATACTCATTATGAACAGCTGGGAAGGACTGTCACCGAGTCACTGTCTGTGTCGCACGGTGCACAGAGCATCAACTTAAAACGATTAGAATGGGGTACGGATTCAGAGTATTCTATCAAAATAAATGCGAAATGTATCACCATGACTACTGCTGACCCATCTCATTTACCGTTTTAAAGCATTGTTACACGCCTCCCCCCCCCCCCCCCCCCCCCCCCCGCACCACTCTCTATGCATCAATATTCGTTTAGGAAACAGCTTGACGAGAGTTCTCTCTCTCTCTCTCTCTCTCTCTGTGCGTGTATGTGTGTGTGCGTGTTCGAGAAAGAGAGAGAGAGAGAGAGAGAGAGAGAGAGAGAGAGAGAGAGAGAGAGAACTCTCGTCAAGCTGTTTCCTTAATGAATATTGATGCATTGACGTTTTCTTTCATAGGCATTCTCTTTCTAACAGTATGCTATTGTGTAGGCTTATTCAGCAGCCTCTTTTTCCATAACACACAACACAGTCCTAAGCAGCCACTTGATAAGTTCAGGTGGGACATTTGAGTGAAGAGAGAGAGAGAGAGAGAGAGAGAGAGAGAGAGAGAGAGAGAGAAAGAGAGAGAGAGAGGCAGACAGACAGACAGAGAAAAATAGAGACAGAGAGACAGAGATAAAGACAGACAGCAGACAGACACACAGACCGAGAGACAGACAGACAGACAGGGTCATGACAGCATCTGGCAACATGTGGTAGATGGTAATCCACTCTCTGTTTAGACGGACCCACGAAACTATTGTCTTGAATGATATGATACCGGAAAAAGTACTCATTTCATGAGAGGCTCTATGCATGCGTCTATCTAATCCATCTATCCTTCCATCGATCTACCTATCTATCTACTAACCAATCGATCTACCAATGTACGTATGCATATATGTATGTATGTACGTATCTTTATCTATCTATCTATTCATCTATCGATCGCTTGGTCGATCAATTGATTGATCTGATTATCTATCCATCGGTACGTATGTACAGATAGATAAAGATACACACAGTTATATATATATATATATATATATATATATATATATATATTTGTTCATGTATAATATTTATGTATGTATGGATGCATGTAAATTAGGATGGCAGAGAGAGAGAGAGGGGGGGAGAGAGAGAGAGAGAGAGAGAGAGAGAGAGAGAGAGAGAGAGAGAGAAAGCGAGAGAGAGAGAGAGAGACAAATAGAGAGAGAGAGAGAGAGAGAGAGAGAGAGAGTGTGTGTGTGGTGTGTGTGTGTGTGTGTGTGTGTGTGTGTGTGTGTGTGTGTGTGTGTGTAGAATGTTTTTTCGGACTTGCAGAAAGACAATCGTGTCACAGATCATCATGCATGGAAAAGGGGGCATGTCAGTAAAACACAGAAGAAACGTCGGGCTCATTCTAAAGAGGGTTCTGTCAGGAACGTGCACATCATCCCATACAGCCCTGAACCGCGGTGAATTGTTGCTGCTTTGTATTCATATGCCATCTCTATTCATACTTGTTTAATCCCTCCGGTTATTCTGATCAATGGATCCCATACTGTTATCCCCCCCTTTCCCGCCCTCCCCTCCCCTCCCCTCCCCTCTCAGCGCCCATCACCTTTGTGTTATTTAAAAGATTCTCATTGCCTCCGGTGAAGAAAAGCGAAACCTAATAAAGAAATGAATTAATAGATTAACAAACAAATAAATGAATAGATAAAACAAAAAAAGAAAGAAAGAAATAAATAAAGACAGAAAACAAAGAAAACCACTCTCACACACTGAAACAAACAAACAAACGGACAAACAAATAAACAAACGAAAAAACAAAATAAACAAACAAAGTAACAAACATAAAATCAAGAAAATCCCAACGTATCTGCACTTTCTTGCCATGTGAAATAATTTCCTCCTCCCTTTGATGATTATTTCCTTGGATAACATGAACATCATCAGCATGAAGCGGGGGGGGGGGTTAATGGACGAGGTTGGTGGACATGGGTATGGGCAGTTTGTATGTAGTTGTGTGTGAGGTTAGGGGGACACAGGTCTGGGCAGTTTGTATGTAGTTGTGTGTGAGGTTAGGGGACACAGGTCTGGGCAGTTT
>CM065719.1:55226363-55239124 GCA_033310375.1 Conus canariensis | reverse complement strand
AGAGAGAGAGAGAGAGAGAGAGAGAGAGAGAAAGAGAGAGTGAGACAGATTAAAAGCAGCAGAATTGGAAGTGTTCATGTAATCTGTACATCCCCTCTTTACCCATCCAAGCCTCTTTCTCTCAACCTGCGATGAAGAGAGAGAGCGAGAGAGAGAGAGAGAGAGAGAGAGAGAGAGAGGAGAGAGGGGAGAGAGAACGAACGAACGAAATTTTATTTTACCAGGGTAATGAGATAAGCAATACAAATGCTTTTTTCCACCCAGCCCTGGGGCAAAAGGAAAGATAAACAAATTAAAGATCAAATTAATGCATTTAAAGATCAAATTAATGCAAATACATATAAAAAGAACAAAGTATAACAAGATCTTGTACAGTTCAATACAAATTAGCTATTGTCCACACCATTGACAAACGAACGCAAATAGAAAAAAAAAACGCGTGAACATAGCGAACAAGGGGAAGGAAACGGGGAAGGAAAAGGCCAAGGGGTAGGTTTGGGGTAAATGGAGAGAGAGAGAGAGAGAGAGATAGAGAGAGAGAGAGAGAGAGAGAGAGAGAGAGAGAGAGAGAGAGAGAGAGAGAGAGAGAGTCCTGTCAATCAGAATCAATGCACAATCCTATCCACAAACATTTCTGGACACGCTTTTGGGAATTAGCCAAGAAATCTTAAGAGAAAAAAAAAGATGAAAGTAAGAACGCCAACATGAAAGACGAAAGAAAAGGAGAGGGAAGAAGAAAGATACGAGGGGAAACTAGGGGGGAGGGGAAAGGAAGAAGAAGGGGACTGAGGACAGACAGAAAAGGAAGCGAGGGAAAGAAGGAAAAAGCGGGAGGAAAGTAACTGAGGGAAGAGAACAGAACATGGCGGAGGTAGTAAGCAAGGAAGCGAGAACTGACCGGAAAAAAAAAAAGAGAAAAAAAAAGAGAAAAAATTGAGGAAGAAGTGAAAACTGAAAGAAGAGAGAGAGAGAGAGAGAGAGAGAGAGAGAGAGAGAGAGAGAGAGAGAGAGAGAGAGATTCCTTTGAGGTTGCCCGTATTGTAGCAACGAAGATTCAGACTGTCCACAAAAATAACAGAAAGTGTCATTGTTGTTCAGAGGGTATGAAATCTTCTGAAAGTTAATATCATATGATGATGAGCCCAGCTGCCTGAATATCCATAACGTTTCTTCCTGCAGTGTCATGCAATTCACTTTATACACTGTCTGGTACTTCCCTTTTTAACAGTTGATTTACATTTGATCGAATAATTAGTAAAGCTTAGAATACTTTGGAACCAAAACCGTGTGAATGTTCAAATACCCGAACACACATCCACCGACCCACTCATTCAACCAGGCAACCAATCTATTATCCGACCCATCTACTCTCTCTCTCTCTCTCTCTCTCTCTCTCTCTCTCTCCTCACACACACACACACACACACACACACACACACACACACACACACACACACACACACAGAGAAGAGAGAGAGAGAGAGAGAGAGAGAGAGAGAGAGAGAGAGAGAGAGAGGGAGCATATCGAATGTACAAAATGATTTTAATTTTCATATTTGAAATTATTAAAACATGCCTCTGAGTTTCCTGTTTTTTTTTTTTTTTAATACAGCATATTTTGGCATATATGTTACAATCCAACATGAAGTCCCCAGGGCAAATCAAGTTGGAGGGAGGAACAATTTGTGAAGCACCGCCCCGACTTCATCTCTTCTCTCTCAAGCTTGGAGTGCGGACTTGTTCGGAGATGTCAAAGGTCTTCAGTCATCCAACCCTCCCACCGACCTCCTCGCTCAATCACTCTGTGTTTTTATGGCTCCGTCCCCACCCCCCCCCCCCCCGCCCCACCCCCCACCCCTCTTGCTTTACAGCACTTTTTGTTTGCTTCCTTTCGTAACAATCTCTCTCTCTCTCTCTCTCTGTAACTTCTTTTGTGCCTTCTATCCAACTGGTTGCACGTGTCAAAGCTTAAGCACGTGATCAATTGCTGACGACAGCATATAATAGAGCGCTAATTGCCCAGAGGTATTTCCCGCCAATCTTGCCCATTCAACACCCTCCAGACTGCCACAGGTCATTTGCATAGCATCAAAGGAAACGAACGTCGGCGTGAACCGAACTTTCACATGGACAAAATGGCGCTAAGCATCTTTCTCCCATTTTCGACTTTGAGGGACTTTTCTGTACAAAAAAAAAGACAATGACAACGTAGGATGAACCCACAGCTTGCTGACAGCATGAATTGGTCTGGAGATGCAACAATTCACTGCACGTTTTGAATGTACACAACGATCTGAATATTCAGGTCTGGTCATTTTTAAAACGACTGAACTTTTGTTTTTGTTTGCGGTCGTGTGTGGTGGGGGGGGGGGGGGGGGGGGGGGGGGGGGGGGGGGGATAAGGGGGTGCACATACGAGCATGCATATGTGTGTGCGCACCTATATCTTAGCAAGCACGGACACGCCTGCACGGGCGTGTGTGTGTGTGTGTGTGTGTGTGTGTGTGTGTGTGTGTGTTAGAGAACAAACAGACTCACAGAAATCGTAAAATAGTATTGTGATGTTGCTTCTAGCCTAGCCGACCGCAGAGGGCCATATCAGGGCTGTCACCGCGTTTGAAATCAACTCACAAGTCATATTTAAAAACAAAATTCACAAAACCCTTTAAAATACACCTTCTAAAACACACACCAGAAAATTTGTTCAAAAATCTTTCTTCTGTACAATTTTTAGATCAGATGAAAAATGTTAATATCTCTCAGAAAGAGAGACATTGTCTTAGGGAAATAACGTGTTCTGTGCAGGACATGAGTCTGTGACGACTCTCTGAAACACGGGAAGCTAAACTGTTCAAAGGTACCGAAAGCTATTGACATTCGATCCCTCCTGACACTTAATCCTATTCTGTCTTTTGTGGCTTCTTCAGTGGTTCCGTCTTTCTTGTAGTCGTCCGTTTTGATGGGGTGGGGGGGGGGGGGGGGGGGGGGGGGGGAGTGGGGGTGGGGGTAGGGGCTTTGTGTCTGATCGTCAGGTGGTTACAAAACGTGCAAGGTTTAGCGGCTTGTTCGTTACACACAGAAGAGATGGCGCAGCCTCGACTGTTTTAAAACGAAACAAGACTACGGGGTACTTTACAGAAAAGATCCTGTCCGGAAAAGGTTCCGACACTGTGACAAAACAAACCGCTTTTAAGGATGAACAAAATGCACGAACTTTGTAAACTCTGCTCTAGTTTTACTGGACTTTTGTCCCCCCCCCCCCCCCCCCATATATATATATATATATATATATCAAAGTGCAAGAACGACGTTCTCGTGCATTAAAGATCGGAAACAGAAATGTGTTTGTTCTATCCTCAATGTTTTCCAGATCACATCGAGTCGTGTAACCTCAAATAATATGCATAAATAAAGAGAGCGAGGTGAAAGCGAAAGTTTAAACGACCAACAACTTTTTTTTTCATGTGCATACTCGACTTGAAGTTCTGCACAAATAAGATAAACACTATGTCAAAAAAGACAAATTGTTTCAATGACTCACTGCTGTTATGGGTTTTTTCACCCCGTGTGCCATAAATAGTAACCTCCACTGATTGGTATTCAGTCTGTGCACAATTCACACTCTCCATACCTCCCTCATCCTGGGCCATTCACACCCCCAGACAGGTCATTTGCATATTATCAAGGGGAATAATTCTCAGGGTGAAAGGACCTTTCACATGGACAAAAATAGCCTGTAGATCTTTTCCTCGTTTTTCAAACAGGAGGCTGAAAGAATCATTTCTAGGGGGGGTCATAGACGACAGCATTGGAGAACTTGACCAGAAAACCCACAAGGATTAAGCAAGTATGAATATAGACGAGACATGAATATAAAGTGGCAACATTTCTCTCCAAGCTCAGATGGTATCGAATGATCTGCATGTTCGTGTCTGAAAACTCTCTCTCTCTCTCCTCCCCCCCCCCCCCCCCCCCCCCCCGCGTTTGTGTCTTTTTGTCTGTCTCTTTGTCTCCGTGTGGGTGTGTGTGTGTGTGTGTGTGTGTGTGTCTATCAATCTTTTAATACATACGTGTGAGTAGCTGGGTAGTAGAACGATTGGATGCCTGGTTGAGCAGGTGGGTCTGTGGGTGTGAATTCAGGCATTTGAGCATGCACATGACACCAGATTACCAGGAGATGTGAACATTGGTATGTTAAAACAATCGCTTTGAATACGCACGCTATCACCTCAAGCACTCCGTCAGGTAGCACAAACCACAACAAAATTGGCCGAGGTCGATGCTATTATTGCAACGTACAATAAATCCAACATCTTCGGCGTTTCAGTGGTGTGTGTGTCTACATTCACGATCATTGCCCAGTCTTCTGTACACCGTCCCTCTGGCTTCGCTTCCAATTCCAACATCCAAAAAACCCTAGCCTATCCAGTTCTCTTCTTTCAAATAGCAAAAAAAAAAAAAAAAAAAAATCGTTGATCTGAGCATTGTCCCATTTCAACTAATTTATCATTATGCAAACGTCGGTCAAAGACTGCAGTTCGGATGCAAGACATTCTAACCGTCGTAAACTAACGGTCGATTCTTGAATTACTGCAAGAAACGGATCTTCGTGATCAGTTTAGTGGGGCGATTTCCTTTTCTGAATCCAATGAGGAGAGGCATTTTCACAAATAAAGCTGGCAAATAAAGGCCTTCAGAAATGTGATCCCTCCCTCCCAGCCCTCTCTCTCTCTTCTCTCTCTCCTCTCTCTTCTCTCTCTCTCTCTCACTCCCTCTCCCCCACCCCCTCTCTCTCTCTGTGTGTGTGTGTGTGTTGTGTGTGTGTGTGTGTGTGTGTGTGTGTGTGTGTGTCTTTGTGTGTTTGTTGGGTCGTGCATACGTAGTGTGCGTGCGTGCGTGTGGTTGCTGTGTTGTGTGTGTGTTGTGTGTGTGTGTGTGTGTGTGTGTGTGTGTGTGTGTGTGTGTGTGTGTGTGTGTGTGTGCGCGTGCGTGCGTGCGTGCGTGCGTGCGTGTTCGTGTGCGTGCATGTATGTGTGTGTTTGAGAGAGAGAGAGAGAGAGAGAGAGAGAGAGAGAGAGAGAGAGAGAGAGATGACTAGACTGAAGCATAACAAAAATCGTGGAAAACCCAGCGGAGCAACAGCGTCATCGCCCTGAAGAAAGCAAGAGATGGTAAAGCCCGATCAGTGTAGTGTAAGCCCGCAGCCAAATGTTACCACTTCACATTTCATATCTCTCGTACAGTCATGCTTCTTCCCTTCCTGCGCTTCCAGTTGCCCCCCGTTCATCACTGTCCCTGTTCTTTCTCAAGAGAGACAGATTCTTTCAAGTTTCCTTTGTGAAGAACGAGGGAAGTGTTACAGCGCGTACTCGCCTTACTGGAAACTTCTCTTCGCCCAGGAGAAGCGGTAATGTAAATGTAAATGTAAATGACCTGTGTGGAAATCGCGTGAAACGGACGAGGGTGGAAAAACACAGGTCTGGGCAATACGCTTTGAATCGTCACAGAGTTATGTGCTAGTATGAATCGCGTAATTATACTGTTGACATGCTTGATTCGTTGGAGAAATATACATGAAAAAAAAAGGTCAGAACGGATTGACTGATGCACAAAAAGAGACATAGAACGAGAGATCAGAAAGAAGGCAAGAAAGGAGGAAAAATCTATGGGCTGACGTGATACAAAAAGGTGGAAAGAACACATGCAGAAAGGTATGGAAAAGAGGGACAGATAGAAAGAAAGAAAACTAGACGAAAAAAAAAAAAGAAAAGAGACAAGCAGAAACTGTGGCAGGGGCTGACACCCCCCCCCCCCCAAAAAAAAAAAAAAAAAAAAAAAAAAAAGAGACAGGATTAGAACAAGAGAACGGGAGGTCCGAGAGCTGGGTGTCTGAAGACCTTTAACGTTTCACATCAGCTCAACACTTCAAGCTGGAGAGGGGGAGGTCCGACAGCTAGGTGTCTGAAGACCTTTAACGTTTCACATCAGCTCAACACTTCAAGCTGGAGACGGGAGGTCCGACAGCTAGGTGTCTGAAGACCTTTAACGTTTCACATCAGCTCAACACTTCAAGCTGGAGAGGGGAGGTCCGACAGCTAGGTGTCTGAAGACTTTAACGTTTCACATCAGCTCAACACTTCAAGCTGGAGACGGGAGGTCCGACAGCTAGGTGTCTGAAGACCTTTAACGTTTCACATCAGCTCAACATCAAGCTGGAGACGGGAGGAATGGATTAAAGCTACTGACACACGATCTTTTCCCACAACATGGTCTGCATGTGTGTGTGTGTGTGTGTGTGTGTGTGTGTGTGTGTGTGTGTGTGTGTGTGTGTGCGTGCGTGCGTGCGTGCGAGCGTGCGTGCGTGCGTGCGTGCGTGTCGTGCGTGTGCGCGCGCGCGCGCGTGGTGTGTGTGTGTGTGTGTGTGTGTGTTTGCGTGTGTATGTGTGCGTGCGCGCGCAACGCCCGCACCTGCGCGAATGTACACAGGCGAAATTATGTATCTGTATGTGTGCGTGCACACATCTGATGTGTGTGTGTGTGCGCGTGCACGAGCGTGCAGCATGCGCGCGCGCGCGGTGTGTGTGTGTGTGTGTGTGTGCGCGTGCGTGTGTGTTAGAGAGAGAGAAAGAGAGAGGAAGGGAGAGAGAGAGACTGACAGACAGACAGACACTCAGACACACAGACAGACAGAGATGGGTGCCCAGCATACCTTATAGTCCGGAGACGTTGCCGCTTTCTGTTCATATCTCCTGTAGGTTCATGCTTCGTTAACCCCAGTGTCCAACTGGTCACGCGTATTACTGCTATGGTCTTTTCTCCGGAAACATTCCTTTGGTCGCCTGTGTGAAGGAACACAGGAAATATTACAGGGCCTTATTCGCGAGTGTAAAACCTCCTATTCGCTTCTTTACTTTATGAACGAACTATCTGTCTGGAGAGTATGTGACGCTGCTTTGGGCAATGTGTGTGTGTGTGTGTGTGTGTGTGTGTGTGTGTGTGTGTGTGTGTGTGTGTGTGTGTGTCTGTGTCTGTGTGCGCGCGTGTGTGTGTGTATGTATGTGTATGTGTGTTTGTATATGTGTGTCCGTGTGTGTGTTAAAGAGAGAGAGATAGAGACAGAACATCCAGATATCCAGGAAAACTGAGCACAGCAATTGCGTCATGGTCATCAAAAAATGAAACATCGTGGTAAAAGATAGGGCTCAATCGACACAGTCTGAATTTGGAATGAGATATCGCTACCTCTTATGTATATTTCTTCTTTATTCACACTAAGTTTAATCATCGTGGTTTTGTCTGGTCAAGTTCTCCATTTCTGCCGGTTCCCTCCCCCTCCCCCTCCCCCCTCAGACAGACCAGACATTTGTAGTCCAGTCTCCTTTGTGAAAAACGAGGGAAAGATTATAGGAACATTTTCGCCCGTGTGAAAGTTCACTACTCCAAGGAAATGACTGCCCTTGATAATATGCAAATCACCTGTCTGGACAGCATGACACAGACGAGGTTGGGAGACGTAGATTTTGGCCATGCCGAGTCGTGTGAGTTGTTGTGAGCGACAGAAATGAATTACGTCATTTAACTCTCGGTCGACTGTGAAATTTCGTTGTTTAATACAAGCTGGCTGCCAGTGCTTTCCGTTTCTTTGACGGCTCTCTTCCACCGTTCCTGCTCCCCAACTCTCCGTGCATACTTATTCATCACGTTTTCTCTGCTCCTTTGCACAGAAACTCCTGAGAATCCGAAAGTGTGCTCAAGTCGTATGCTGAGCGATCCTGCAGCTTGGCCGCTTTCACAGTTCGGAGCTCATTGTCTCCCAGAAGACAAAATCTGCCCAGCTTACTGCTTCCAGTGTGACCCCATCTTTTCAGTCAATGACTTAGATAGTCATGTCCCAGACATTTGTATCATCAATAAGTTAGATGGTAAGTAGTAAGTTAGTTTTCATTTGTGAATGAATTAAATTATGAACGGTGTTCGAAAGCGTAACGAGTGGTACGCACTTCAATTATGTTGGATAAACACGATTTATTGTTATCATTTGCATCATTAGAAACAAAGAGTTATATATAGAAGAAAAAAGGACAGAAAGAAGACAGACGCAGAGGACAGTGAAATGGGGCCAGAAATGCCAGGAGAAAGAAAATCAGACAGATGAAAAAAAAACAAAAAACGAAAAGAGAACTGGCAGAAAAGAAAGGAAGAGGGACGGAGAGATACAGACAGAAAGAAAAGTAGATGAACAGGAAGAGATGCTCTGGCATATCCAGAGAGAGAGAGAGAGAGAGAGAGAGAGAGGGGCCAGTGGGAGGCTTAGATGTCTGAAAGTCCTTTGACATCTCTGAACAGTGTAGCATTCCCAGGCTTGGGATGCATCCAGGAGGGATGAGAGTCGGTCCGGTGCTAAAACCGAACGTTCTTCCCACACCTTGATGGGCTCTGGGCATTTCTTGCAGAACCGTGACTTGAAGAAAAGTAAATGGTTGTGAAACAGAAAAGACAAGCACTCCGTTTACAAACTTTCAGGTATTGGGACGATATAATGCGTTCAATGTGTGTTGCTCGCCCTCATCTACCATCCCCCTTTTTGCCCTTCCCGCACTTGTGTTTTCATCCCTCTCTCTCTCTCTCTCTCTCCTCTCTCTCTCTCTCTCTCTCTCTCTCTCTCGCCGAGCAAGTATTTGTGTTCACATGCTTTCCTGCGCAGGAACGTGTGTGTGTGTGTGTGTGTGTGTGTGTGTGTGTGTGTGTGTGTGTGTGTGTGTGTGTGTGTGTGTTTGCTTGTGTGTGTGTGTGTGTGTGTGTGTGTGTGTGTGTGTGTGTGTGTGTGTGAAGTCAAGTCAAGTCAAGTCAAAATTATCTTTATTGAGAATAAGCTTGCCAGCTTTTTTGCATCCTGCCCTCACAAACAAGAAAGAAAGTAATTCAACGTATAACCAAAAGCTCAAAACAAACAAAACCATTTTAAGCACACAATTTCTATCATGCAAATACATAACTCTCATATGAAATATGAACAATAGTGAAACTATTGTTGCAGCTTCAAGTTCAAGCGAGAGGAGAGAGAGAGAGAGAGAGAGGAGAGAGAGAGAGAGGAGAGAGAGAGAGAGAGAGAGAGAGAGAGAGAGAGAGGGGATAAGGGGATCGTATTGATGGAAATGACTTCAGTTGATGCGCAGAGTTTCTATCAGATGCATTTTTAGTGCTTTTTTAAAATGTATGTTTTGAGGGACATGATTTTATGGAGGAAGGCAAAGTGTGTGCGTGTGTGTGTGTGTGTGTGTGTGTGTGTGTGTGTGTGTGTGTGTGTGTGTGTGGAAGGAAGGGATTAGAGAGAGAGAGAGAGAGAGAGAGAGAGAGAGAGAAATAGACAGAGGCAGAGAGAGAGAGAGAGAGAGAGAGAGAGAGAGAGAGATAGATAGAGAAGAAAGTATAAAACAAGAAGAAATAATATTGGAAAAGCCGGCAAAGCGTCTGCGTCATGGTCATCAAAAACAAAAACAAAAATACAAAAAACAAAAAACAACAAAAAAAAAGATGGAGGAGATCGTCGGGCCCAACCAATAGGGTGTGAGCCTGTAAAAAGAGAGGTGGCCCACTTTATATTCATATCTGTTGTATATTCATGTTTCTTCAATCCCAGCGTCCGGCTGGTCACGTTCGTCAGGGCTATCGCCGTTTTTTTTTTTTTCACCTGAAAGATTCCTGCAGTCTGCAGTGTGAAAAACGAGAGAAAGAGTGTGGAGGGGAGGGTGAGAGTAGAGGGGGGGGGGGGGGGGGGGGGCGGGGCATTTTCGCCCTCTGCGAAAAGTTCTCTTCCGCCCAGAGAATCATTCCCCCTTGATAATATGCAAATGACCTGTCTGGCCGGTCGGTGTGAAGTGGACGAGGTTGGGAGGACATAGGTTCGGGCAATTGGAGCTGAATTGTGTGAGTTGTCGTGAGCTAGGAACCACGTGATTACACGATTGACATGTTTGATCCGACACGAAATGTACATGAGGAAATGGAAAGAGAAGAAGAAGAAAAAAAGTGACAGGCATGTAAAAGAAGGCAACGAGCATGTAAAAGAAGGCAACGAGCATGTAAAAGAAGGCAACGAGCATGTAAAAGAAGGCAACGAGCATGTAAAAGAAGGCAACCAGGAGAGAAGTGTAAAAGCAGGGAGGAAAAAAAATGTCAGACAGATCAAAAGATACACAGAAGAAAAGAAAACGTCCAGAAAGGCGTTAAAAAAAGGACAGATAGAAAGAAGAATGGAAAAGGAGATAAGCAGAAAGAGAGAGAGAGGCAGACCAAGGGACAAGAAGGAGAGAGAGACAGAGAGAGAGAGAGAGAGAGAGAGAGAGAGAGAGAGAGCAGCTCTGTGGGAGGGATGATGTCTGATGACCTTTGGCATTTCTCCTCAGTTGAACACTCCATGCCTGCTTGGGACGGGAGGGATGGAAGCCAGGCCGGTGCCACACAAAGTGTTCCCACAGCTGGACACGGACCGGGATTTTCCTGCGTGATCTATTCATCTCTTCAATTTCTGTGAATCTGTGTGTCGTACAAGTGCACGCAGAGGCACGTAATACGTACCTACATAAACTCCTCTCTCTCTCTCTCTCTCTCTCTCTCTCTCTCACACGCACACACACACACACATACACATACATGCACACCGACGCACACACATACACACACGCGCGCGCCGCCGCACACACACACACACACGCACTCACACACACACTCACACACACATCACACGCACGCACGCACGCACGCCGCACGCACACACACCACACCCACCACACTCACACGACAGCCTTCCGTCTGAATAGGGTTTTCAACTGGCCGTATTTCACAAATCAGTTTTTGTTGTCTATCCTAAAATAAAAACATTTTCGTGTTAACAAAATTCAATCTATAGTTTTCAGAACGTCGACCAGGTCAGATTCTAGTCTGGTCATCTGTCACGTCAAGTTCTTTGTCCTAGTGACTGGTCAGCATCAGCTACAGTCCCTCTTAAAGGCTATTTCTCAATCGCCCAGTCTTACTCCACGAATCTAGATCGTCCAGCTACGCGTTCTCGATGATCTCACTGCAAATTGTCTTGATCTTCACTTCATGATTCAGAATCGTTGAGTCCACCAAGAACCCGACAAATCCCAGTATCCGTTCCATGTGACGGGTGGTCACAAAGCGTTCGAACTGGCTGCTATGCCAAACACCATTTCCGCTCAGCCACGAGGCTATAGTGTGCAGGGTTCGCAGTTAGACGAGGATTTACAGGGATGCAACTGTTCTGGTCAGGTCCTGGAGACAATGCCGTTCCGCTGAAGAGAAAGGATCACTTTAACGTACTCTGGCAACGGGGATCAGGCTGACCTAAAGAGAAGCAGACTAACCACGACAAGCTCTCCCCGATCATGGGGACCGACTCCAACGCTGTGTAATTGTCATGCTAGCAAGCGGCTGAAATGGGATCTGTGTTGGCACTCTCGACTCGGAGGTTAAACATTTCACCCGGTACAATGTAACATTTAGGACTAACAAACAGAAGCTTCCCATCGATTTTTTTTTTTTTACCGCCCATTCAAAAACGGTTCCCAGCTCGGGAGGTCTAACGATCTCTTTCAGTCGAGCTCCAGGGAGCACTACTCTGCGGGCTATGAGGATGTTGTCTCCCTTGAGAACACAGCGCCCAATTAACGATCTGTGATTCGACCCAGCTCGACGATTTGTGGTCGAGGAAAATCGACTTAAGGGAGAGGGAATAAAATCCCCCCAGAGACCATGGGGAAGCCCCAGATCTGATTACCGTTAACTGAAAGATTGTCCAATTAAAATCAGCCTGTCTTTCGAAGGAGTGGATACTTCCGAACGTGTAAAATATCCCACCGACCCCCCCCCCCCCCACCCCCACCCCCGTCCTACCCACTTGCCCCGTCCCTATTCTCTCCCCCAGGGTAACATTTGTTAAGGGGGCACATTTGGAAAGGGACGTTTTGGGAAAGAAAACGATGAAGGGGGGGGGGGTGAGGTAGGTGGGGGAACGAAGGAAAGGACTGGGAACACACACACACACACACACACACACACACACACAGAGAAAGAGAGAGAGAGAGAGAGAGGAGAGAGAGGGAGGGAGACAGAGAGAGAGAGAGACAGACAGGCAGACAGACAGAAACACACACACACACACACACCACACACACACAGAGAAAACACAGAGGCAGGCGGGTCGAATTTTGTGGGGGTGTTCAGCAAGCAGTGGGAATGGAATGAGGGTAGTTCGGTAGAGGAGAGAAAGAGCGGGGCGTGGGGGTGGGGGTGGGGGTGGGGGGTGGGTGGGGAGGGGGTAGAGAGTGGGGCGGGGGGGGGGGGGGGGTGGGGGTGGTGCCGGGGCCCAGATCAATAGCTAAGCTGGTCCTGACTGCTTGCTGGCTGGCTGGTCGGTCCCATGATGTATGCCTTCACACCGGGCCCACCGTCCCCTTGGCTCCCTGCCTGTTGGCACCAGCGTGCTGTCTCTCACCTCCTTCCCTTTCTCTCTCATTCTCTCTTATTCTCTCTCTCTTTCTCTCCCCCCCCCTCTCTCACTCTCTCTGATCTACCTCCTCTCTCTCTCTCTCTCTCTCTGTTTCACCTCTTCTCTCTCTCTCTCACACATACATACACACACCCTCTCTCTCCAGCTTTCTCTCTCTCTCTCTCTCTCTCTCCCTCTCTCTCTGTCACTCTCTCTCTGTTTCACCTCTTCTCTCTCACACATACACACAC
>CM065719.1:55221363-55223863 GCA_033310375.1 Conus canariensis | reverse complement strand
CTTAACTGTGGGCACCTGACTGATTTGCTTTGACCGTCTTTTTGTTTTTTGTTTTGTTTTGCTTGTTTGCTTGTTTGTTTATTTCTGTTTTAGACTGGCAATTTCCGAACAGACAATCTTGGAAGACAAATTTTGTTTTTCCGCTTCTTCCCTGATAGTTTCCCTTTGTTCGTTCGTTTGTTTGTGTGTTTTATTTCTCCTTTCCTTCTTCCCTCTCTTCTTTTCTTTCTTTATCCATTCTTCTTCTTCTTCTTTGTTGTTGCTTTCTTTCAATTAATTCTTCCTCGCTTGCTTCTTCCCTTCATCTCTTCCCTCATTCCCTTCTCTTCCCTCCTTCCCTTCATTCTTTTCTTCATTCCTTCATTCCTTCTTGTTGCTCCTGCCTGTCACAGAGTTCTGCCCCCTTCGCGTTTATCCTTCCTACCTTTCGTCGCTGCTTTCTTTTTTTTATTCGGTACTCTACTTACTTTCTTTTATTTCTTGTTTCTTTTTTCCCCCATTTCCTTCCTTCCTTTTAATACTCCCTTCAATCTTCTTTTCTCCATTTTATTTTCTTCCCTCATTCAGTTCCTTCTTTTCTTTTGTTTCTTCTTCTGTCTTTCATTCATACAGTGAACACCCTTACCCTTCATTTTTTTTTCTCTTTCCTTCCTTTTATTAATTACTCCCGTCCTGCCTACTGTCTTTCCTTTGATTTAATGATCCCCTCCTACTTACCTTCATTTTTCTTTTTCATCTTTTCCTTCTTTCCTTCTTTTTTTAATTATTTTTTTTATTCAGAACACGCTCCTTTCCTTTATTCCTCTCATCCGGTAAATCCCCTCCTTCATTCCACTTTTTCTGTTAGATTTTCCTGTATTTCTGTTCTTTCATGTGGTGATTCTTCCAACATTTCTTCTGTCCTTCCTTCCTTCCTCCCTTCCTTCCTTCCTTCCTTCTTTTCATTCAAATCTACTCCTTCTCTTTCTAACATCCACGTCTTGATTATTCTCCCACTTCCCTTTCTTTCATTCACTTCTGATTTCCTTTTTTTTTCCCTTTTTTATTCATCCCTTCCTCGGTTCTTTTCTTCCATTCGGATCTCTCCCTTCGCTTTTCCATTCTTCTTTGCATTACAATTTTTTTTTCTTTCAGCTCTTACCAACTTCCTTCTTTCTTTCCTTCATTCCTTTCTTTTATTCATTTCTATCCTGCCTCCTTCCTTCCTTCTTTCCTTTACAGTTTTTTTCCCCATTCGTTTCTTCACTTAATTTTCGCCCTTCTTTTTTTTCTTTCCTTCCTCCTTTCAATCACCCCCGTTCCTTTTTTTTTTTCTCTTTCACTTCTCCGTCTCTTCCTTCCTTCCTTCCTCCCTTGCTTCTGTCCTTTTCTTTTGCCTTCTTTATCCTATTCCTTCTTTCCCTCTTTCTTCTATTCCTTCCATTTAACTCATTTCTCCCCTCCGTCCATCCCTTCTTCTTCTTCTCTCTTCGCTTCATCGTTATTCATCCGGTTCTTTCTTTCGCTTCTTCCTTCCTTCCTTTTCTCGTCCTAAAAAAAAAAAATAAATAAAATAAAACTTCTTCATTTGTTCGTTTCTTTCACCTCTATCTTTCTTCCTCCCTTCTTTCCTTTCTCGTTCCATCCTACATTTCCTTCTGTCGTTTTTCACTCCTCCTTTCTTTCTTCTTTCTTCTTCTTTTTTGTTCTTTTGTAATCAGCTGTTTCTTCCTTGCTTAACTTCTTCACGCCATTCCTGTATCGTTCCATCCATTTTCTTCTTTCCTACTACACCTTTTTTTTTTTTTTTTTAATCTTATCGCAGTTCTCTTCTCCTTTCTTTCTCATCCCTCGTTGCTTTTCTTCGCTTTTCCTTTTTTTTTTTTTTTTTTCTTTTTTTATATTTTGTTTTGTTTTGTTTATTCTTGCCTTTCCCTTGATTTCTCCCTGTGGAATTTGCCTGCTTTCGTTCATTCTTTTTCGTGGATTTTCTCCCCCAATTCTTGAAAACGTGTCCAAAAATGTTTAGTGATACGGTTGTACGTTTACTATCAGTTTACCGGAATCTCTCTCTCTCCTCTCCTCCTCTCTCTCTCTCTCTCTCTCTCAAAGGTTACTTTACTTTTTTCCTGTCACTGTTCAAACAAATCTCGCTCCTGTCACTCTGTCACGCATTCAGTTGACTGTCACGCGGTAGATTCTGATGATTAAATCCCCGTGCAACTCTACACCATGGGAAAGGAATACAATGACAGGGCGTGACAATCTGATACCGAAACACGCCACACGATACAGCGTCACGCACGAGAAAACGTCACGGGACAGCACAGTGCGATTCGTGTAATTAACTGTATCGTTTTCATGATAGGGTGGTGGTGATTTCTTTTTCTTTTCTTTTTTTTTTTTAAAGCTCTGGTGGTCTATGGAACACAATTGCGCGCGCGCGCGCGCGCGCGCGCGCGCGCGTGTGTGTGTGTGTGTGTGTGTGTGTGTGTGTGTGTTTGCCTGTTTATTGTGTGTG
>CM065719.1:55191363-55193863 GCA_033310375.1 Conus canariensis | reverse complement strand
TTTACATTATAGTCATATTGAATCACCCACGATGGTTTAAAGTTGGCTTTTCTCTGATCTTACCCAAATGGTGATATCGCAGGCCCACATCATTACATCTGACAATCATTCGACATTTTCAAGTACAAAAAATCCAGGAATCTTTCACAGGTAAACTTGCACCTACACTATTCGACAGGTAAACCATATGGATATTTTTTACTGTCAAAATGAACAACATGAGCAACAACCAAACACAACCAAAAAAAAAAAAAAAAAAAAAAAAGAAAGAAAAGTAGTGTTTTAAGATGAGACGACTTTGTAACTAAATCAGTTATCATTCAAATCACTTTAAGGCAACTGAATATGGCTCTGTATAATTACCCTAGATAGTTTCGAGTGTGGTCAAGAGCTAGACTCAGTCATTAACATGTCTGAAGTCCACGATGAGCCAGTCAAGATTAAAAAAAGAAAAAAGAATTCCTGAGAACGGCCCAACTTCTCTGCGGGGCCTGGTAATATCATTTTTAGAGGCAGTTTGATTAGAAATCAGTATTGCCTTGCTAAGATATATGGAAACAGGATAAATGTATCTGACTGACGAGGCATTCAGACTGTCTCCGAAGATCAGAATGTGTGAAAAAAATATCAAGATCGTGGTCGTATTCCTTTTATAGCTTTTTATTTTCATTTAATCAGAAGATAAAAAAATTCAGCCATTTGTTTCTTCGTGGAAGAAAAAAAGTTTCTTTTAACCTTTAATTTATTAATAAAAACACCTTGTAGCTAAAACGGTATGCTGTTACTGGTGTAAATCTTGTGATTTAAATGTACTCTGTGTGTGTGTGTGTGTGTGTGTGTGTGTGTGTGTGTGTGTGTGTGTGTGTGTGTGTGTGAGTGTGTGTGTGTGTGTGTGTGTGTGTGTGTGTGTGTGTGTGTGTGTACATATATATGTATGCATAGATAGACAGATACCAGCTGGAGAAAAGAGCCCAGGACAGAGATGCCTGGAGGTCCTTGGTTTACGGCCTGTACCCCAGGAGGGGTAACAGGCGATGATGATGGTGATAGATAAACATATATAGATGCAGATATAGACTGATAGATAGATAGATAGATAGATAGATAGATAGATAGATAGATAGATAGATAGATAGATAGATAGATAGATAGACAGATAGATAGATATACCTGTTTTCATTAGTCTTGAAGACTTTTATGGCGATCATATTTGACGGCCATATCAGGGTGACATGTAGGGCATGGATAATCCGGACACAACAACATCAGTAATGATGACTGTTTTCTGGAAAAATCAGTAATCATCACCTCTTCCACGAAGAAAATTACTTTTTTGACGGAAAAGGCCATTACGGAGCATTTGAAGTTAGTCGGCTTCTATAATGTGTTTGTGTGCACGCGCGCTCATTTAATGAAATCCTGTGTTTTCATTTGATGTGACGAAAAACGGTGATTGGCGATAAACCTGCTCTGGTTGTGGTTGTCTCTGTTATAACATCTGCTTCTGTTGCTGCTGTTGCCTTTGCTATTATTACTACTGAGGGTGATGACAAAGAGGAAGAGGAGGAGATGAAGGAGAAAGAGGAAGGAAGGAAGGGGATTGAGGAGAGGAATGGTGACAAGAATGAAAATCAGTCGGTCAGAAAGAGCGAGAGAGAGAGGGAGAGAGGGAGAGAAGAAGGGAGAGAGAGAGAGAGAGAGAGAGAGAGAGAGAGAGAGAGAGAGAGAGAGAGAGAGAAACAGACAGACAGCCACAGACAGACAGACAGCAACAGACAGACTTACAGACAGACAGACGGATCGACAGACAGAAAGATAAACAGATACACAGACAGACAGACGGGTCGATAGACAAACAGGCAGACAGACAGACAGAGACAAAGATAGAGAAAGGACTGATTGGACCTGATGATGAAAATCCACTTGTAATGTTAGTTTGTTTGTTTTATGAACAGCATCAAAATCAAGGAATGACAATAGCTGTCACTCTGGAAGTGTGGGTTTTTCTTTTGCCTTGAAATGTTGTGTTCTCGTCAGAGTTACTGTGTTCGCACAGTGATAATTATCGATTTTATATTTGGATAGTCATACTACATTTTCCGTCGTTGTAATTGTTCTGTTCACCATCACAACAGTAAATTTGTTCTTTTGACACCAGGGGGCTCCCACATTGTACCTCTAACACATAGTACGTACTTCTCCTTTGCTAGCCTTTTATCATTCCTCAGTGTCCTGAGAGAAATTGATCATGAAGAAAAAATAATGAAAAGAGAATGAGGGAGGAAGGCAGAACAGGAGCGATGCTTTGAAGCTAAACAGGATTCCCTTGACCTTGCAGATCACAAGCAAAAACAACAGGAATTGTTTATTGATTGAAGCTGCCACTCAAATGAAGTTGAATCATTCTTTCCTTTTCGTTTATTTGTTTGTTTTTGTGTTTTCTTTCTTTTAATTATTTGTTTGTTTTCCCCACCTTTATTTGAAAGCAAGCAATATATGA
>CM065719.1:55178863-55186363 GCA_033310375.1 Conus canariensis | reverse complement strand
GAGACAGGAAGAGAGTGGGAAGAATGGAGGGAAGGGAGAGGAGGTGTGGAATGCGGAGGAGTGAGGTTGTCTGTGTTGAAGGGCTGCAACGTGAACAGCGTTTATGGGTAGGAAAAAAGACAGTGAAAGAATGTCCCTCTGCCCGCTTTCCTTTGTCTCTCAACCCCCCCCCCCCCCACCTCCACCCCTTTTCCTATATACTTACAATGAAAATGATGTTTGCGTTTGAACGTTTCATCCAGTTCTACACCTCAGCTCCAACAGAGGACATAGAGTTACAGGGCACATGTGAACAAGGGTGGTGAATGAGAAGACAACTGCAGGGGTGTTGGGGGGGGGGGGGGGGGCTGATAAGAGGATGGAGGGGGAAGGGCTCGAGGGGCAGGGTAGGAAGACTGAAAGAATACCCATCACATTTATCACGATCAATACACACCATACCCAGCATACATCAAGCAACAAACAAGAAAAAAAAGAAAGACACTATATCACTGAGGCATGATCTGATGATGCGAGGCGTGGCAAGGGCCAGCGGTATTGTAATGCACGAGATGGCGCATTTACAGCTGCAGGACCCTAACGTTTGAGCTGTTCAGCTGTAAAACGCTGGTTTGTGCCTCGAGTCCGAGGGATGTTGGGTCAACGAGGCAAGATTTGTATGAATATTGAAGCCCCTGTGCATGGGAAAGGAAGTGAGAATTTATCAGTGTTAATGTATGTGTTTCTATGCATCAGAGAGAGAGAGAGAGAGAGGGGGGGGGAGGGACAGGGGTTGGGGAGGGGGTTGGGGGTTATTTGCTTCCCCTAAGGCCTCGATGGAATGGCGATCGAATCATTAGGAAGGGACGATATTACTTTGATGAGTATCGCTCTTTAATCTTGAAGCGCTCATTAATCTTGAAGTGCACAGACTGGTTGATAGAGGATGGAGTGACACTACCAGACTGGCTGGGGACCGTGCACAGTGGAGCGCCTTGACTGCCTCATGCGTCGCAAGACGCGGGAGCATCTAAGTAAGTAAGTAAGTAAGTAAGTAAGTAAGTAAGCACAGCTGACGTGGGAGACATGAGTTGTAAGAGGGGCTGATTCATTTGAACCGGGTGATACTGGTTTGTTGGGTATTGGTCACTGGTGATGTGACAGGCTTCTTTGATTAGCTTAGTAGTATAAATCAAGCAAATTCGTAGAGGATGGTTGGGTAGAGAGGGGGAGGGGGGGGGGGGGTAAGCTTTCATTGTTAGTTATGTATGAATTTAACTTAATGACCTGCTGTCATGAAATTTTAAGCAGTTGTAGAAAGCACCAAACGATACGGACATGAAAATGATAAGCAAAGGTTGTTTTTTTTATTTATTTATTTTTTTTTTACAAAGGTTTCTTTCAAAATTGGGTGTGCCTACAATGATTACCAGTCTCCATTATACACCTTTTACAACCCCCACCCCCACCTCCTCCTCCTCCTCTGTTCTTTCAATTCCATCTCCCTCATGCCTCACATCGTCAAGACATAAAACACTTACTGGTATCATGGACATACCTTGCAGTGAAACCAGTGGACGGTACTGAACCAAAAACAACTCAAAATGCAAAGCATATAAACGTACTCCCAGTTTATCCTGAATACGCGTGAGATATTCCATCAAGAGGAAAAACCGTCTTGGGCTGGTGTAGCCGTTAGTGATGGCTATTCTGGTAAACATCGGCCATCATCTGTAACCTATAAGGAACATACTTACAAGTTTTCAGAAAGATCGGCCAAGTACTTTCTGAGATTTTCCATAAAGAAGAAAACCATTATGGTCCGTTAGTAACGGCTATAACGGTAAACTAAAACATCGGGCCTCATCCGTGACCCATAATGAACATGCCTACAAATTTTCAGAAATATCGGCCACATACTTTCTAAGATATTCCATAAAGAAGAAAAACTGTTATGGATCGTTATAGCCGTTAGTAACGGCTATAACGGTAAACTAAAACATCGGGCACCATCCTTGACCCATGATAAACATACCTGCTGATTTTCACAAAGATCGGCCAAGTACTTTCTGAGATATTCCATAAAGAAGAAACGGTAAACTAAAACATCGGGCATCATCCGTGACCCATAATGAACATACCTACAAATTTTCAGAGAGATCGGCTACATACTTTCGGAGACATTCCATAAAAAAAGAAAAACCGTTATGGGCCGTTATAGCCGTTAGTAATGGCTATAACGGTAAACTAAAACGTCATCCGTGACCCATAATGAACACACCTACAAATTTTCAGAAATATCGGCCACATACTTTCTAAGATATTCCATAAAAAGAAGAACCGTTATGGGCCGTTATAGCCGTTAGTAATGGCTATAATGGTAAACTAAAACATCGGGCATCATCCGTGACCCATAGAGAACATACCTGCTATTTTTCACAAAGATCGGCCAAGAACTTTCTGAGATATTCCATAAAGAAGAAAAACCGTTACAGGCCGTTACAGCCGTTAGTAACGGCTATAACGGTAAACTAGAACATCGGGCACCATCCTTGACCCATAATAAACATACCTGCTGATGTTCACAAAGATGTTCACAAAGATCAGCCAAGTACTTTCTGAGATATTCCATAAAGAAGAAAAACCGTTACAGGCCGTTTCAGCCGTTAGTAACGGATATAACGGTAAAATAAAACATCAGGCATCATCTGTGACCTATAATGAACATACCTACAATTTTTTCAGAAAATCGGCCCAGTAGTTTTGTCTGGAGCGAGTGTAACACATTTTGACCACGGACGGACGGACGGACGGACGGACACACACACACACACACACACACACACACACACACACACACACACCACACACACACACTCACACACACACACACACACACACACACACACACACACACACACACACACACACACACACACACAGCATTTCTTTGTTCCCATTCTAAAGTACTCCCTGTTCTATAAGAACTGGGAGTACAAAAAAGAAAGAGAGAGAGAAAGTTCAGACAAAGGTCGATTGATACAGGGAATGAGCAACTGCAACCAGCACACCTTGCCTGAACGACAAGTTGCTGATGAGAATGAACCAAAAGTCTGCGTGGAAACTCTACTGATCAGAAGGTTTCACGAGTAACAGTGTCCTTTCGGGGATAAAAAAAAAAAAGAAGTAAACAATTCGGAGCGAATGTTTCTGCTTTCACATCTTCCATACTTCTGTCTCTAACCCCAAAAGCATCATTCCAGCGCCACGCATTCTAGACATCCCATACCCATCCATATCTATGTACTTATTGTTGCTACACCAACATCAGCAGAGACAGGGAGCAGTCTGTATCAGAAGTCATGAGGCAACCGATTTCCTTTTTAGATTGCTATCTGTAAAGACGTCGTTAATCTCGTTCGCATCAAAGATTAAATGATTATACAGGGAAAGCGGCTGAATCAGAGACTGGGTCTCTCTCTCTCTCTCTCTCTCTCTCTCTCTCTCTCTCTCTCTCTCTCTCTCTCTCTCCTCCCTCCCTCCTCCTCTCTCTCTCTCTCTCTCTCTCTCTCTCTCTTTTCTCTCTCCATTTTAACCAGAGACATGAACATGCCAATGGGATGCTGCTTCACATCTGTTGTTTTTCCTCAGTTCTCTTGTTGGGGGGCATCCCCTGACATGTTCCATTAACCTGCTGTAGTTGGCCACCATCCAGAAAAAACAAACAAACAAAAAAAAAACACTGCCAACGATCAAACTATTCAAAATGAGAAATTAAATCAATGTTTTGGGCTGACACCTAAACAAAGGCAGGGGGGAGGAAAACAAAAACTAAACCCTGGAGAATTTAATTTCTAGCTTGCCAGCAACAAACGCCGTTTGTCCTGTGTTGCCGCCTTCCCACCCATCTCCATTAATTGAATATGTGCAAGGCTTTCATGTAGCTAAACCCCCTCCACGCCCTCCTCTATTCTCATTCCCTCTGTAGTTAAACCCCTTCCACGTCCTCCTCTATTCTCCTCATCCCCTCTCACTCCTGCCTCCCAACGTCATGATCCTAAACGCTTGGTTGCTGCTATCACGAATATTCTTGAAGAATGGCTCACTTCGTTTAAAGAAGTCATATTTCCACGATGGGCCCTGATTGGTGAGAGGCCTGACTGGGACTCGATGGACCAGCACACCTCGCTTGAATGTCGAGTGGTTGGTGAGCCAGAGGCGTGCTGTTTCTGATGAACGCACCTCAGCTGTTTGCTGCTTTGCTTCCTTTCAGGGGATTCTGCAAGGTGTCCCAATCACATCACCACAGACCGAGACAGAGGTTCCACAGATCGTTTATATTTGGAACAAGATGTGGTTTTGTCAGTGCTGCTGTGTTCTTCTTCTACATACACCTGCCGACTCTAAGATGATGCACTGTTGCATTGTTGCCGTCCAGAGCAAGAGGAAGTATGCAGGGTATGTTGGGAAAAGGACCCGGTAGCGGAAGGCTTAGAAATGAGGTGACTGGGACTGCATGGAAAATGGATGGAAACCTCACGACACAGTTGCTGGAACGACGAAAAGACCACCATGGCAGCATTCCTGGAAAAGCAAGCAGCATCAATGATAAACTCAAGCTCTTTTTAAACCTTAGAGAGCATGTGTGCGCGCGTTTGTGTATGCGTGCGTGCGTGCGCGCGCGCGCGCGTGTGTGTGTGTGTGTGTGTCTGTGTGTGTGTCTGTGTGTCTGTGCGCGCGAGCGCGCGTGCGTACGTGCGTGCGTGCGTACGTGCGTGCGCACGCGTGTTTGTGTGTGTGTGTATGTGTGTGTGTGTGTGTGTGTGTGTGTGTGTGTGTGTGTGTGTGAGAGAGAGAGAGAGAGAGAGAGAGAAGGAAGAGAGAAAGAGAATGATCCTATCCTTACTGTCTGTCTGTCGGTCTCTCTCTCTCTCTCTCTCTCTCTCTCCTCTCTCTCTCTCTCCTCTCTCTCTCTCTCTCTCTCCCCCTTCTCTCTCCCTCTCTCTCTCTGTCTCCCCTCTTCCCCCCTCTCTCTCACTCTCTCTCCATTTCTTTCTGTCATATGTGTGTGTGTGTGTGTGTGTGTGTGTGTGTGTGTGTGTGTGTGTGTGTGTGTGTGTGTGTGTGTCTAATTTTCGACCCATTTCTTTGACTCCTCACATTGGAAAACTTTTTGAGAGGATAATGAAATTCAGATTAGAACATTTCCTTGAAAAGAATGGGATTTTGCCAATATTTCAAGCTGGTTTCAGAAAAGGGAGGGGTGTCACTGATCATGTTAGTCTTTTAGCTTCACACGTCAAAAAAGCCTTGGCTAAGCGACACTCTACTTTAGCCACGTTTTTTGATATTCATAGAGCGTACGATTCTGTTTGGCATTTCAAATTATTGTCCAAGGCTCATGAAATTGGGATTAAAGGTCGTTTCCACATGTTTTTACAATCATTTTTATCTGGAAGAACGCTACAAGTAAAACTAAATGGTGTGCTGTCAAGTACAAGATATGTTAACATGGGTGTCCCTCAAGGAAGTGTCATTTCTCCAATCCTCTTCTCATTGATGCTTTATGATCTTAATCAGATTGACACGAAAGGGGCAACTTTAGCTGCTTATGCAGATGATATTGCAATGTGGAAAAATGTAAATTGTAATTTTACAAAAAACAAAATCAAGCGTAATAAAATTGTTGAACAGTTTCAATTTGCGGTCAGTAAACTTGTTAATTATTTGAATTCAAACGGTTTTAACTTATCAACGGACAAATCGGTTTTTATTATATTTACAAAGAAAAATATCGATTTTGAAGGTAGGGACGCTGTAAAAGTACAAATAGGTGATTCTTTCATTTTCCCAAGTAAGCAAGTAAAATTTCTAGGCGTTATTTTTCACTATAAATTATTTTGGTGTAAACATATAAATCATCTCGTGGAAAAGGCAAGAAAGAAAATTGCGTTACTGCGAGTCCTAACTGGAATCCCTCTAATAAATTATGGATCTAATCTTATCCATGTCGCCTTAGGGACAGTTCGTTCGATTGTAAGTTATGGTCAAGAAGTATTTTTCACTGCACCAAAGACAGATTTACATAAGTTAACTAGTATTGATTCCTTAGCACTTAAAATTGCTTTGGGGCTTCCAAGATGGGCATCAATTGATATGACTTACAGAGAGGCAGGAGTTTTGCCTTTAAATGAACATAGGATGCTCTGTGCTTGTAGCTACTCAGCACGAGCAAGAACAGTCCCTAACTCAGTTACTTCTGAACTTGATGAAAGCACCTACGTTTCTAGAGAGATACGGAATAAAAAAGCATATACTTCATTGTCTGATTATGTATCTCCTCTTTTACATGCATGCAACTTTTCGCTTGACAACATTGTTAAAATGACCAAATACCCATTCCCCCTTTGGTTGATGAAGCAAGCAGATTTTTTCTATTCCTATGGTAATATTACTAAAAATGAGAATCCACTTTTGCTTGCTTCTCTTGTTAAAGAATTGATTTACACTGAATATGAATCTTATCTGCATATTTTCACTGATGGTTCAGTTTCGTGTACTTCTGAGGTTGGTGCTGCTTTCGTGATACCTTCCCTTAACATTGAAAAAAGATTTCATATTACCAAAGGTTGTTCTATTTTCACTGCTGAGTTATTTGCTCTTATGAAAGCTATTAATTTCATTCTTGATGTGCAAGTCTTACCAGAAAGAATACTGATTTTGTCAGATTCCAAGTCTGCTTTAACGGCTTTACACCTTCAAAATACATCAAGTCGTCCTGATCTCGTCAGTGAAATTTTATTTTCAATTCACCAGTTAATGATGCGAGGTTCCAAAATAACATTATTATGGGTACCCGGTCACTGCGATCTTCGAGGGAATGAACTGGCTGATACCTGTGCAAAAGAGGCTTCAATGTGCAAATCGAATACAGTTTTATGTGATATTCCTTATTCGGTTCTTGAAATAAACAATATTCTGACAAAAGCACTCTGGGACCAGAGAAGAACACAGTACATTGAAGCTGCCATTCAGAAGAACAGATGGGATCTTTCTGCCCCCGGCAGTCATTGTATAAGTCCGCCAGGTTCTATTCCGAATCGAAATTTATTGCACAGAATACGGGTGGATTGTTGGTTTGGCAGGTTTTTAAAACCATCTCCTTTGTGTGTCTGTGGTCAAAACCTTAATGTATCTCATTTTTTACTTGAATGTTCATTAACAAAAGCGTATTTTCAATGTCTTCATGATAAAATTTTGTCTAAAAATCTACCTTTAACATTGCATAGTGTTTTTTGTCCCAACCCAGAAAATGGGTGGAGGCTAGCCAATTTGGCTGTAAATCTGATCAAGTCTCATCCACTTGGCAGATTTTTCTAACGGATTTTTTTTTTTTTTTTTTTAAATGTTTGTTTCTTTTTTGGTTTAGTGGTCTGATGTACACGTAGAGCAAAGAATTTGTTACATGACATAGCTGTCCGACTCTCACGTGTACTAGGTCGCATTATTCCATTTACGAAA
>CM065719.1:55168863-55173863 GCA_033310375.1 Conus canariensis | reverse complement strand
CCATCCTCCCTCCCCCCCCCTCACTCTCTCTCTCCTTCACTCCTGCTTCCTAACGTCATGATCCTAAAAGCTGGCTGGTGTCATGGATATCCCTTGAGGTGACACCCATGGGCATTATCGATCCCCCATTTTTTTTTTAACCTTTCTCTCAATGATTAAAAAAAAAAAAAACCGACATGAAACAAAACAGGCGATGGCCACTTAGTGAAGTAGTGTTGCTGCCACTAATTGCCCTGATTGGTGAGAGGCTGACTGGGATTTAATGGACCAGCACACCTTTCCTGCATGGCATGTGGTTGGTGAGGCAGAGATGTGTCCTTTCTGGTTAATATGCCGAAGCTTTTGCTTGCTGTGCTTTTTTCTGTGGATGGGATGGGGTGGGGGTCGGGTGGGGTGGAGGTGGGGGTGGATGAGTTGGGTATGGGAGGGGTGGTTGTTGGTGTGCATGCTAAGAGGTTGTGGTTGGAGGGGGGTATCAGCAAGGGACAGTGTCCCAGCACAGAACAGGCATGAGTACCATTCAATGTTAGGGAAGAGAAACACTGTTTTTCTATGCTTGAAACCTCTGTGTTTCTTCCCCTGTGTGTGTGTGTGTGTGTGTGTGTGTGTGTGTGTGTGTGTGTGTGTGTGTGTGTGTGTGTGTGTGTGTGTGTGATGTACGTATATGATCTTATTTTTTTTAATTCAATCAAATCATAAGACACAAAAATTTTAACTTCTTGTCACTTGGTAGGTGAGAATAACCATTATCTTTGCTTTAAGTCATTATATGACTATACAGCAGAATAAAGGATAAATAACGATATATCAAACTGCATATCAACAACACATATTCACACACACACATACGCACTAATACACACACACACACACACACACACACACACACACACACACACACACACACACACACACACATACACTCCTGCTGTTCATCTTTGGCTCTAGTATCGTAACTCTCATAACAAAACATGAGATCTGAAAGTGATTATTTCGAAATGTTTTATTCATTGCTTGCAGGTACATATTGCTTGACATCGTATATAGCCATTAAAGATTTCATGACGCTATCCATTCTGTTCAAAACGCAGACAACTAAGGAAAACAAGATCCCCCACCCCCACCCCCATTCTACACCCATCTCGCAGGTCCACTGCCTAACATGCTGCTCTCATTATCATTATCTCCTCAAGGGTTTACATCATTCAGTTAATAGAAACAAGTCGATCACATGAGCAGTGATGACCAACACATATCAAACCAATATTACGGTGGTCAGATGAATCAGCCCCTCTTGACTCGAGTCCCTCACATCAGCTGTGCACGTCAGAATTAATGAACGATATTCATCAAAGCAATATCACCCAGTCTTAATGATCCAGGAACCATTTCATCCAGGCCTCGGGGGAACCATAAGGACCCACCACCACCACCACCATCCTCTATCTCTCTCCCCCTCCCCTCTCTGTTTCTGACGCATAGCAACAAATACATTAATACAGATGAATTCTCAACCCTCTTCCTGATGCAGGGAGGCAGAGAAATTCATACAAATCATTCCTCATTGATCCAACATCTCTCGGACTCAGGGCACAGAAACGCGTTTTACTGCTAAACAGCTCGAAAGTTAGGGTCCTGCAGCTGAGAGAGCATCAGCTCGTGCATGCCAATATCTCTGACCTTTTCCCCTTGCTTCTGTCATGTCTTGCGTCATGTCTCAGCCATTTTGGATCTTTTTTTTTCTCGTTTGTTGCTCGATGCATTCTGGCTGTGGCGTGCGTTGATCATGATGAATACCTTTTTAGACTTTCTTCTTTTTCTGCCTTCTATCCCCCATTACCTTTTCCCCTCCCTTCCCCTCCTCTCTTCACATTTACCACCGTGACTGGTCTTGTATGCTGTTTCCTAGAGCTGAAGCGTGGAATTGGACGAGACTTTCAAAAGGAATCGTTATGGCGTGAGCGTGTATGCATATGAAGCAGGAGGGGGTGGTGGGAAGAGGGAAGATATGCAGAGGGGGGGGGGGGGGGGGGGGTGATGGGCAGGAAGGGCATTTCTGCATTGCCATTTTCCTTACTTTAAACACTAATCACGTTCCAGCTTTTTCAAACTGACAGCCCTCCTTCATCCTCGTCCCACCCCCTCCCCTTTTTTCTTCTTCCTCCATTCTCCCCACTCCCTCTCAATCCTACCGTCCCATGTCATAATTCTAAAAGCTTGCTGGTGTTATGGACATCTCTTGAGGTAACACAGTAGGCATTATCGACCTTTTACTTTACTTCTCTCTGTCACTTAAAAAGAAGGGAAAAAAGACAATGGCGCACTTTGTAAAGAGAGTCTTGTTGCTGCTAAGTGGCCTAACTGATGAGAGGCCTGACTGGGACTAAATGGACCGAGCCCACCTCGTTTGAATAGCAAGCGGTTGGTGAGGTTGAGGGTGTTATACCTGCTGAACATGGCGAAGCCCCTTGTCGCTTTACTTCCCTCCAGCAGAATCTGCAAGGGGTAATGCCTCGATTACGTCAAAGTAGAGGACAGACATAGGTTCCATACATCACAACACACACACACACACACACACACACACACACACACACACACACACACCACACACACACACACACAGAGGTGTGCATGCATGCATGCATTCAAACACACACACACACACACACACACACACACAGGTTTTTTTTTTTTTTTTTGCTGTCCCAACCTCTGCGCCACCTCAGAGGCAGTGCACCCACGCCGCTCATTCCGACACCCCGTCCACAGCCACAGCCCGGTCGGACCCGCCGCAGCCCCGGCACCGGCAATCCACAGGGAGCAGTCAATGTCAAGTCGTCAAGAGGCAACCCACCGGAGGAGACACTGCACTGCTGCCGAGTCACTTCGGTGGTGTTCAGTGACGCCTGTTCTGATCTAACATACGCAGGACACCACCTACTAAGCCCCCTACTGACGACAATAATTGCTTAGTCGCGGAGCCGGCGTGAGTGAGCTCTCCCTCCGGAGGGCGCCACCACGTCCGTCCAACGACAGCTCCCATGGACTCGCCGATACCGGTGACCCCGACGGCACCAAACTAAGGCCACAGACGTGAAGAGGACATCGAAATTGAGGTCACCATGAGAGCAGGGCATGAAGGGCCACAGAATCTGAGACTTTTTTTTTATTTTATTTTTTTATGCTGATCGATGAGAATGAGGATGATTAAGATGATGCTACGGATTTCCATTTCGGTCTGAGACTACATGACAGGGCTGTACTCTACGCTTCCTTTCATAATATATCCCGGCGTCAACCAGGCCCGGGAGATACAGGCACCTGCAGTGTTGGTCAGGAAATTTGAGCAACACTCTCAGAAACGCATCCATTAAGTGGATGAAACTCGACTGTGTGGTCCCAGTCTTCCCAACTGAGTCCGCAGCAACTCAACTCTGGGTAGGAGCCGGTCGGGGCAGAAAAACCCACATGACTTCTGATGGGATTCGAACCCACGACCTCCCAGCCGGGAGTCCGCGACGCTGACCACTTCGCCACGGCGGCTGGTTACACACACACAGGTTTCCTTTTTAAAGAAACAAAGGTGCAACCAGGACACTGGGAGAACACAGAGTTCTACCATGGTCCAGCAGATCCCTGATTCACTCCTGGGTCCTGCTCCCTATGACAGATCCATACCAAAGCTTCACGGCTTTCCACTGGAACCATAGTACTCCTTCCACTAAGTTTTGTAAAAACAAAAAAGGTTTTCCCCCATTTCATCTGGGTAAAATTAAGGTAAAACGTTGAAGTCTAAAAGCCATAGGATCGCAAAGCCAGTGACCCTGTTCGAGGTTTTTCTTGCTTTCTTTTCTTTCTGCGTACGCAGACTGATACTCCTGCGGACACTGTATAGACAGGCAGTAGAGTTTTGTGTGTATGACCGTTTTTCATCCCGCCATTAAGGCAGCCATACTCCATCTTCGGGGAAGGTGCATGCTATGTGTAACGTGTCATCCATATCAACGGCCAAACTGGCCTTCTCTTCCGAAAGTTGGTGATGGGATTTTACGTGTGTGCAAGATGTTGTGCGTGCGTTCACACACGGAACCTCGGTTTAGAGTCTCATTCGAAGGACTGTATGGGGAATGGGGTCAGAACTAATGTTAACTCCGAAGGAAAAATCCCCCTGTACTGAAATTCGAACTCGCAACCCCAGGATCAAGAGTCCGGCGCTCTACCAACTGAGCTATTCCGGTGTCGTATATAATACTGTCGCTCATAAAATCGTGTCGCAGCGACAGTATTTCCCGGGAAATACCGCAGCTGGTTCATGAAAAATTATCGCTGAGCGACATAATTTCATAAAAATTGGTTAGCGCGACAGGATTTCACGAGAAATGTCCATAAAATCGTGTCGTTGCCTAAAAATAAAATCATGTCGCAGTGACAGCATTTCATGTAAAAAAAAAATTGCTGCCGTAGAAAAGTTGTCGCTCTGAGACAGCATTTTCCGTAAAAAAAAAACGACGTCGAAGACATGTTCGGTCTCTGTTCTAACTCTACCCCCACCTCCCTCTCTCATGGTTTTACGTATCAGTTGCCCCATTGTCTTTCTGTCTACGATTTTATTTGTGTCTGCTTGACTGTCGGCCTATCTTTCTGTCTCTTTTTGTTTTTCTCGCTCATTCTCTCTAAGTATCGCCCTCCCTCTATCTGTTTGACTCTCTTTAGTTTCACTCTGTCCATCAAACTGTCTGTCAGTTGATCTCTGCCTTCCCCGCCCACCCCCCCTTGTCTTCTCTCTCTCTCTCTCTCTCTCTCTCTCTCTCTCTCTCTCTCTCTCTCTCTCTCTCTCTCTCTCAAAGGCAAAAGTAACTGGGTGTCCAAAGTGCGCCTTTGTCTGTTTGAATACGGATTTGGATTTGTTTGGCTGAATCAAGGGGTTGGTAATACTAAAGAGTTTGTATGTGTTTTCCGTCAACGGTTGGTTGACTGCAGATGGCAGAAATGGACTG
>CM065719.1:55146363-55163863 GCA_033310375.1 Conus canariensis | reverse complement strand
CAAAAAACTGTCGCAAAATTTCGAGCGACAGTATTTTATGGACAGCTACAATATTCTACAGGACATTTTTCGTGAAAAGTTGTCGCGCGACAATTTTTTCCAGCAAATATTGTCGCTGCAGCAATATTTCATGTGAAATGCTATCGCTGCGATACAATTCCACGGCGACAGTATTATATACGACACCGGCCCCCGTTAGAGGTTTATCATGTCCGGAGCACGCCATCATGGAAGGTGGAGCTTCTCTCTGTCCTTCCACCACCTCAACCTTCCCTGTCCTGATTCAGGTACCCACTCACAATAGACGACATTTTCAAGCAGAGTAAATCCGACCCCACGTATGGTTCGAACTCATGACCGTTAGATTCTGTGACAAATGCTCTAAATATTCGACTATGGGTGCTAATCATACTAACAGACAGACAAACAAACCAGGCACCGTATGTGTGTGAAAAGACAATCTCCTTTGAGGAGGGATAAGAAAAGACTGGTGAGCGGAAAACGTGATTAGATAGAGGATAGGGGAAAGCACCGATAGAAAAACCAAGGGGAAGAAGAACAACTGCACTTCACTCAACTTTATTACACTCACGACATCATGAATAAATTAAGCAGGGAAAGTATGACGTGGTTCCTTGCCTGTCTGGCTCATTATCTATGCATGTGCGCCTGGTCTGAACAGCGTGATTGGCTTGTGACCTATGCGCATGCTCCTATTCCCAACATGAATGATTCAGAACGCGCCAGCCCTGCTTGTCTGTACAGACCCAGCAAGTGTAATTCATTGGTGCTCTTTTTATCAGTCGCCAGACCAATACGTATGACAATACAAATACAGAAAACACACATGAGAAACAATCCAGTCTCTGATTCGTTCTATTTCCTGTTAAATTCCAATTGATTCTTGACACAAGCTAGATAGATATGTTTGGGATGGCCAGATATTCGATGGGAATCAACGTTTATAGAGGCAGGGTGTTTAGGAAGGTGTAGACCTCCATCAAGGTCGGACGGACCCCGAATCTGTCGTTTGATTCAGATCCACATCACAAATCCGTGCCAACATTTACTGGGTTCTTTCTTAAGACACGTTTTAAATTTCTGGCCATATTAGTTACAGAATGGTTGGGTGTTTTTTGCTTAATTCTGCTGACTGGATCATGAATCGCCCTGTCCTCTTGCTTTAGATGGCTGCAATAGAACAATGCGTCACATGAAGTTTGGATGGTGAAAGAAAAAAATACTGTAAAGAAGAAGAAGGTAAAAGGATTAGATCGATTGCAGCACTGACAAACCACATCTTGTTCCAAAAAATTAGACCAAAAAAGTTCAGCCTCCATAACACTCTATGCAACCTCTGTCTCTGTGCTAATGTGTTTAGGACACCTTGCAGATTCCCCAGAAAGGAAGCAAAGCAACAACTGGCCGAGGTGTGTTCATCAGAAATAGCGCGCCTCTGTCTCACCTACCACTTGGTATTCAGACAAGGTGTGCAAGTCCATTAAGTCCCAGTCAAGTCTCTCACCAATCAGGACACTTTGTGGAAACCTGACTCTTCTATAAAGTGCACCATTCTTCAAGGGATACCTACCATACCAACACCAAGCTTTTAGGATCATGACGTTGGGAGGCAGAGTGACAGAGAGTGAGAAGAACGGAGGAGGACGTGGAAAGGAATTAGCTACACGGACGCTTTAGGCATATCAAATAGAGATAGGTAGGGAGAAGATAACACTGGACAAACGGTGTGTGTTGCCGTCAGGCTTGAAATGAAATTTTCCAGGGCGTAGTCTCTTTTTCTCCCTTGTCTTTGTTTTGATGTCAGCCCAAAACATTGATTTAATTTCTCATTTTGAATACTTTGATCGTTGGCAGTGGGTTTTTTTTTTCTGGATGGTAGCTAACTGCAGTAGGTTAATTGAATATGTCAGGGGATGTCCCAAACAAGAGCAATGGCGAAAAAGAACAGAAGTGAAACAGTATCTCGTTGACTTGTTCATGCATCCAGATTAATAAAATAAAAAAAAAGAACTTGACAGAGAGAGAGAGAGAGAGAGAGAGAGAGAGAGAGAGAGAGAGAGAGAAAGGGAAGGAAGAGAGCTGTCTCCCAGTGGAGGGAGATGTTCATTCACACTGGGACACTGGGTGAACAAATATTGCTGTCAGTAGGGGGCTAAGTAGGTGTTCCCTCGCATTTGTTGGATCAGAACAGTTACATGCATACTATTGTATTCTAGCTGTGCAGTATCTCCTGTGGTAGGTTTCCTTGTGAGCAGAATGGGAATAACTATGCCACTGATCACATTACTATGTAAGCTGTCTTATTACAAATTGATTTTCATCAGATCTGGCAAGCATTTTTCTGTCTCTGCCTGTCTGTCTGTCTGTCTGTCTGTTTCATTCTCTCTCTGTCTCCCTCTCTCTGTCTCTGTCTCTGTCTCTGTCTCTCTCTCTCTCTCTCTCTCTCTCTCTCTCTCTCTCTCTTTCTCTCTGTATCCATGTGTGTGAGGGATGGGGGGTGGGGGTGGAGGATTACTAACATATGAAACATTAACGTTTTTAATCACATGAAAAGATTTCTTTAAAGTTTCAACAATGTAAAATGATGTAATATGATATGAATAATCATTACATTTCTTATACATTAATAGGGGATTCAATGGCAAAATGAAAGATTACTAAGAGTGTACTCAGTAATTACGACAAAGTACATGTTCAGAAAAACACACACACACACACACACACACACACACACACACACACACACACACACACACACACACACACGCACGCACGCACGCACACACACACACACACTCACTCACTCACTCACTCACTCACACGCATGTACGCACGCACGCACGCACGCACGCACGCACACACACACGCATATTCTGTTTTCTGTCATAACTGACTCGTTATCAGTATATGCAATATTAAATTCTGAAAAAAAATATGTCTTAGATTGCTTTGCATATTGCCTGCGCGGTACACGTAATAGTTATTTAGCGTCTTACTTAATCACTGAAGATTTCATGATGATAGACCATTCTCCTCAATCATTCACAACTAACAAAGCAAGGTATCCACCCTACTTCCTGCTTGTCTCTACTCACGTCTTTAATTAATCAAGAAAGCCTGTTACATCCAGTTCAAATTAACCAACCCCTCTCGACTCTAGTCCCCCGCGTCAGCTGTACACTTCAGAGGAGATGACCATCGCTCATCAAAGCAGTATCACCCAGTCCTAATGATGCAGAAACCAATTCATACGGGTTTTTAGGGAGGCAAACGCCCTACACCACCACCCCTCAAACTCTCTCTGCATCTGTCTGTCTGCCTGTCTGTAAATCTGCATATCTGCCTCTCTCTCTCTCTCTCTCTCTCTCTCTCTCTCTCTCTCTCTCTCTCTCGCTCGCTCGCTCGCTCTCTTAGTCACGCATAGCAACACATACATTAATGCAGATGAATTCTCACTATCATGCACGTAGGCTTATAATTTCATACAAATCATTCCTTATCGATCTTTGGGACTCTTGGCATAAAAAGGCGTCCCGCGGCTAAAGAGCCCGAAAGTTAGGGTCCCGCAGCCGTGAATGCCTCAACTCATGCATGCCAATACCTCTGTCCTTTGCCCCCTCTCTTCTGCCATGTCTCACACCCTTCCCCAGCCATTCGCGACGGCACTTTTTTTTTTTTGTTTTTGCTTGATGTATGCTGGTTGTGGTGTGTATTGATCATGATGAATAGTCTTTCAGATTTTCTGTCTAGCACCCACTCATCTTCCGTCCCCATTTTCCTTCCGACTCTCACCCTTCACCTTTACCCCTTGACTGCTCCGTATGCTCTCTGCTGGAGCTGAAGCATGGAGCTGAATGAAAGTCTGGAAGGAATCGTTATGGGGTGGGTGTATGTGCATATGAGAAGGGAGAGAGGGGGGGGGGGGGGAAGTTAAGGGGAAGGGCAGGGAGAGGAAGGGTGGTGTTCATGTTCTGCCGTTTTCCTAGCTCTGAACGCTAATCACGTTCCAGCCTTTCCAAACAGACAACCCTCCCTCCTGCTCGTTTGACGTCCCCTTCCCCCTTCCGTCCATTCTCTCTGTCTGTCTGTCTGTCTGTCTGTCTCTCTCTCTCTCTCTCTCTCTCTCTCTCTCTTTCTCTCCCTCTCTCTCTCTCGCTCTCTCTCTCACTCCTGCTTCCCAACGTCATGATCCTAAAAGCTTGTTGGTGTCATGGATATCCCTTGGAGGTGACACCCATGGCCATTATCGACCACCCTTTTCCCTTCTGTCATTAAAAAAAATAAAACGAACTTAAAACAGAACAGAGGATGGCCCACTTTGTAAAGCAGTGTTGTTGCTGCCAACAAGTGTCCTGATTGGTGAGAGGCCTGACTGAGACTTAAATGGACCAGCACAGCTCGTCTGAATGGCAAGTGATGGGTGAGGGGGGAGGGGTGCTGTTTCTGCACAGCATGCCGGAGCTTTTTCTTGTTTGCTTCCCTTGATGGGGATCTGCGAGGAGTGATGTCCCAACAGAGAACAGACACATGCACCATGAAATGTTCGGGAGGTGAAAGACTCCTTTTTATTTTGTTTGAAAGCAATTGGTTTGTCAGTGGTTTTGTTATGCCAGCTCTCCCGTTTTCTTTTAGTTGCAGTTATTCTTCTCTATTGAATTTGCTCGCACTCGCTTTTTATCTTGCTCTCTCTCTCTCTCTCTCTCTCTCTCTCTCTCTCTGTGTGTGTGTGTGTGTGTGTGTGTGTGTGTGTGTGTGTGTGTGTGTGTGTGTGTGTGCGCGTGTGTGTGTGTGTGTGTGTCTGTGTGTCTGTGTGTGCGTGCGCACAAAAAATCTTAAACAAAAGTCAATACTGCCCACTAGCATCACCTCAAGGGATGTTCAAGACACCAGGAAATAATGGAAGAGGCAGGACGGGGAGGTGGAGCTGTGTTATGGAAATGCTGGGAGGTGTATAGCGTAGACTGGTAGGGAGTAGAGGAGGTGCTAAACCACAGCATGAAGGGAACAGTCTGTCTCCATTATTATCAAATTCCGTGCACCTTCACATCCTGCTCCTGATCTCATTTTTGTATTGCCTCTCCACGTCCGTGCTCTTGGCCGTCAGTCTCAGCACGTTCAAGGGGACTGTGGCTGTTTGGGCATTCTGTCACCCAGTTGAGGGAGATGCTATGTTACAATGGCACATTGAACAAACAAAGTATTGCCAGCCGTCAATAGGCGGCCAAGTTGGCGATTCCCCGCATTCGTTGGATCAGAACAATTACACTGAGGACTACTGAGGTACTGCAGTGCAGTGTCTCCTGTGATACGTTTCCTTGTGGGTGAGATGGGAGTAATTATGATACTATGGGGCATGCAAGATGAAACAGCAAAAATTGATCGATGATGTCTGACTGGAGTTGTTGGGGAGGTATTTTAGCACCCCCCTCCCCTCCCCCACTCCCTTCTCACGTCCTTCCTACTCACTGTGTAGAAGACTGGTTTGACATGTTGGTGCAAACAGGCCTTTTTTCTATTCATTTTTTTTTCCTCTGAGACTGCAGCAGGCATCGTAAACCACTTCATCACGCCGGCTGTCTCATTACAAATAGATTTTCGTCAGATCCAGCAAGTCATTTCTCTATCTTCGTCTCTGTCTGTCTGTCTGTCTGTCTGTCTGTCTGTCTTCTGTCTGACTTGGAGCCGTCTGTCTGCCTGTCTGTCTTTATCTCTTTCTATCTGTCTCTGTCTCTGTCTTTATCTCTCTCTCTCTCTCTCTCTCTCTCTCTCTCTCTCTCTCTCCTCCCTCCTCTCTCTCCTCTCTCTCTCTCTCTCTGTCAGACTGGGTATGGAGTTATTCTGATCCCTCCCCCAACCAACCCCCAGTATTAGAAGATTGGTTTTACATGTCTTTGAAACACGTTTTCGTTTTGGTTTTATCTTTCTTTCAGCTGCAGCAGGCATCGTTAACCACTTCACAACGTCAGCTGTCTCATTACAAACCGATTTTCATCAGATCCAGCGAGTCCTCTCTCTCTCTCTCTCTCTCTCTCTCTCTCTCTCTTCTCTCTCTCTCACACACACACACACACACACACACACACACGCACGCACGCACACGCAAGTACACACACACACACACACACACACACACACACACACACACACACACACACACACACACAAGCGCACAACCTCTGATTGTGTCAGTGTTTCCCTCTCTCTCTCTCTCTCTCTCTCTCTCTCTCTCTCTCTCTCTCTCTGTCTCAGTCTTTCTCTCACATCGCTCCTTTTCTCTCTCCTCTCTATCTCTCTCTCTCGTGTGTTGTGTGTGTGTGTGTGTGTGTCGCCGCGCGCGTGTGTATGTGTGTCGTGTGTGTGTGTGTGTGTGTGTGTGTGTGTGTGAGTGTGTGCGTGCGTGTACGTGCGCGCGCGAGTGTGTGTGTGTGTGTGTGTGTGTGTGTGTGTGTGTTTGTGTGTTGTGTGTGTGTGTGTGTGTGTGTGTGTGTGTGTGTGTGTGTGTGTGCGCGCGCGGCGCTGCGCGCGCGCACGCTCAGACATGCACTCCTACTGCCGATCTTTCGTTCTAGCACCATAAGCATAATGACGCAACCCGTAATCTGAAAGTAAATATTTCGAAATGTTTTACTCATTGCTTGCATGTACATATTATGTTACGTCTTATATAGCTACTAAAGGTTTCAAAGAAGCTGTCCATTCTGTTCCGAACATAAACAACTAACAACACAAGATCTCCCCCATCCCCTAACCATCTCCCAGGCCCCACAGACCGACCTGCTCCTCTCATTATCAGAAGGGTTTACATCATTCAGTTAATAGAAACAAGTCGATCACATGAGCAGTGATGACCACCTCATACTAAACCAATATTACGGTGGTCAGATGAATCAGCCCTTCTTGACTCGAGTCCCTCACATCAGCTGTGCACGTCAGAACTGATGAGTGATATTCATCAAAGCAATATCACCTCGTTCTAATGGTCCAGGCGCCACTTCAACCAGGCCACAGGGGGAGCATAAGCATAAGGACCCGCACGCGCACACACACACACACACACACACACACACACACACACACACACACACACACACACACACACATCATCTTCTCTCTCTCTCTATCACTTTCTCTCTCTCCCCCCCCCCCCCATCTCTCTCTCTCTCTCTCTGACGCATAGCAACAAATACATTAATACAGGTGAATTCTCAACCCTCTTCCTGAAGCAGAGAGGCAGAGAAATTCCTACAAATCGTTTCTCATTGATCCAGCATCTCTTGGACTCAGGGCACAAAACGCTCGCTCTTTTATTGCTAAACAGCTGGAAAGCTAGGGTCCTGGAAGCGGGACCTGCAGGAGTTGCAGCTCATGCATGCCAATCTCTCTGGCCCTTCCCCCCCTCGCTTCTGTCATGTCTTACATCATGCCTCAGCCATTTCATATCTTCTTTTTTTTTTGTCGTTTGTTGCTCGATGTATGCTGGCTACGGCGTGTATTGATCATGATGAACATTTTTTTTTTCAGACAGTCTCCCCTCTGTGCCTTTCACCCCCCCCCCCCCCCCAGCCCCCAATCACTATTTCCTTTCCTTTCTCCTCCCCTCCTCACGTCTGCCCTGTGTCTGGTCCGTATGCTGACTGCTAGAGCTGCTGCCTGAACTTGAATGAAACTTTCAAAGGAATCGTTATGGCATGATTGTATATAATATACGAAGGGAAGGGGGTGGGGTGGAGATGTATGCAGGGGGGGGGGGAGACGAAGGGCATTCCGATATTGCCATTTTCTAAACACTAAACACTAATCCCGTTCCAGCCTTTCCAAACAGACAACCCTCCTTCCCTCGTCCTGAGTCCAGTCCTCCCCTTTCTTCTTCCATTCCTCCAAACACCTCTCTCACTCCTACCTTCCCACGTCTCGATCCTAAAAGCTTGTTGCTGTCATGGACGTCCCTTGAGGTAATACCAGTAGGCATTACCCCCCCCCCCCCCTCCGTTCTCTCTGTCATTTAAAAAAGCAAGGAACCACGACAATGGCACACTCTGTAAAGGGAGTCTTGTTGCTGCTAAGTGCCCAGATTGGCGAGAGGCCTGACTGGAACTTAATGGACTAGACGCCTCGCCTGAATGGCAAGAGGGTGATGGAGTAGAGGGTGTTCTTTCTGCTGAACATGGCTAAACTTGTTGCTTTACTTTCCTCTGGCGAGGCCCCAAAGGAGCAATGCCCCAAATGACGTCACAACAGAGGACAGAGAACCGAACGATTTGTCCGCATTTGTCGTATGCTGTCTTGTCTGTCCGTCTTTTGTTTCGGTTTTTCTTTGTGGCTCTTTCTCGCACTTGCTTTTTTTCTTTGTCTTTCGGGTTCTCTCTCTCTCTCTCTCTCTCTCTCTCTCTCTTCTGTTGTGTGTGTGTGTGTGTGTGTGTGTGTGTGTGTGTGTGTGTGTGTGTGTGTGTGTGTGTGTGTGTGAATGCGTGTGTGAATGTGTATGTTGTGAATGTGTGTGTGTGTGCATATTTGTACGTGTTTGAGTATAGAGAGAGATAGAGAGTGAGAGTGAGAGAGATATATACAGACAGAGACAGAGAGAGAGACAAAGACAGAGAAACAGAGAGCGACAGAGAGACACAGAGACAGAGAGGGGAGAGAGAGAAGAGAGAGAGAGAAGAGAGAGAGAGAGAGAGAGAGAGAGAGAGAGAGAGATACACACACATACACGCACACGCATACACACATATGTGCGCGCGCACGCGCACACACACACACACACACACACACACACACACACACACACACACACAGCGTGCGTGCACACGCGCTCCTAATAAACACACACACACACACACACACACACACACACACACACACACACACACACACACACACACATACAAAGGTTTACTGTTTGATGAAACAAGGTTGCAACCAGGACACTGGGACAGCACAGACTTCCACCGTGGTCTGACAGATCCTTGATCCTGATCCGTATCACAGATCCGCACCAAAGTATCATGGCGTTGCTTTAGAGTCCTATTACATCCTTCCACCAAGTTTAGTTAAACACGTGTTTTCTAATTTTGCCAAGATTAAGGTAAAACGTTGAAGTCCACGAGTGTAATGGCCACTGGGCCAGTGAACCTGTTAGAGGTTTACCATGTCTGGAGTATAGCATTATGGAAGACAGAGCTTCTCTCTCTCTCTCCTTCTGCTGCCTTAAACTTTGCTGTCCTGATTCAGATACCCACTCACAATACACAGGATTTTCAAGCAGAGAAAATCTGACCCCGTGAGTGGTACGGTACGAACTCACGACCGTCACACCCACTGATAAACACTCTATTTGACTACCGGTGCTTATCATATGAAGAGACAGACAAACAAACCGATGGACAAATATATGTGAAAAGACAATCTCCTTGGAGGAGGGAGAAAAAAAGGTTGGTGGGTGGAAAACATGATTGTGTAGAAGATAGCGGGAAGCACAGATCTGTGGCAGCGGTAAAACCAGGGGAGGGGGAACAGCTGCGCTTCCAGCTTATCACGCACGCGACATCACGAATAAAACACACCGGGACTGTACGACTGAGTTCCTTGCCTGTCTGGCTCATTACCTATGCACGCGCGCCTGTTCTGAACAGCGTGATTGGCTCCGGACATGGGAGCGTGCACCTGTTCCCAACATGAATCATTCAGAGTTCGCCTGCCCTTCTGGTCTGTACAGACCCAGCAAGCGTAACGCATTGTTGCTCCTTTTCCCAGTCAACAGATAACAAACCAATACGTATGATGACATGAATGCAGGACATAGAGATGAGACACAATCCAGTCTCTGATTCGTCCCGTTTCCTTTATGATTCCACTTCATTCTTGACACAAACCAGATAAATGTTGTTTGTGGTGGCACTATCTAGCACTTGTCGATACTTCAAGAGAGCACTCTGGACCAAACTCAAAACACAAGGGCGTGTGCTTTCAGGGCAATCAAACCAATATCGGCACTCACTACCAGGTTAATTTATGTTCCAGTGAGATCTTAACGCTGCAGAGCCCTCAAGGTTCAAAGCTCCAGTGGCTGTGGCCCTCAAGTCTGTTCTCCCCAACCCTATCCCAACCGCCACCTCCTCAGACTGGAAGAAACTGACAATGTAATACTTCCACAAAACAAAAACGGCTAGCTCGCTATGCAACCCCGTTTCTCTTCAAAACATTACTGACCCTTGCTAGATTTTCTTTCCTGTCAATAAACTAATTGCCATTGTTTGTTATTCCTGTCAGGTTTCCTAAGAGCGGTCACTATCTGCACGCGGTCATTGCATTGTGCAAATGCAACAGTTAACCTCTGTATTAACTCTTTAACAGGGCATTGATTTGCGTGTAGTTGTGATAACATTCTGGGGGCACTGTCTTCAGCATTGTCTGTTCGTCTGTCTTTCTGTCCATTTGTTGGCGAGGCAATTTAGAAAATGACTGGGCAGACCTTCGCTCAAATTTTAAAGGGTTGTTTGTAGGTTCATTGTTTAGAAATGCTTGGAGTCCAGTCTGCGCAACAGTAGCTTGATGACATCTGCTTTTGTTGATCGGATACGGGATCCACCCTTTGATCTGCAATACGGATCTGCTTCAAAATTCAATAGATATATGCCTGTTGGCCATATTCTATTTCTCCACCGAGATTCTTTGAAACCAACACTGTATGATGATTCTTTTCCTCGTAATCATACTGAATATAAGCTAGATGCTTTTGAACCAGATCCAAACCACAAAAGTTTATGGATTCGTTCTTTAATCACGGTGCATCTTTTCATCAAGTGTAGTGAAAATCGGTTCAGCAGGTTTTGCGCAATGTTGCTGAGAGACAGACAAGCAAATCAGCAAACGCAAATAAAAACATGTCTTCTTGGCGAAGACAACGAACTGACGGAGGAAAAACTGTTTGATCTCAGACACAAACACAGACACAGGCAAAGTAACAGAGACAGATACAGACACAAAGACAAAGACATTGGCATCAAGACAAAGACAAAAACACAAAAACACAGACACAAAAACAAAAAGATCTACAAAGATACAAAGACAAAAACACAAAGACAAAGACACAAAGACAACGAAGCAGGCACACATACTGATATCTACGACAAAGAAAGACACAAGGACACAGGCAACAACTGTAATAAAAACAAAGACTCAAAGAAAGACAAAGACAGAGATTTCAATTTTGAAAAGCCCATAGAAGGTGCAAGAAGTTGGCACATTCAACAACTTTACAACGCATCAACAAATGTACAACACATAATCAGTTAGATTTCAAACAAAGACAACAACAGCAGCTTTTGTCAAACCAGTCGTAAAGCGTCGATTTAAGGAACACCCATTATCATTTTCAGACTTTTTTCGCATTCGTTTTTGTTGGTTTGGTTTCAACTTTGCAGTTAAACAAGGAACTGAACTTTGAAACTTTGGCCGTTAGTTGAATTGTTTTTTCCCGATTCTATTTTCATATTCATGAAAAACGGACAAATAAACAGTACTTAAAAGCACACTAAAACCCGCCTCAATCCGTGCAGAATGTGCGTTTATGTCTCTTGGAGACTGCATTTGGTTTTATGCTTGCTATTGTGTTCTGTGTTTGTTGGATTTCACTCAAGAATGTCTGACAATTCCGGGTCCCCCCCCCCCCCTCCTCTTCTCTCTCTCTCTCTCTCTCTCTCCACACACACACACACACACATAGAGAGAGAGAGAGAGAGAGACAGACAGACAGAGAGAAATGCACACACACACACACACATGCACGCACGCACGCACGCAATTTAGCACGCACACACACACACACACACACACACACACACACACACACACACACACACACACACTCACACACACGTGTGCGCGCTCGCTCTACACACACACACACACACACACACACACACACACACGCACGCACGCACGCACGCACGCACACACACACACACACACACACCACACACACACACACCACGCACGCACGCACGCATGTACGCACGCGCGCCACACACACACACACACACACACACACACACACACACACACACACACACACACTGAAAGTACACGCGGGAAATTGCAAAGCTCTATGAAGTTGAACAGTCCTTTGCTCTTTGGATGCTTTCGTAATCCAGATCAACACCAAACGTTACAAGTTCGTAACTACTAATGCGTGAAAAAGGCTCCCATATTCTTCTTTATTGAATTAACGCATTAATTTTCGATGGCTTCCAAATGATATGGCAAAGTCAGTTGCTTTGTTTTCACTGTTTGACTGATTAGTTTGCTTGTTTCTGTTATTTCTTTTATTTAACAATTATTTTTTTTATGTCCTCTCTGATTATTACTATTCTTATACGTCTGTGATAAGACAAAGAAACGCACATAATACTCATTAAGGGACTGAAATTGTTATCATTTTATTGTATGTTATTATAAGTAGTTGTAAGTAGTAGTAGTAGTAGTAGTAGTAGCAGCAGCAGCAGCAGCAGCAGCAGCAGTAGTAGTAGAAGTAGTAGCAGTGGTAGTAGTAGTAGTAGCTGTGTTGGTAATCACAGAAGTAATATGGTGATTACGTTGATAATGAAGATGATGATGATTATGATCATTATGATGATCATTATGATGATTGTTTTGTTGATGTTATTATTGTCTTATTACCTTATGTATGCGTTTGTAGTCCTTATTTGTAATCTGTGATTTTGTTTTGAAATGAAATATGATTCATTAACGAAAAAAAAAGTGTTTGAAACAAGCACGTGCATTCTTACATTTTTAAAAACTTATTTACACAGGTCGAATTTTGTTTATTTAAAACGTGGCTTCGAGAGAACGAGCACATTGCAAACAAAAAAAAATCGTTTGATTCGTTCTTCAGAAGCTCTTTGTTGAAAATTTATGAAGCTCATGGGTGTGAAACGTAAGCACGTGCATGAAACAGACAAACTGTGTAATGATGAGATTCTTCATTTTACACATTTTCCCACTTACACTTCAAATTCCCACTTATGCTTCAAACTCACTTTGAGCATGATGCCATTATTTTCTTTTCATCCAGTCTTATGGAGCCACTGTTTGTCAAGCAATGATGCAGAAGCTGAATGACTACGGACTACCACAATCATTTTCATCATGGTCCGCCATCATTCTGCTGCTAAAGAACTGTTCTGTTCCAGTTCTTTCCATCCAGGCCACATAGCCCCCGTCTTTTTTTTCATTCATGTCCGCGTTGCTTTACGTCCAACACCCTTTCGTATTCAGATTTACCCTGTATGAATATAACAATGCTATCAGCATATAACAAGAGTCGGGAGACTGGGAGTGGCAGTGGTAGGCTTTCACTCGTTTATCCTCTCTAATGTCAATCACTACCACAGGTGTAATGGAGAGAAGGAACACTCGTGTGTTTGTCTCATTCTGGGCTGCACCTGTGACATATTCTGTCCCCTTTTTTTCGCTCCCTTGAAACAGCGAATCGCGCAAGGCCTCTGTGTCGGTGCCGCTGTTAAAATTGTTGTTGTTGTCGGTGTATAAAGAATGTTGTCGAGGTATTTTGGATAATGTTAGGCGGACGTACCTATTGTCAAATTTGGAACAGGGTGTACAGATCAGACTGCATATCCTTTTGGACTCATTTGTATGTGTCAAGTCAAGTCGTCAAGTCAAGAACACTTTATTATCTCCAAAGAGAAATTAAGAATTAAGAGTAGATGACAGTTAAGAAATGGACTCTTCCGGAAGTGAGTTTGTCCGGGGGAAAGTCCACCATCAGGGGGCAGTCATCGTTCCGACTTCTGTTCGAGAAGATTGTGTTGTTTCAAGCGGCCGCTTGGTCTGCAGCCTGCATTCTAGTCAAACATTTGTACTTCAAGTTAGCAAGAACTTTGACTGGTTCACTCCAGGAGAGGCACCGAAGTGGATCGATGGCTCTTCAAGTACATACGATGTGAGAAACTTAAGCTGAGGCTAGAGTTCCTATGTTCCTGGAGCCAGGGCAGACTCCTCAACTTGTTTGCTCAAATCGTCTGCGAGGCAGTGAAGGGTCGTCTGGAATCTGCGATTTCAGTCTGTGACAGTGTGGACAAGAACTTTGTCTCCAGTGCGGGACTTTCGGCTTTCTCACTGCATGTGGCAACAAACCTGATGACGGGGGTCTGTATGGAATTCACGGGAAGCTTGGTAAGGAGGTTTGCTTTTCCATTCATCCCTTTTTTTCATCAGGAAATGGGGACTAGCGATTTTATAATGACCTGTGGTTGTGTGAATTAAAAGTACCGTTAAGTAGCAGATGCTTCTGTAGTAATTTTATTAGAACATATGTGCAATCAAAGCTATTATGTTGTTGCTGTTGTTGGTGGTGCTATAATCGTTGTTGTTGTTGTTGTTGTTGTTGTTTTCGTTGTTGTTGTTGTGAAGATTTGTAAAATTAGAGGATTGTCTGAAAACGATTTGTATGATATATGCTGCTATAGTAAGTTGAGGTTTGTTGTTACGGGAAATCAGCGCTGGACAAAGGTGAGAAATTTTGCTCTATAGTCCGCAGTAGTCTGCTTACTATTTAATAGACGGTTTTCGTTTTCAGTAAAAAGGTAGTTAAAGATTCTTTTACTGTTATCTGAGTAAACTCAGTGATGGGTGGGGTTACACAAAAATGGAGTTGGAGGAAGGTCTGCAGTTGTGGCCTTGTGTCACCAGACGTCTGACCTCACCATTCAGCACACTATCAACTCAGGACGGGGTCTGGTGGTGAGGATGGTGTTCTAAGGGGTAGGTGTGGGGGAACCTGTTCCATTCTAGCCGGGAGTGAGTAATCATCAGATGCTAACAGAGAGCTGAACCCCCACCTTCAGCACTTAATTCGTTTGAATCTGCATCTTAAAGCATCCCTGTCTACATCCCCCTTTTTTCCGATTTCCCACCTGACGATGATGACTTAATGAACAATATTCTTACTCTAAAAAGTGTGTGATGAAATACAATTGAACCTTGCTAGGACATTACATATCATAGCCAATAATCCAGCCTGGCTATGACAATGTGCATTATGGATAATAATTCAACGTACATGTCATTTTCAGTCTGGACTTAGTTTCGGAAGGACTGGTATACTTTAAAATGTATTTATTATCTATGAAGTAAGAAATAAAGGCAAAGAGGAAATATCTGTGTCTTGAATATGATACCTCTCCCAGAGGTTTGTGTAACTCTATGTTGAAATTGTTCTGTGGTGTATTTAGAAACCACTTGCTCCTTGTAAATCATCAAATGGCTCTAATGTGTAGAGTCCACTGGCTTCTATTCGTGAACAGTCCATCCCTCTCTCCATGATAGACAAGCAGTGATGTTTGTTTTTGTTAACATTCTTGGCGAGCATGAAGCGCGACGAAGCACATGACACCCATAAAACGATAAAAAACAATGCCAGATACACGATACTCTTGTATAGAACTGGAACACGTCCAGCATCATTAGGGCTGAAACAAGCACAGTTTCTGGAAGTAGCCGTGATAATACAATAACCATGTCCTTCTGGTTATGAACCCTAAAGTATGTTCAAAAACAGCAAGACAGTGAGAAACAGCCATTTCAAACTCAGTCTCGAAGACCTTGACATCACTTAAACAATCCAAACGGCTCTAGGAGAAAAATGTGTCCCACTAGTAATGCTTGTAGACCTTGAATCTCTCACAAATAATGTAATGACCGAAACAGCGACAGAGGCCCTATGAATAGAGCCGACAGAAATTAAGATTATGGATTACAAGCAATATCTTGGTCATGTGCGACGCTAGAACGACCATAAAAAAGCACTAGAAGAGTGAGATATGAACAAGGGGGTCGGCGCAAAGGTGAAGAATTCAGGTGGATTAAACATCAATGTGAGGGCATCGAGGGGAAAAAAAACAACGACATAATAAAGACATTTTAAGACTGTCAAACAGAGACATGGCCAACCAGAAGCAAAGTCAGCACCATTCAAGACAAAGAGGGCAAAGTCTCACACGAGAAGACGTTGCTGTTAACTCTACAATTATCAGACCAGAGGATATTTTTTCAGGTGTACAGGGTTTATTAAATGAGGATGACCATTCAATAATCTGTGAAGAACTCGTAGTAGCAGGAATGTCGCTGAAATGAGGTAAGAATGCAGGCATCTACAACATCATTACACAACTCTTGAAACACGGCGGAGAGGCAGTAAGTGATATCCTAACTACCACCTGCATCCAAATCTCGCAGCACGCTTGCGGATGATTCATGTGATGGAGTGATCACTGATCATCTTCCTATACGAGATAGGATATCACCAACACTGTCACAACCACAACACAAACAGCTTGATCAGCCATGTCAGCGAAGTAATGCTTAGAATCATCTGAATAGAAGACAGTCGCAAGCAGACACTGTTCTTGCTGAGCGCTGGATTCCGCACAGATAGTAGTGCCATCGTACAGACTTTGCAACTTTTGTACCTTAGTGAAATGTACCTCCATCACCACTGGAACGTTTCCCATATCTTCATCGACTGCAGTAAGGTGTCAACAGACTTTGTACAGGGGCGTGATGGCGCTCAGTGAAGAAGTTTAACATTGAGCAAAAACTGATAAATTCCATCCAAGAACTTTACTTCAAAGCGAGCAGTGCGGTATCCATACTGGCTGCAACTTGAGAGCGGTTCCATACTTCAGTTTGACTTTGTCAGGAATTGCCTTCTATCTTATTCACTTTAAAGCATAATTCTGGAATGAATCGAGACTAATGAACTTGAAGGACACGTCAGCACTGTCAGTATTAAATGCAGAATCATCATATCTTTGCAGCTGACATCGATGAACTGACAGGCAACGAACAAGAACTCACAAAACTTGTCAAATGACTAGATGAAATATCAAAAAAAATATGGCGAGAAAATAAACGCCGAAAAGACCAAGCTGATACCCAATACCACCATTACAATTGATATAACTGTCCATTGACAGACAATAAACAGTTTGGTTACCTGGGATCCATCATCAGCAAATGAGGGACACAAACCAGAAATTCTCTCAAGTACCGCAAACACACATCAGCAATGTCCAGACTGAAACCTAAATGGTGGAAGAAAAACATCGTGAAAACACAAGATCAAATTCCTTCGTGCGCTGGATTCTACCTGTCTGCACACATAACATGGACCCTTCAAGCCGACTAAGATTGAGGAATCCAAGCTTTGGAAATGAGATGTAACCGCAAGATAGTAAACATCAGATATATTGATCGTTTTACCAATGAACAAGTGTGTCAAAACTTTCAGCGGCATGTCAGACAGACCATACGAAGACTTGCTGACATCACTTGGGAATAGAAAACTCGTTGTATGGCCTTGTAACAACGCTTAATGGCCTTGCTCAAACAGTCCTCCAGGGACCGGTTAAGAGACAGAGACAGAGGAGAAGGCAGAACAAAACTGTGGAGCGACAAC
>CM065719.1:55141363-55143863 GCA_033310375.1 Conus canariensis | reverse complement strand
CAGGAACAGGCACAAGTTAACTCCACCGAAGTGACTTATAGCAGTGCACCGTCTTCCCTGTTGAGTTGCCGAACGCGACCTGATTCTCAGAGCATTTTGAGGAACTGCCCGTGCTAAGGTTGCAACAGTCGGAAGCTGGGTGTTCTCAAGTCAGTAACAGAAAACAAGGACAAGAAACATACGAATATATCATATGATTACCAATTGCTCCATGTATGGTCCGTTTCGCTGATTGGTTTATAATTTGGTTGATTGGTTGGTTAGCACTCAGTGTTTGCACACGCGCGCGCGCGCGCGCGCGCACACACACACACACACACACACACACACACACACAACACACACACACACACACACACAAAACATCACCTTAGAAAATTTTGGCAACGAACACAATGCCACTGCTGACCTAGAGGATTGGTGAGGGGAAGCTGTCAGCTGAAGGACAGATCTACAGGCACGCAAGCGACTTCTTCATGCATAATTCAAGTTTGAACAGGCACTATGTGCTTTTTTTGCTCTGTGGCTCTTCCAGGTACAGAGCAAGCAACCCCTATATTTAAAAAAAAGTCCAATTACTCAAGATTCTAGGCTTACATCATCACTTTGTGCTTCTTTCTAGAACACCAGACAAGCAGAGCAGGATGGGTTTTTCCCCACTGTGATTCTTTCCTGTGAGTACACGTGTCTCTTTATCAACACTTAGGCCCAACCTCCATTTTTTCTCATCTTTAAGAATTCTTACTCCTTTCCTTTCCTTTCTTTTCTTTTCTGAAATGGTGGCCTCCACCCTCCTGTTTCTCCCTTTTGTTGTCTTTATCAACTTTCATTGACCATGCCAATCTGTATTTTCTAATTCTATTACCAAAGGACATTCTCGTATGAACAGTAAGGTTTTGGTGTTTAATACAGAATGTCTGGATTTATAAATGTACTCATGTTTGGTTAATATCATTTTCAATCTCTTTGTTTTAACAAAGGAAAGGTTAATGAGAGAAAGAAAGAAAATAAGAAAGATAGAAAGAAGGGATGAAAGAAAGAAAGAATTTGTAACGAGTGAAACCTATCAAAATAAATAATTAAACGCACAGCTGTATTCCAAATTTGGTGCCTGATAAGCTACAAGCCAGGTTGTGTCCAGATTGAACACATTTGCGAGTTTGTTGTTGTTGTTGTTGTCGTACCCTGGCTAAAAGACTCCAGGGATCATCCAAACAGCCGAAGCACTTGAACACTATGGTACAAATACATCAGCTGGGGATGAGAACATTACGTGTGTGACAGTTTTTGATTACCCCGCCACATGGACAGGCACACTCCGACTTCGGGAGATTTTGGAGACTGATAATGGTATGCTAGGAGCTTGTCACAACTGAAGACAATCCCCGCATAGCTATGCAGAGCATAACAACATTTTGATGTAGCCTTGGTGTTCTAGCCTGTGTCAACTGGCCTGACACAGCCTTAAGCCAAGGCGAATTTGCGAGTTTAAGTTCACCCTTAGCCCCTCCGTTCTCTGATATGAGTCCGAACGTTTTCTAAAAGCCCTACTTAAGATGAAAAAAAAAGCAAGGATGACCTTATGAATGAGCAAACGAGGACAGAAAGAATGAGCAGTTATTGTACAGGAAGATTACAAGTCCTCTCATGATTGATACAAAGGTAACTGCTATTTTTCCCCCAAAAAATGAACATTAAGACAATAAGTAACAGATGCAAGTAGAAATAAATGCTTAGTCACACACACACATTTATATAAACATACAACATCACTCCACGCGACTCCACTCCACACTGTACAGCATCACACAACATCTGAAGCACACCACATGACCTCAGCAGCATGCAGTTACTCTCAGTAGAAAAGCTCCAGACACCTTGACACGAACGAACCGCATCGGTGCATGACCTTCACTTTTGACCTTTCCCCACCGAAGGACTGTCCCTGGAGTGCTGAGCCCAGTAAAGCCTGGTCGATTGAGGACTCCATTCGTATTAATGACTGTGCTCCAAGGCGTCGGAGAGAGAGAGAGATTCCCTGGCTACCCTAGAGGCCTGAATGAAATGGCAGCTAATTAATTAGACCTGGGTGGGTATCGTTGTGGTGGGTAGTGCACAACTCGTTTTGTTAATGACCTAGACTGGTTAGAATGACTAAACGGTGAGGGGGGAAATGGAGTGTGGAGAGTTATTTCTCTCTCTCTCTCTCTCTCTCTCTCTCTCTCCTCACACACACACACACACACACACACACACACACGTATGCATGCATGTATGCACACACACACACACACACACACACACACACACACACACACACACACACACACACACACACACACACACACACGCACGCACCACGAATTTGGACAAAACAAGGCGTTTCCAAACTTAAAAGCTTTAGTACAGATCCAGACGCTATGGACTTGGCCATGTCCCCTCTCTATATTCCTTAGGGCTAAGCCTTCAGGTATACCAGCTGGCACTGTATGCATTATTC
>CM065719.1:55123863-55136363 GCA_033310375.1 Conus canariensis | reverse complement strand
TAGCAGCCTTTCCTTTCCAATACCCTCTAGGAGAATAATATATTTTGTACTTCGTATCGTCCATAAGAAGGGACTGTTTTTTATTACATTTTTAACTATGTTTTTAGATTGAATATGCAAGAAGAAAGATTGCTCCCATAGCACCTATAATAAAGCCTATTTCCACCATTTTCTGATCCTCAGATGGTTCATAAAAGTCAGACAGCTCTGGCGGTGACGATGTTAGAAACTTCTTTCCTGTCACTAAGTAATATTCATTCATTGCGTCATCAACGTCTGTAAATGTGTGCTCTGCATGTCCCTGTTCTCTTAACTTTTTATTAATAAAGTCTAAGTGAGCAATCCTCCTTTTCTCGTAAGCGTCTCTTGCCTTAGCTAAATCTTCCATTGCCTTGTTATGGCGTTCTCTCTCTTCATCAGATCGCAATTTACTAAACATATAATTGCTGCCAGAGAAAGCCAGCGCATTAACAATACTCCTCCCACCATCAGAACTAATCCAGACATCTTTTTTATAAATGATGAATCTTTTTATAAATCAATATTTAGCATAATTTTATAATTATTTTTCTATGCATTAATCTTTCTATGCATTGATGTTTTCTGGGATAATTCCCTGTGCAACAAGAAAGTCTTTTGAGGCAATCCCTGCCGTTATTACAGCTATAACCTTAACAACATCCTCAATGTCTAACCTTCCTAGATCAGCCGGCCTCATTTTAAACATGTTTTTTTGCTAACATGCTGTATCCTATACTAAGACCGCTGATTACAGCAGAGTGGTAAATAGTATTGATAATCTTTTTTTCGCTCATGTTTTTTATTAACTAAAAAAATAATTAAAATAATCATAATATGAAAGACTGTCTATGTGCTTTTAATCAGATAATCTTTTGTTGCCAGAGCTAAAAATAAGGTTGTAACTAGTTTCGGCGAATCTTCTATCTTTCCCATGTTGAGCGGTTTTATTCTTAACAAACATTTTGCAAGAGTTGAATAAACTATAACGCCAACAATGGGCACTGCATAATTAACCAGCGTTAAACTCATGGTTTTAAAAAGGCTTTATTATTTTTATTGTTTTTAAAAAGAGTTTAAAAATGGATTGCGACGAGCTATTAAAGTGTGAGGAGGCAGCAGACCTTTGTCATAAAGAAAGATTATACTCTCTGGCTGCATGTGGGAAAACTAGGCAGTATTTAGGTGTTGAACTAAGTATCGAACAGATTCAGCAATTGTCTACATCAGACGTTGAGAAGTATTACGCCAGGTACGAAGCACAGCTAGGATCAAAAATGGTTAGATCAGTGGGGCAGACAATGATTAGTTTATATGCTAAGTTAGTAGGCAAGATAGCGCCGATTGATTCAGAAGAAGATTTAAAATATGACTTAACACAAGATCCGGTTTTAACCAAGTCCCTAGAATCTCTTGCATGTGACATGTATTAAGATTTGGGACGCTGTTATGCCCATTCATCATGGGATTAATTACTTTCAATCATATTAATTTTAATCATATTAATTTTAATCAGACTAAAAAAAATGAGCGAGCAGGAGAAGACTCCACAGGAGCAGAATGTCCCACAGGCGAGTGTCCCACAAGTGAATCTACAGGCGAGTGCCCCACAACTGAGTGTCCCGCAGGTGAGTAGTGTTACTAAGTCTAAAAGTGCTGGCCGTGTTGAGGCCGGCCGTAAACTAGCTGAATGGAACAGACTGCAAAAAGCAAACCAAGCAGCAAAACAAAAATTATTAGATAGTAATACAACATCAGCACCAGCACCGCCGCCACCAACAACAACACAATCAAACTGTAAGATGTATTATTATGTACTGGGGAGTATTGTTGTTGGTGAGGGCTTTTGGCATACAAGTGTCTAAAGCCATACTTAGCAACAAAGTTACAAATCCCCACAAAAACAGTAAAAGAAGAAGAACCAGCCTCTGCAAAAAAAGCACAACCTCCTTCTGTAAACCCATTATTTTTACTGAATTAGTTTTTTAATGTGTTGTTAAGTACTGGTTAAGTACAAGCTAAGTACTGGTTAAGTCAGTTATAACAAGTTAAGTACAAGTTAAGTGCAAGTCATGTTAAGTACTAGCTAAGTACTAGTTAAGTTCTTAAGTAAAGTACTAGTTAAGTACTAGTTAAGTACTAGTTAAGATCTTAATTTAAGTCAGCCAAGTTGGTTCTCCGGTGGTCTATAGCGTATGTAAACTCGGGATTAACGCAAGTTCGCTTGCTATTGTTAGAGTCTAGTGACTTCTTATTAACAGCAGTTGTGTTTACTTGATGAAGAGTAGAGCGCAGATTAACATTTGTGTGATAAAATACTTTGCGTTCAAAGAGAGCCTGCTTGTAGTTGTCGTGAGTTATATTTTTTTTGACAACTTCTTTACTTACGCCCTTAGCTTTCTTCATTTCAGAAGTTTGGGTAGCAACGCTATACATCTTTGCCCGTAAGCCAACATATTCTCGTATAACCGTCCCATTAAGTTCATCCTTCATCTTTCCAATCACTTTCTTGTTTACAGTTGAATGTAACGGCGAATCTTTTGGGTAGTCACATGTGTCGTACCACCCATCAGCTCCTTTGGCTACCTCCGCCTCTAAATCCTTATAAAAGTCTTCAGTTGGGATGTCTAGAATAAAACTATCAGTGTCTGTGTAAAGGACATTTGATTCTGGGTATAGCGGTTTAAAGTAGTCGTATAGAAATTCAAGCATTAATAACTTTGACAGCTCTAACACAGTAAACCCGATAAACACCGGCTTGTCCAACCTCACATTCTGTTGCTTCATCATAACGCCAACCAGGCTATCACTAAACCGTCTAAAGTCTTGGTAGTTAGGTTTAGAGACCAGCTTAATTGCTTGTTTTTCTTTCGTAACTAACCTTACATCTTTACGCTTGTGTGGATTCTCCATCGTCTTGCCAAAACAGCTGTTGTTCATCAACTTAAAAAAGTCTTTTTCGGATGCATCTGTGGCCGCAGTCCTAAGATCAGTATTCTTCATGATGTATGGTTTCATGAAAGGCCCTTGGTCAAAAGTAATTATTCTGTGAACAGCTCTTAGTTTTAGTCCGTGTCTTAAGTAAAACTGTAACAGCCGGTAATGACAGACATATTTAGTCTTGTCTCGAAGATTAGGCACGAGTTTAGGCGGTTCTGTGGGACTCATCTTTAATCTTTCTGCGGCTAAGGGGAAATCGTTATGGGGGTCGTGCAATTCTGCGGGATATTCTAAGTCTACTTCTAAGATTAATCCTATGGATTATCGGGTGTAAGCTGCGATAGATAACTCAACACTTTATTAACCTCATGAGGCCCATTTATCATTTTAAAGTTTCTTAGTGGCAGTGCCTGGCTCATAGCCCACCCATACAGATTGTTGGCGTCTAAATACATTAGATAGTTAGATGGTTTAGTGGGGTCATAATCGTCTAAATGCTTGTTGTTGGCTTTGCGGTAAGGATGACAGGCCATGCTAATGCCTCCCCTCAGCCCGTCTTCAATCATCTGAAGTGTATCCAGATCAGATATTAAGTCAATCTCAATGTTTGTAGACTTTAAGAATGCATCCCAAGAAAGGCCCGGGGCAGAGATGTACTGTGATGAATCTAGACCGTAATGTTTCATGCAAGTGGATCTGTAATTTTCAAACACATCTGCCAATAAACACACATCGGCCTTCAAGTATTGGTCGTGATAATCGCCCATCGTCTTGCAGTGTAATTCTGTCCAGGCTTTCTGTGCGTATTCATAGTCAGCGTCAGATATGCCTCCACCTCTAAGACGACTGTAAAAATCGTCTTTATGTGGCAGCGCCGGCTCGTCAAACCTTTCCCACGAGTCCATGTATTCATAAGGATAGACGCCTTTACGGACTAAAGATGGGTCGAAATATTTTTTAGTGATTGGATAGTCTTGCAGAGATCCTGCTAATTTATCTAAACTCCCCATCAGATGCTGGGCAGAGTCATAGAAGGATAAGCAGTCTACAGTAAAGTCATGTACTTTTCTGATGATTGTGCAATACAGCTAACCCTCTTACAATCAGAAGTTATTGCTTGCATGATAAAGTGCGAATCATAGCCCCGTAAGTTATGAAAGAAGATTGGCAGTTTCCATTTTTCGGGGTTAACCTTAAGTTGAAGATTGCAGCTGTTGTGTGCTGCCCCTCTGAATTTACCAGTAATGTGATCGTGGTCTCTTACAGTGTCGCCTAATAACTTGCATTTGCATATCCAGCAGTGGGTGGCTGATTCGTAGCGCCTTTGGTCTTCGGGAAGTCATCTTAATGTCTGAAAGGTTCAGCTGATTGGAGAATTGATTGCGAAGGTGTTTCATCTGCTCCAAAAATCGATTAGCTGCGTCAGGACCCCTGTAAATCTCCGGTTGTGTGTGTCCGCCGTCTGACCTAACAGCGACGAAAGCATAAGAACAGATCTGATGACGAGATAATATGGTTGTTTTTTGGTCTTGTTGAGGGCCATAGTACTGTGGCAAGATTGATTCAAAGTTAGCATAAACTACGTATGGTCTCATCTGCAGTTTGTGTATGTTTTTAAAACTAACTTTAGACCCTGGCGGGGGCGTAAGAAGTTCGATTTTACAGTCTACAAAACTTTTACAATGTTTCTTATGGCTGGCAGCTGCCTCTATAGATGGAATTCTAACCAAACACCTTCTACAAAGCTCTTGTTTAGATTCGTGCTTTGTAGTATAAGCCATAAGTCTACTAATTGATCTGATTAATACATAATGGCTCTTGGAACCATCTGCAAACAGTATCAAGTCTACATGCTTGTTAAGGGATTCGCCTAAAGTGGGAGCGTTGGGGAGAAATCCTTAGAGGAACTAGATTGTCTACTGCAGACCATGTGTATACGCTTACGGTTATTGGTTTGTTTTGTTCTTCAAACTGAGATATACTTTCTATGCTTACTGGAAAGTTTATGTTATTAAAGTTCAGGCTATCTTTGTATGCTTCATAATTAGATACTCTGTTTGCATACTTTTTAACTGGGCGTAAATGCGCCAAAACACACCACATAAAACACTTGTTGTCAGAGTTTTGTATGTTTAAGACTGCTCGTTTTAACACTAACTCTCTCGGGAGAGGGATGTAAGAATTGCCAACTATAGGATAGAACTTCGTTTGTCTTAATCTGATTTCAAGGACCATTCCTTTAGACCAGCCGGAGCCGCGCAATTCTTCTTCTTCGCTTGCATGGTTAAACTGTGTAAGCATGTAATCAGCCCAGTCAGGGGTAAAGTCGTAATAGCTGATTACTTCTTTCTGTCTAGTTGAAACCCAGACTTGCATACTACTATCATCGGGGGTTATATATTCAATCAGAATGGCCAACAACACTTTTACTGGCGGGTCAATTTGAAGAGACTCTGGGATTTTAGAAATGGCATGTGTTACGCTTTCCTGAACATTTGTGGGGTTAATAATATCCATGTCTAGTTCACTGAACATATTACCCACCGGTTTGGCATCCATCGCTTTTGTGATCGTCATTTTTTTAGATCAATATATAGGTAATACAAAAAAAAATAAATACTAAAATTTAGCTAATATTTACTAATTTGAGGTAATACAAAAAAATAAATACTAAAATTTAGTTAAATTGAATAGCTGCTCCTTCAGAGTTAGTAAAAATAGACAATTCAGCGTCATCAGGAGCCATAATATTAACTAAAATTGCAATACACTTTATAACTGGGTTGGGCCAAGAATCTGGCATTTTACTGATTACGTTAGTTACACTTTCACGAATATCGGCGTGCTCAAAAAGATCCGCAATTAATTCGTCAAACTTGTTTCTTAACTCTTCTTCATTAGCCCCCCGCTCCATCATTAACTCTAAGGCGCAGCATATATTTTTAAGCTCTGTAACTACTTTGCTCGTCATTTTAAAGATCAAATATATAGGTAATACAATAATTAAATCAGGCTCATTTTTAATCTATTTTGGGTTTAGTTGATCGTTTGCAATGTTCTGCTTTGCAATGTTCTTTCTAATTGCTTCAGTGTCTACCTGTTGTGAAGTAAAAGTCTTTCTCCATTTTTTTTGGAGGTCGATCTTTTGTCGTCTGTAATCATCGCCGTCAGCCATGGCTCGTTTAAATTCTTCGTCTGTTACTTTTCCATCCAGTAATGTATTGCTTATAATCAGCCTTAATGAATGAAGTTTTGCTGTTGCTAGGGCTACAATGGCGGTGTGCTTTGTAATTTAGGCGTTAGCTTCTTTAAAACAGCACTTACAATCGTGGACATGGCACCTAAACCCAAACCAACACTCCCAAAAGCTATGGACATCGGCGTTCCAACTCCAGTAGCTAAAAGAGCGACACTAGACCCAGTGCTTAAGCTGGCTACAACCGATGAGCCGGTGATTATATAAGAAAGGACATTTAAAGCTTTAGCATATTTCTTTCTAGTAACCCTATACTTGTTTAAGTCACTTTCTATTTCCTCTTCAAGCTCAGTCATGTGCTTTAATCTAAACTGTTGGCCGTCTTCCATTTTAAAACAAGATTATTTTTTTTAATCCTGTACATATCTTCTTATTAACCCTTCTGACAGCACTTCATCAACAGAGTAAAACCCAATAAAATCAACATACTTAATAAAAATAAAATCGAGTACTGTTAGTTTGGTTTTGTCAACCATCACAGTAACTTTGTCAGAAGATACAGAAGTGTTTATTTCATCCCCGTTTTTAGTAATAACAATAACAAGCCTAAGAGGCCCGTCCAAGTTTTCAGACTTTATTTGTACGCCTCTGATTAACGTATGCTCTGGCAAACTAGGATCAGACTCCCTCGGAGTAATAAATAAGCGAAAAAGCATCGTCATTTTTTCTAGGCAGTGATTCTAGTTTTGGGTTAAATTCTAAGCCGACGGTGTCACCCCCCACTTCAGCTAAGGACTGCTTTCTCCGCAGCATATATTCAGGGCCCTGCTTAGTTATTTCAATCTGCTTTTTCTGTTGTAATCCTGGGACTAGGCTAATAAGAAGGTGTCCTTCATTCAAAGCTTTTCTAAAATTGTATTTCTTATCAAAGTATACATAGGGGCTTCGTAGTTCAAACTTTAAATCCCAGTTAATATCAGGAAGCAACGCCCAGGCATTCTCTCGTTTATGAAGTTTGTATTCGTGTTTGCCAAAATCGTTTGCCCTTAGATTTCTTATCTCTTCCAGGGTAGGATATTGCTGTCGTTTTTTATCTTCAATTTCTATTCGTTTGTAAACACCATCGTCGGTGTACTCAAATCCATAAACATTTCCTGCCACTCCTATTAGATCAAAGTCAGTTGTATCTGCTAGATCTTTTATCTCTACTGCAACGCATTTAGGAGCTAACTCTGCTTTTGATTCAGGTCCTCGAGACATTCTTTTTAATATAAACAATTTATTATAAACAATCTACAATAAGCAATCTATAATAAGCAATCTATAATAAACAATCTGTTATAAGCAATCTATAATAAGCAATCTATAATAAATAATCTTTAATAAGCAATCTATAATAAGCAAACGTATTGAACTGGCGGGTCAGTTCGTAAGCATAGTTTAGCGTGCTTAGATTTTTCTAGCTGCTCTTTTATTTTTTTTAGTTCATCCTTGTCCCTGATTATATAATTTTCACTTAAACATTCTTCAAAACTGTCCCGGTCCTTAGTATAGAATAAGATGACTGATTTTAACTGCGATCTAAAGTCTTTTAAGACAGCATTGTATTTTTGAGTTAAGAGCCAAACAGAAACTAATGCGTGTCTTCCGCTAAAGGCTAGCTTAGACAGAGTCCTTCTTTTTTTAACAATGTCTTGTTCGGCTGAACAGTCATCAATAATAAACAGCGTTTCGGTTCCCTCAAATAGCCTATAATAATGTTCTAAACAGTCACTTAGCTTGTCAGTAGGATCAACTAGAAATATATTCTCGTCCGTCCAAACAAACTGCCTTTCTTTGTAAGACTTGTTTGCTTAATGGTTGTGCAGAATATAACAATGTACTCGTAATGAAACCTGTAGACTGTTTGTAACAAATCAAGCACGAAGACAGTTTTCCCACACCCAGTAATCCCACAAATAAGCGAACAGTGCGGGTCTTTGGGCAAAAAGTTCAAACTATCCATCTGTTTTAATAGGCTATTTCTTTCAGTCTATTTTCTTCAATGTTCAGCTGGGCGTCATAAACCACAAAAACGTGCATTTGTATCTGACCATTCTCCTCCTTTTCCTTATTAATCTGTATGAGTATGCCATCTGACCCTACCCTTCTTCCACTCCCGTGCAGTTTGTTGTCATATGTGGACCTAAAATCCAGCCATAGTCCATATTTGTCTGTTAGATAATCTTCGAGTCTTACATCGTGAAGGTGAAGTTTTTTACACACATGATCGGCTGTGGGGCTTGTCTGTCTGCCTCCAGCAAACAATTTTCTTATTTCATCAAAGTGTTGGTCAGGTAAAAGTCCAGCTGAATACAGCTGAAAAGGCTTGCCATCTACTGTGCAAGACAACTGCTCAATTTTTGGGTTGTAAAACACCTCAGATTCCCTCTGAAAAGGGGTCGGGGGTTTAGTAAATAGCAAGAGAACCCCCTTTAGGGACCTTAAAGAATTGCTTATAGCTATTTCCCAGACGGCGTCTTGCTTGTTTTTAATCGCTAGACTGTGGTGTAAAACTCTTTCAAAGTAAACAACCGCCCTACTTTTATACTGGTTTAAGATTATTCTGGCCAGTTCGGGGTTAGTAACAACATCAAAATTAAGAGAGATGTTACTGACTGTGTACTTGGCTTGAGGTCTTCGGACAGAATAACAGACCCGCTGTCATTGAATGTCAGTTCGTAAGTAAGTTTGTCTCTTAGTGCGCCTTGGTAATATGGCTGATGGGTTTTTAACAGTTCAAAATCTAGAGGGATGCAAAATCTGTTCTTAAATGCTCGCGCTATTGCCTGGTCTCCCTCGTCTTCCTTTGCATCTGCAGCATTAAGCCTGTGCTTAAGACCGTTTGGGCTCTGGATCCCCTGAAAGATTTTGTCTTTTCTTTCTGTTCTAGGCAGCCACAGATCAGAATAGAGATTAAAAATGTCTGCGCTACTCAGTGAGAAGACTTCTCTACCTTCCAGTTTAATTACCATATTTTTAATGATGGCCCTGCCCAGGTTAGCAACGACAGTAGCATTAGGATCCGCCGACTCAATATCTATTTTGAATAATAGCTTGGCGGTGCCTGGCATTATAACATCGTCAGGCCCGAGGTCGCTAAATCTTACTGTTAACATTTCATTGGGCTCAATTGTTGATGGATTATTTACAACGCGCACAGTCTGTCTTATGCCTTTTATGCCGTGGGGCTCCTTCGCTTTTCTGAATGGATCAAGGTCGCAGCCGTATGGGTTCATTTTTTATAAAACAAAAAATAATAAATATATAAATATGGCTGATGACGATTTTGACGCGATTGAACCTATTGAAGAAGAAGAAGATGATTTTGGCGCGATTGATTCTATTGAAGAACCGGGTCCTTCATTGCAAGAAGAACTTGAAGGAGCAGCAGCAGGTCAAGGAGCAGGATTAAATCAAATACGAATTCTAGATAGAATTGAATCATTATATAGCAGTATAGGGCGAGAGCAGCCAGAAGCACTTAAGGTTTCTAATTTTTTAACAGATGAAAATAATCATTTGTATGTAAGAACTAGTAAAGGAAGGCTTGTACGGCTTACTACAAAACCAGACCCAACCCAGTTTTTAAGCAGGAGCACAATTCTTAGAGAGCTCCCTATTTCTGATCAAAGGCAGTTAAACTTTATTAGCAATCTAAGGTCTGAGGCTGTTAGTGCTTTACAGAACTTGGAGCAAAGGTTGCCAACACAATCTGAAATGCAAAACATACCTCTTCAAGAATTAAGTCAAAGAACAGATGAAGCAATAGCAGAAATTGAGACGAGTTTTAATGAGGAGACACAGTTAAAAACAATTGCCGGTTCTCAATTGCCTAGTCAAAGAGAACGTGAGCTGAGTCCTGAAGAAGAAGCAGCTTTAGAAACAATTGATGATCCTCCATTGCCTGAGCGCGAACACGAGGTTCTTAAAGCTAGAATCAAGGATCTTGAAGCTAGAAACAGGAATCTTGAAGCTGAACTGCGTGCCCTCAGGTCTACTAAGTCTGCTTTAACAACTATGAACGAAGAACTAAAGAACAATTTGGCAAAATTTAATATGCTAGAGAGAGAGATAAAAGAAGAAAAAAATAAACTGGCCGATGCAGATGATAACAATTTAGGGTTAGAAGAAAAGGCTAAAATACAGAAGAACTTGAAGGATTTAATGGAACAAAGAGAAAACAGGTTAGCCGCGTTGTATATTAACGGAGAAAAAATAGCATACCAAACAAGCAGAATCAGAGAAACTATAAACAGTCTCCTTCATGAAAATACTACGTTAGCAGAAAGAATACGGATTCTGTTCAGAGAGCAGGGATTACAATAGTTAGTATATTGACGGCCATTGGGTTTGCTATCTCTACACTGGTTTATGCATTAACCGGCAGTGAGCCAACAGGGCCAGTAGCACCTCCAACGCCTCAGCCCGGTAAAAGTTGGATTAGAAAACAACTACACCATCTGGCAAACCTATTAAAGAAGTTAGCTGCCAAAGCGCTTGATGCTCTGCCTGGCATAATAGGCAGTGTTGTTAGTTGGGTTTTGTCTACCATAGGCAAAGTGGCTGGTTATATGGCCGACCATCTGTGGACGTTAGGAGTGCTGGCTGCCGGTTTAATTTTTAGTGAAATAAAGTATGGCTAATCCAGTAAAAGTTAAAAACACAACAAGGGCTGTCTTTTCGCTAGCGTGTCTGTCGGGTGAGGTACATCAACAGGCGGACCGCTTTCTGGCTGTGGACCGCTTTCTGGCTGCGGGGTGCTTATAGCCGGTAGTGGGTCGCTTTCAGGGCTAGATACTTTTTTTAAAATGGCTGGCGCGGGCCTTGTGTTTAAACCTTGATTATGTCCTAAGTTTTGGTCGTCTCCGGCTATGAGAATTTCATTATTGTAATTCTGTATCATACCAATCTGTAGTCTAAGGTCAGAAGGCAGCATGTATAATCCATGACCCACAACAAAGTCAACCTTTGACCTAGCATGTGAAAGAACGTTTTGGTACCTTTGTATGCTGGAAGGCAAATCAACAGCAGAGTTAATAGCATCTTCTAAATTGGCTAGAAATTGTTTTCTGGCGTCAAAGCCTGTAGATTGATCCACTATGCTAGACTTGGTCTGTGCTTGTGCCCCTAATAGACACCAAACGTACGTGCGTATGGAGTCATTAAGTCTTTGCACTCCTGGCATTGTTAGGCCTTTACTTTCATCTAAGATAAATGTTGCCCAAGCATTGGGGTGTTTTTGTTCTATTTGGTCCCCAATCTAACTTGGGAGTTTGGCTTAAAAGAGGTGTGGCCGGGCCAGTAGTCAAAATTATATTCTCTACGCTGACCCCACAAATACAATGTGCCCAACCCGTGATTGCGGTCTAACTTTTGTCTAAAGTTATTTGAAGGGTTAATGTTAAATTCGTTGCAGATTCTTTCATATGCATTATTGTCCATTGAGCTGAGAAATGGATTAAACGCGTTGTCGTTGGGGAGGCGTACTTGTAGTTCAGTTAGTATGCACCTATACTGGTAATAAACATGAAAGTTATATACTGACCTTACTAAGAGATTGGGGTGGTTTAAATGGTTTGCATATGAAACACCGCAGCCGGTGGTTGAGCAGTAAACTGCAAAATTTAACTGATTCTGGTAAAAAGCCATGGGATGAGTTGACCATGCTGATGGCACTCTATCACTCTTTATTGGAGGATTTAAATATCTAGTTAGTGGGTTTACAAGTCTGACTAGAAAGCCATATGATTCATCTACAGCGATGGTTAGGTTACTAAAGTCCAAAGATTTGGGCTCATAAACCCCTCCTACATCGTAAGCGACACTTTCATTATATTTAAAAAGTTCCATTTTAAATAGTTTTTAAAAAAGGATGCACATTTATATAACTAAACAAAGCACACGTGTGTTCTTAAAGTATCCAATTGACAATAGGCGCGGTAATAATAGGGTTGCTCTTAGAGAAATTGGTTTTAAAGTTAGGTGGATTAATATATCTGAAAAAGCTAAGAATAACTGGGTGAATGTTAAGGACGGGCAAGGTAATTTATTAAAGCAGTTAAAAATACCTGATGGTTACTACAACTTTTGTTCTTTAAAAGAAGTATTTAGCAATTTTGGCATTAAGTTAAAAATTAATGAGGCAAATCTTATAATTACTATGCACTTTCCAGAAGAAAGAAGAGAATACACTTTTCCTAAAGGTCTTGCGCGAATCTTGGGCTTTTATGATAGGGTGAAACGTATAGCGTTAACACTCATAAGTACTTAGAAAGCGGTCTTTATGAGTATGCAGGCAGTAGAC
>CM065719.1:55091363-55093863 GCA_033310375.1 Conus canariensis | reverse complement strand
CATATACAATTTACAGCGAACATTTGAAGCCCAGTTTTTCTTGTCACGCAAATCTAAATCGAAAAGCATTCTATAGGCCTTACTCGGTAGTCTACATTCGTCCATCCTCGTCAGCTTTAGCCAATACCTGACACACTTTACAGCTGAATTTATGTAAATAGGATATCGATTTGTTTCTCCATACGCCATGTCATTAGGTGTTCTCATTTCTACTCCCAAGAATCTCTTAATAGCAAATAAATGTACCTTTTCGCAATGGAGTGCTGCATTGTCAAGGCCCCATAACTCTGCACCATACTGAACAACAGATTGAACTTGTGAGTCAAATAACTTAAAAAAGGAAGAAGGAGAAGAACACTTTAGCTTAAATAACATTTGTAAAATACACAATAACGCGTTTTTTGCTCTGCTACTGAGATCACGACATGCAACAACAAAACTTAACTTTGTTGAAAAATAAATTCCTAGGTATTTGTAGACATTCACAACAGGCATAACAATCCCGTTGTAGGTCCACCTTTCTCTAGCAGCTAAATACCCCCCTTTTCTGAATACCCCTATATTGCTTTTATTCATATTGACCTTCAGCTGCAAAGCAGCAGCTGCACGTTGAAGACTGTTAATCTGCGTTTGTAATCCAGTGGCAGTCTCTGAGAGTAAGGCCACATCATCTGCCAGTAGCAATATGAATAATTCAAAGTAGTCAGACGTAAACATTGCACCATGCCTCCCTCTCCTCATCACCTCTAATGCTAGTTCATTAATGAATAAAGAAAACAGGACAGGACTGCAGGCGTCTCCTTGTTTCACTCCACGGGTGCAGTTGATATAATCAGTCACGTTACTTCCGCATTTAATTCTGGCTTTGACATTGTCATACATACTACGAATACACCTAAATATCTTGCCTTTGATGCCATTTTTCAATATTATGGGCCATAATAAGTTCCTTTCAACAGAGTCGAAAGCCTTTTCAAAATCAATGAAGGCTACATATAATTTACGATTGAAACAAAACTGTTTTTGAACGAGTGCCAATAATGTAAACATGTGATCAACTGTGGAGTAACCTTTCTTAAATCCTGCTTGATGTTCACCAGTCAGATTATATTCTTTTATCCATTCCTGCAGTCTGCTATTAATAATTGTGCTGTAAATTTTACTGCTCGTATCACACAGTGAAATGCCTCTATAATTGTTTGGATCGTTAACGTTACCCTTCTTAAACAGGGGCTGCACAATAGAGTTGGTCCAATTGTCTGGGAACACGCCTTTATCAAACAACGTATTAAAAAGCTTTACAAAAAGTCAACAACTCGGTCCCCACCATACTTCAACAACTCACCAATAATTTCATCCGGTCCGGCAGCTTTTCCATTTTTTAACCTATTTACAGCTAGTAGAACTTCTTCATTTGTTATTGGACGGTTTATAAAACTAATTTCCTCCTCATCGATATCATTGCAATTTCCATATGAATTAGTAACATCTGTTGTTACTTCTAGTTCAAGCAAATCTTTAAAATGTTTGAACCAGTCATCGACTGTTAGACTATTTTGAACACGTTTTCTTTTAAAGGATATTTTACGCACAGTTTCCCAAAATTCTCTCTGATTGTTCACTGATGAAATAAGTCTGTCTAACAACATATCGTTATACTGTTTTTCCTTTCTCTTTATCAGATGTTTGTATTCTCTTCTTGCTATGCAGTAGGCATCACTGTCTTCTTTTCTTCTCGTTTTTCTAAGAATAGAGAGCAGCCCTTTTGCCTTAACTTTGCTTAACCTACATTCTTTATCATACCAATCACTGTTTTTGTCATACTTTGTTAGATTAATTCTCTTTTTCATACAACTTGTTTGCCTTTTAATCCAGTCATTAAACAGATGCAAAGCATCATTGAAATCATGATCAATTAAGTTTGTGGCACGATCAAGTACCAACAGTGTTTCATCTGATGTCATTTTCTGAGTATAGACTGACCCTAAATCGTTGTTCCACACAAACTTTTCAATGACCTGGTCTATTTCTGTGGGATTTACTTGCGATCTGGTTTTCCTTTCAGAAAATCTAAAATTTAATTCGATAGGCAAATGATCTGAATCTATTCTCTCTGAGATCACCATTTCACATGAAGACGCAAAACCGAAAAACAATTCCTTAGACAGAAGAAAGTAATCATTAACGCTACAACCTGCTTCTGATATGAATGTATAGTTGCCGTCAGCATCCCCATTACATGTGCCATTTAGAATCCACAATCCAAAGGTTGTGCACATATTTAACAAATATCTTCCATAATTATTTATACCATTGTCTGCAGACTTCCTCATGCCTTTAGCAGAAAAAGAACAATCATAAACAAGGTGATCATAAACATCATTTTCATCAAAGATATCTGGACAAATGTCAGAAGTCCTACTATTCAAATCGCCTGACAGAATTACATGCACATCCTCAAACTCAAGTAGAGAATCAAAAAGACATTGTTCAAGCTCAC
>CM065719.1:55081363-55083863 GCA_033310375.1 Conus canariensis | reverse complement strand
GAAAGAGGAAGGGGAGGGGGGGTTAAGAAAAACGACCGACATTTCCGAAAATAATTCATTTATGAATGAAATCGTCCCATCCCTCTCCATATTCCACATTTCCCCCATCCCTTCCCCTTGCATCCTCAGTTTCACCCCTTCCCCTGCATCCCCTTTCGCTACCTCCTCAATATATCTTGGGTGATCAAATTCCAAGAAAAAAAGAAATCCTTGGAAAAAAAATCATGATTGAAATGAATAATATAGGCATAAATCTTGGAGATTATAAAGAGGTGTGGGTTGTGATGGTGGAGTGGTGGTGGTGGGGAGGTGAGGGAAGAGGTCAGATGAATTCTAAAAGCCGATGCTTGATTGCAAACGCTGGCACTTCCAACACACAAAGAACTAAACACAAGAGCTAGACTCACTGGCAAGGCATGGAGTGAGACATTCTCGGCCGCAAAAGCCTGACTGGTCTTCACTCTTACTCACAGGCACTCTCTGGAGACACGAGTTCAACAGATACTGGTAGGAGGAGGGCAATGTGTATCACAATATGCTCGTTTCGAAAAGATACTGTCCAGCGAAAACGGTTCTTTTTCAATGAAAACAACTGACCATCACGGAAAAAAAGCGTTGCTTACTTGTGAAAACAGTTAATGATTGGTGGGAAAGGGGAGGAGGAGGAGGGGGGGGGGGGGGGAAGGGGAAGGAGAAGGGGGCGGGTTTTCCCTCGGGCTAGTTAGCTGTTTTCCAGGGGTGGGTAAACTATTGAAAACAGACCGTTTTTACTGTATAATTACTTGCTTTAATGAAAACAAAAGTAACTGTGTTCCCATGATAATCAACTGCTCTAATAATAATAATGAAAATACCTTTTTTTGTCCCAGAATACGAAACTGGCCTCGCAGAAAATAGCTGCTTCCCCAGATAATTTGCTGTTTTCATAATGAAAATTGTTTGAGATTTTTTTTTTTTTTTTTGGTGGGATCGTTAGCTACTTTCATGGGACAATGATTGTTCTTCATGGGATAACTAGCAGTTTTAATAGGAAAATTATTTTTTTCATTCTGGGATATTTAGCTGTTTTCATACAAAATATTTTTTTTGTCACGGGACCCTAGCTGTTTTCATAGGTAAACATGTTTTTCCACGAATGATCAGCTATTTTGACGGAACAGAAAGTTGTTTGAAGGGCAAAGAAAACTTTTCCAGGATTTCTGGATTTCACGGGAAAAAGCTTTTTTGCCTGGGATCATCAGATGTTTTCAACACGGAATTTTCTGTTTGTACGGGAAAACTAGCTGGTGCCACCAGAAAATAGCTGTTTCGCGGGGATAACACCCTTTGGTGGCTAATTTATCACTGTTCATCTGCATTACTGTCTGCTCTGGATCTGCCACTGAAAGGGGAGATAATCTGCCTCCAAACATCACTGCCTAATACGACAGCTGATTCATTACCGGGAGGTGATTTTCTGATTGCGATTCCACACACCACGCTTCAGGTGCGAGTTTTACGTCCACAACTTAGGAAAAATGGTGAGATGAAAGAGTGGATGAGTGTTTTCACATGTGTGAGGGGTGGAGAAGAAGACTTGGATTGTGGATGGGACTTCAAACAGTGGGTATTGATGTGTTATTAATCTCTCTCTCTCTCTCCTCTCTCTCTCTCTCTCTCTCTCTCTCTCTCTCTCTCTCTGCGCGTGTGTCAGTGTAGCTTGTGAAGGTGTGAGCATGTGCGTGTGTGTGTGTGTGTGTGGTGTGTGTGTGTGTGTGTGTGAGCGCACGTGTGTGTGTGTGTGTGTGTGTGTGTGTGTGTTGTGTGTGTGTGTGTCTGTCTGTCTGTCTGTCGGTGCAACATGTGTGTGTTTGTGTGTGTGTGTGTGTGTGTGTTTGTGTGTGTGTAAGTGTGTGTGTGTGTTTGTGTGTGTGTGTGTGTGTGTGTTGTGTGTGTGTGTGTGTGTGTTGTGTTGTGTGTGTGTGTTTTGGTTGTACATGTGTGTGAGTGTGTGTGTGTGTACGTCTGTGAATGTATGTGTGGGTATGTGTGTATGCATGTAGGTATGTATGTATTTATATTATGTATGGTGAATGAATGGATGGATGGATAGATCTATGTATGTATTCAGACAGTAGGTGTTCATGTATTATCATTATTACTCTCTCTCTCTCTTCTCTCTCTCTCTCTCTCTCTCTTCTCTCTCTCTCTCTCTTTTCTTTCCCCCTCTCTCCCTCTCTGTCTCTTTCTCTCTGTCTTTCTCCCTGTGTCTCTGTCTCTGTCTGTCTGTCTGTCTGTCTGTCTCTCTGTTTCACTTTCTGAGTCTCTCTCTGTCTCCCTTCCTCTCTGTCTCTTTGTCTCCATCTCTCTGTCTGTCTGTCTGTCTGTCTGTCTCTCCATCTCTCTCTCTTTCTCTCCCTCTCTCTGTTGCAGATATCCACACTTACACGCACCCCTCCCAGCATACACACGCGCAGACACACACAGACACACACACAAGCACACACACATGCGCACGCAC
>CM065719.1:55061363-55071363 GCA_033310375.1 Conus canariensis | reverse complement strand
GGAGGAGGAGGAGGAGGAGGAGGAGGAGAAGAACAAGAAGAAGAAGAACAAGAAGATGACGATGATGATGATGTTGATGATGATAATGATGATGGTGATGATGATGATGATGATGATGATGATGATGATGATGATGATGATGATGACGAAGAAGAAGTAGAAGAAGCAGAAGAAGAAGAAGAAGAAAGAAGAAGAAGAAGAAGAAGAAGAAGAAACAGATACTGAAACAGAAACAGAACAAGAAAAAGAAGAAGAAACAGAAACAGAAACGGAAGAAGAAAAAGAAGAGCAACAACAATAACAACAACGACGACGACGACGACGATGACAACAACAACAACAACAACAACAACAGGAAAAGCAGAGGGGAAGAAGATACCATACTCCATCTTACTACTGTCGCAGCCCCCTCTCAGCCAGACACATACACATTGCCTTCTCAGTCATCAGACGACCCCTATTCTCTTCACTCTTATCCCTCACTCTCACTTCAGCTTCCAATTGTTCTGGCCCTTAAGCGTTTTGCAGCATAATGCAGATTCCTTGGCGTGATATAAACCCGCTCTGTCACCATCTCACTTTCCCACTGGCACCTTCAGGTGTATCCTTTTTTCTTCTCTGTTATCTGGAAGCCTTGAAAAGATCCCTGGAACTGGCAACGCAGATAAGACTGGGGCTGGGGTAAATCCATTGATTACGGGTAAGAAAACTCACTTGGGACTACGGAACTGACTCGTCTGACTAAAGTCGGAAATGTTCTTGAAGTAGTGCAGGACTGTTCTCTCCCCTCTTTCGTTCCATACATTTTTTTTAACGTCTTACCTTCCATGCCATGCTGGTGACGTTACTGTCACGCCGCTCGATGCAACTCCCCAATATGCACCACACCCAAATTTGTCCTGCCATAGGGGGGCCGGAATAGCTCAGTTGGTAGAGCGCCGGACTCGTGATCCTGGGGTTGCGAGTTCGAATTTCGGTACAGGGGGTTCTTTCCCTCGGAGTTAACATTGGTTCTGACTCCATTTCCTATACAGTCCTTCGAATGGGACTATAAACCGAGGTTCCGTGTGTGAACGCACGCATAACATCTTGCACACACGTAAAATCCCATCACCAACTTTCGGAAGAGAAGGCCAGTTTGGCCGTTGGTATGGATGACACGTTACACATAGCATGCACCTTCCTCGAAGATGGAGTATGGCTGCCTTATGGCGGGATAAAAAAAACGGTCATACACACAAAAATCCACCGCCTGTCTATACAGGCAGTGTCCGCAGGAGTATCAGCCTTCGTACGCAGAAAGAAAGAAAAGAAAAAGAAAGTGAGCAAACAAAATCAAACAGTTTAGGGCATCCCACCACCATAGTAGATACTGCACTGCTGCTGACTCACTTTGATGGTGTTCAGTGATGCCTGTTCTGATCCACAGGCACCACCTGCTAAGCCTTCTACTGAAGACAATGACTGCTTAGTTGTGGAGCCCACATGGGTGAGCATCTCCCATCCTAGGTCACAAAAGATCATGAACATGAACGCTGGCTGGGGGGTGGGGTTGCTCAAAACTGAGGTCTCTACAACAGCATGGCGTGGCGGGCTACAGAATTTAAGACTGTTTCTTATGATGCGAATGATGAAGAAGAAGTTAATGTTATGTACCTTCCTCCTGGTTAAAGACTGGATGTGAGGGCTGTACTTTCATTCTGGTTAAAGACTGGATGTACGGGCTGTACTGGATGCGTCGTTTCAAAATATATTCCCGCATCAACCAGGTTTGAGAGATACAGACACCTGCAGTGTTGATCTGGAAATTTGAGCAACTCGCTCACAGATGCACCCACTTAGTGGATAATGTTTTTCTGTATTGATCTAGTTTTTCGACCCGATAACACGGAAAGTTCCTGGTAGGAGATTGTTAGGGTAAAAGAAATCCCGTCAACTAATGAGCATCTAAGTCATCTTTCAGAAATACTGCAAGATGTAATCCGCAATTGAACATCTAAGCCATCCTATTGGAAGATAGGAAGAATTTGTCTGCCAGTAGCGCATACAACTCATAAAATCAATCTCTCTCTCTCTCTCTCTCTCTCTCTCTCTCTCTCTCTCTCTCTCTCTCTAAGCCATGGCCCCCCAGCATGTAGACCTGCAACGCTTAATACTACCACCAATGGGACTGGTTCCCCCTTCCAAACATGGTTCTTCGACCAGTGATGACAGCAGTGGCCCTGTCAGATCACGTAACAGTCAAACACAAAAACAAAAACAAAGAAACAACAACAAAAAACATTTCACCCCATGTTCTTAAAGATGACTTAGATGTTCATTAGTTGACGACCTACTTCTCACAACATTTTTTTTTTCAAGATGATTGAGATATCGTCAGTTGGTGAGCTACTTTTTTGCATTATTTCCAAAAGATGATTAGAGCTAGTATCTTTCCGTAGACAAACAACTTCTTGCGATATAAGAAGACTTAGCTGTTCATCAGATGACGAATTACTTTTTGCAGTAAAAAAAAGTGTCGATCAATTGACAAACTCTGTATTCATAAACGGCTGCCCAGTTGCATAGGAACTGACTCATCCATGTGAGATCCTCCAGGAGTTCATTAAATGGACGGACAGCACATTCATGTGAGATGATGAAAGAGTTCATGAGTTTTGGGCGTCAGTATTCATACAAATTTACCTCAGTGTCCATAAACTGGTGAACTGTTTCTTGCAACACTGATGCAAGATACAGAACAACATGTCTTAAGATACTGAGCTGGTCGGACACTGGAAATTTACCATCCACGACTTTTCAATGTGCACGACGACATTCACTAAGCATCCGCGAGTAACTCAAATGCAGTTCTGTCCTGCTGAATATGACGCCAGACGACAGATGTCGGGCTAAATTAGTTATTCGGCCTTAAAACTGACAGGAACAAATCAATATGGGTTTAGGCTAGGGTCAGTATTGCAGGCAGACTCCCAAACTGCTGTTGAAAAATAGGGCAAATGTGACGTGCCTGGTGTAATTGCACACGAGGCACCGAATAAAGTCTGTCAGACGTTGTATCCAGCCAGCAGGGTCGACTGTGCGTTATTCGTGAGCTTGTTATAACATCCAGAGAACGTGTACTAAATAGAAATTGGCCTATACCTCTGTGGTCCAGAAGAGTAATGTGCGTTCTGGAAATAGTTGAGAGAAAGAGAGAGAGAGGGGAGAGAGAGAGAGAGAGAGAGAGAGAGAGAGAGAGAGAGAGAGAGAGAGAATGCGAATGCGAATGCGAATGCGAATATTTATTCAGATTAAGGCCATAGCCCATACTGAAGGGGTGGTACCCGCAATATGCATGATATCAATTACTGAAATGAAGGAAAATGACAAGAGAAGGCAAGTACATATGCATCATACAATGTTATTAGGAATATACAGTACGTAACCTCTTTTGTGCTTCATAAATGTACATAGCAAGGTTAAAGAGAATGTCTTCATTTCTTGACGCCAGGAGTAGATTAACTCTGAAAATACAAGGGTCAGAATAAAACTTTGGCTTTATGAATTTTATCCTGAGGTCATAAAAAACAGGACAGCAAAAAAGGAAATGGATTTCATCTTCCTTGGCCAGGTTACATAAACGACATGTCATTTTATTATCACTCACAACACTGTATCTGAAACGGTGACAAGCTATATCAGAAACACCAAATCTAAACTTGCTTAACGCACTCTTAATATATCTGTTCATATCCATTTTAATGTATGGCTCTATCACATTAGTTGTTTTAAAGAGTCTGTACTGCGCAAATCTGTCACTGCTATAAATATGATCATGCCAGTCCTGCCATCTGCAGTCAATAATTCTTTGTTTAAAACATTTCAAGAACCCTACGATATTTTCAACGCCCTGGTTATCCCAAACATAAGCAAAGCCATATGAATTTAAACAGTGACGAACATTGGTAGCCCATGTCTTCTTGCCATTACAATCCAAATTTCTCAATATCTTATAAGCTTTAAAAGGTATTTTAATTCCGTCCATTCTTGTTATTTTCAGCCAGTATTTAATGCATTTCAAAAACGAATTAACATAAATCGGATATCTTCCCAGATCACCATATACTAAATCATTCGGTGTTCGATTATCTACATTCAAAAATTTTTTCATAGCATACAAATGCACATTTTCGATTACGACGCTTTTCTCAAGTGCCCAAATTTCTGCTCCATATTGTAGGATTGGCTGCACCTGAGAGTCAAACAGCTTTGAGAAAACTATAAAAGCGCTACAATTCAGTTTATATAAAATGTGAAGTATAACTGTAACTTTCTCTTTGCTCTGTTTGCAATATCTTGGCATCCAAAAGTGAAACTTAATCTGGTTGTGAAATAGAATCCTAAATACTTATATGCATTAACTACAGCAATACACTGACCGTCATAAATCCATCTCTCATTTCGAGCCAAATAACCACCTTTACGAAAGACAATAATATTGGTCTTATTCATATTTACTTTTAGTTCTAATCTGGTTGCAGCAGAATACAAGCTATTCAGCTGTCTTTGAAGTCCAACGACCGTTGTAGACAATAAGACAATATCGTCGGCAAAAAGCAACACAAATAATTCCAAAAAGTCAAAGGTTACACCATGCTTTCCATTTTGAATAATTTCCAAAGCTAATTCATTTATGAACAAAGAAAACAAAACTGGACTACAGACGTCCCCTTGCTTAACTCCTCTGGTACACATGACAAAATCTGATAAATTTGCTCCGGATCTGATCTTAGCCTTCACCTCACAATACATACTCTTTACGCAACGATACAGTTTACCCTTAATTCCATTTTTAATAAAATAGGCCATAGTAGTTTCCGTGAAACTGAATCGAAAGCTTTCTCAAAATCCACAAAAGCAACATATAACTTCTGATTATTTACAAATTGTTTTTGAACTGCGGCTAACAGGCTAAACATATGATCAACTGTGGAATAATCTTTCTTGAATCCTGCTTGGTGTTCTCCTGTTACATTATTCTGAGATATCCATTCATGTAATCGCTTATTAACAATGGAACTATAAAGTTTACTGCATATATTACATAAAGAAATACCTCTGTAATTGTCTACATCATTTGCATCACCCTTTTTAAACAAGGGCAATATTATGGATTCTTTCCAATCATCGGGATAAATCCCGGTGTCAAACAGAAAATTAAACAGTTTACATAAAAAGTTTACGACAAACTCACCAGAATTCTTGAAAAACTCTCCAATAATACCATCAGGTCCAGCACTTTTACCATTTTTCAATTTTCTAATCGCTAGTAATATTTCTTCTCTGGAAATTGGTCTATCATATGTATTTTCTTCACAATGTATCGCCTCATTGATCACTGTGGACTCTTGCTCACCCTTTTCTAACACATTTTTAAAATGTAAGAACCAGTCTTGTACTGAAATGCTATTTACAGGTTGTGTTTTCTTTCTTGAGATCTTGTGTATAGTATTCCAGAATAATTGCTGGTTCTTAACTGAAGACATAAGATCATTCAGCAAAGAATCATTGTATTCTTTCTCTTTTCTTTTATTTAAATTTTTGTACTCCCTTCTTGCTATACAGAATTCTGTTCTATCATCTTTATCCAATGTTTTCAAAAAAAATCTGAATAATTTACGTAGTTTACTTTTGGCTTCCCTGCATTCATGATCAAACCAACCCTGTTCGAAATTCTTGTTTACTTGTTTAGTTTTCCTCATACTTTCAGCTTGTTCTTTGACAGTTGTATTAAATAAAGACAACGCTTGGTTAACGTCTTCACAAATAAGGTTTTCAGCAGCTTTCAGTGTTTCTAGAACCCCTGGTGAATTCATGAGATACGTAAACTGTTGACCATATTCTGAATTCCAGCAATACTGAACAACGACCTCACTATTCTGTAAACTAGAAGCAAAATTGTTATGTATTTGATCAGTCTGCATTCCAATACACAGCACTAGTGGTAAGTGATCAGAATCATATCTTTCCATCACATTAAGCGTAATCCTTTTATACAATAATTCGAAAAGTTGAACAGATGCTAAAAAGTAGTCATTTACACTGCTCCCTACATCAGAAATGTACGTGAAACGGCCTTCAAGGTCGCCATTACATACTCCATTTAAAATTGTCAGTCCCAATACAGTGCACATGCTAAGTAATTTCTTCCCATACAAATTTAATACTTTGTCTTGAGAGCATCTTTCATGTTTACTGTTAACCTCCTTGACATAGTTCATGTATAAATCACTTTCGCATACAAATTCTGGAGACACATTGGAAGTTCTTGCGTTCATGTCTCCACAAAATAGTAATTCCACATCATCAAAAGACATTAAATTAGTGACAACACAATTTTCCAACAATTCAATACCATTATCTAAACCACACATGGTGTAAAAAGGTACATTTTCCGGAGGGACATACGCACATACGAGCAAAACATTCTTACTAAAACAAAAAAAGTCTTTATCAAACATAAATAACATTGCATACTGAAAGTCACAATCCACTTGTTTAATATATGGCAGAAGACTTTTCCGTACCATACAAACCAATCCTCCTGAACACCGACCCTGTTTCGTAAGTCTTACTGCCGGTTTTACAAACAATTTATGTTCCGGAAAAATGTTCAACTCGAACGATTCAGCAAAGGTTTCAACCAAACAGACAAAATCAAAAGAAGAAATAAACTTAATAAAATCTCTGTCACGTAATTTACGAATTAATCCACAAACATTCCAGTGGAGAAATGACGCATTATTTACGAATTTATGTACATTTTGACCTGCACGACTTTTCTTACTTTTATCACTATCCGAGCGAGTATCCTTATGAAGACGACAAATATTTTCAGTTACAACACTATTCTGAGTGTCATATCCATGACTAGCCACACAGTCACCACCATGTCCATAAGTTTCATTTTCTGTAACACAATTACTATCCACATTCACAGAGTCATCGACACAACCAGTCCCATGCAAAAGTACAAAACCATCACCTTTCTTTCTTTCACCCGTACTTTCACATACAACACTTTCATTTATTTCATCAGTATGAATACATTCACCACTATAGTCTCCCTGCCCTTCCACACACGTTCTCTCTAAAACACTCAGATGATCCTGATATACACCACTGTTTGCTGTTGGTAACATGGCATCACTATGTACAACAGAATACAAATCGCACGAAACATGGTGATCAAAAATTAAATCCATCCTTTTCTCAGTTAACACATCACCCGATCGTGTGTCATCTAAATTCAACACATTGCCGTCAACACCGATGTCAGTGACAAACTGCACGGGATTTTCGTCGCTTAAGCCTATCTCCATGAAGGCGGAATCGTTCACTGACCCAGTTAAAGTGCCAGCACGTGAAGTAGGAATATGCATCTCGTGCGGTGGCAACTTGAATTTCGCCTCCCTCTGACTTTGCCAAAGGGGCATTTTCCTCTGACTGGGCCGGCCGGAATCCTATCCTAACTCTACCAGGTTGTCACTGACATCTAAACCGAACTTCTTACTGTCAATTACTATGTGGTCATATACCATAGTCACTTTTTTGCCCTGTGACCGAGCGGACTTTAAATGTGGGATGAGCTTCTTTCTTGTCTCCCTGACTCGGAAAGAAAAGTCTTCAACCACAAAAATTTCAGTGCCCTTCAGTTTCTGTTTTGCTCTCATAATTTTTTCTTTATCTTTGAAAAACGTGCAACGTGCAACTATTGGTGAGTGTGGCTTCGCGTTTACACGGTGCACCCGGTCAAAAAGAACGTCATCTGTAATATCCATTTTGTCAGTAAGCATATCTGTCACCAGTTCCTCGCAGTTCTGCCAAGTCTCGTTATCTCTACGAGGAATGCCATGTATTATAATATTGTTTCTTTTTGACCGACCTTCCAAATCATCCACCTTTCTGTCCAAGGCTTCCACCCTGGCAGTAAGTTTAGTATTTTCATCTCTTAGCCGGTCATTTTCATGTTTTAAACTAGACATTTCCTGTTTCAAATCAATCAATTCATTCTGCAAATTCACACACAATTGCTTCACGTCCTTCACGTCTTCACTCACATGATCAGACTTACAGTTCAAGTCAGACAACATAGCCACAATATCCCTCAGAGTAGGTTCCGGCGGGAGAGCAGAGGCAGCAGAAGCAGAACCCAGTCCTTGTCCACTGTCTCTGCGTGTATTCCCAGCACTCTCCAGACGGGTTTGCCGCTTGCTGTCTGTCCTAGCATGTACAGGTCCTGGGTTCATCTCAATATCGCCGCACCGTTGAAGCAAATGTCCGTAGCAAAATAAGGATAGTAGCAGACCTAGTGTAACACCGTCCATGCGTGACCTCATCTTCAACACTGAAAACCTCATGGCGGATAAAAACTTCGCCCGTTTCGCCATGAAACCAACAAATACCTGAGCAAACGCTCCACACACAGGTCTAAATGCCAGTGGCGCAGAAGGCATGGTACCTCACAACACTCCCTGCCGACTGTCAATGCAGAACACAAAGAATAAGCAGGAGAAAACGAAGAAAAATTAAGAGCGCAACGAAACGCGTCCTCTCAACTTCGTGTACCACAGGAACCCCCGAGAGAGAGACAGACAGACAGACAGACAGACAGAAAGAGAGACAGAGAGAGAGAGAGACAAAGAGAGACAGACAGAGAGAAAATAGTGTCGTGTTGAGAGAGATAGGGGGAGGGGGGGGGGGGCGGGGGAGGGGGCAGAAGTAGCAGCAGCAGCAGAAACAGCAGTACAGGGAAGACAGCGCTGAGGACAAGAAATGTACGTTTCCGTATCAGTGTGACTAGAATGAATCAGCTGGAATATCTGGATCTAACAAAATAGCCTTAGATAGCTATGACCGTGTCATACAGTAACCTGAACAACAGTATTAGATTGACTAGGAATGTGCAGGACTTCAGAAACCCGGTATTGGATGTGCCTTCTTTTTTTAACCTACAGCTGTCATTTTTCATATACACGTGCGTGCATGTATACATTATGCATATGCGTGAAGAGAGAGAGAGAGAGAGAGAGAGAGAGAGAGAGAGAGAGAGAGAGAGAGAGAGAGAGAGAGCAAGCAAGAGAAAGAGAGACAGACAGACAGACAGAGACAAAGACATAGACAGAGAGAAAGACAGACAGAGCGAGAGAGGGAGAATGGCATAAATGTTATTGTCCTAGCTTTCTGGCTTATAGATATTGGTGAAGCACTGAATATGCAAAATCCTAACATGAAGCTAGAAAAATATTTCTCATTCAGACATGCATCATTTGCAAATCTAACAATAATATCCTTATTTTCTGCTGACGGATTTTCCAAAGCCTGTTGTGTTTTGTTCAGCATTGTCAATGTACGTTGATACATCATTAGAAAAGGCAGTGATTCTATTACAGAGCAGGCATTGAACTTGACAGGATGATTACGTCAGAATTAACTATGTTCAAAGATCTACTTAACTCTTAGCAGAATGTGGACATCGCATTATAGGTACAACTGCGCTTCGTCCTCTTCTTAATTGCAGAAAGCATGTGTCGTTACGTTTTCCCCCTTTTGGTTGTGGTGGTGGTGGTGGTGGTGGTGGTGGTGCTTTGATTTTGAAATCTTTTGATTGAGTTTCACTTAGGTGAATGATAATGTGCTTTTCTTAATCTTTTGGGATTAGATATTTATGGGGGTTTGGCTTGTTTGTTTGGTTTCGTTCATAGATTCGTATGGTGTGTGATCAATCTTTCCGTGCCAACCTTATGTTTGGCAGCGTTGTTTTTACCAGCTAGTATACCATGCACAGTGAAATCTATGAGTCTTGTCCACAATAGCAAACCCATGGGGAACCCTTTAGTTGGCAAAAAGGGAGAAAAACAGTGAGGATGTCCAGAAACAACCGAGGTTTTAGAAAATGACCAAAATTCTAACAATGTCGTCCCATACCCTCCCCTATACCATACTCCCCCCCCCTTTC